>CM062813.1:1058492515-1059080802 GCA_031772625.1 Pinus tabuliformis | reverse complement strand
GGAATGTTTTGTTGCCAACAAAATAAAGTTGAAACAATTAAGACACCGGGTCTATTACAACCTTTATCCATTCCAAGCCAACGTTGGGAGGAGTCCAATGGATTTTATCACAGGTTTACCCAAGTCTGAGGGAAAGAGTGTAATCATGGTGGTAGTTGACAGACTTACCAAGTATGCACACTTTTGTGCATTATCAAATCCATTTAAAGCCAGTACAGTTTCTACTGCATTTATGGAAACAATTCAAAAGCTACATGGAAACCCAAAGATTATTGTAAGTGACAGAGATCCCATTTTCACTGGAAATTTTTGGACAAAATTATTTTCTTGTCTTGGTACTCAGTTAGCTCATAGCTCATCTTATCATCCTCAATCTGATGGGAAAACTGAGATAGTAAACAAATGTTTGGAAGGATATCTTCGTTCCTTTGTATCTGATAAACAGACAAAATGGGTCAAATGGTTGCCTCTGGCTGAATGGTGGTATAACACTTCCATACAGCAACAAAAATGACCCCATTTATGGCACTTTGTGGGTATCAACCACCATCCATAACATCATATTTAAGAGAAAATTCTAAGGTTCAGGCAGTGGAACATCACATCGAACATCAACAACAAGTCCTCCAACTCTTAAAGGATAACCTCGTGTTGGCACAAAATAGAATGAAACAACAGGCAGATCAACATCGCAGTGAAAGAAGTTTTGATGTAGGATTGGGTATTCCTACGGCTACAACCATACAAACAAATGTCCCTAAAGCAAGCTAAGAAGGATAATAAATTATCACCAAAGTATTATGGTCCATACAAGGTGTTGCAAAAGATTGGTACTATGGCATACAAATTGGAGCTTCCTGCAGCTTCTCGATTGCACCACAGTTTTCCATGTTTCATGTTTAAAGAAGGTTATAGGCGACAAGCTCCCAGTTTTCAAACAATATTGCCAGAACTTGACGAGGAAAGAAAAATATATTGGAACCGAAGCAGTCACAGAAACAAGAACTCGACAGCTATGAAATCGATCAATTTCAGAGTATCTTATCAAGTGGAAAGAACTTATCCGCTGAAGATTCCACATGGGAGGATGAGAATTTTATGCAGAAGTATCCAGAACTACTCAAGCGTTGAGGACAACACTTTTTTGAAGGAGAGGGGCATTTTGGGTCCCTATAATACTAGTGATTACCCCATTACTATTGTAGTTATACTCCTATTTTATTATTGTTGTGCCCCTATTACCCCCATGTTGTTATTTCTGTGCCCCATGGAATCCCTCTATTGTTATTTTTGTGGCTTTATATTATTATTGTTAGGTCGGCTGGATTATATTGTGACTCCTTATACTCCTATATATAGAAAGGAGGTTTTGTCATTTGAATCATCCAAGAATTGTTCACTTATGTAATGTAAAGGAGGTTGCCCCCTCGAAGAGGCTAAATTCTAAGGCGTTGATCTATCTTTTCATTTTTTCTTGAGCTGGTTTCATAACATATTCCCTGTTATTAACCTATCAACTCGATTTGAACATGAAAAGCCTTTTTAATCATCAAAAACAACCTAAATAACAAAACAAGATTTAAATCTAAATAGCAAATTTTATTTTAAGAATGCAGCAAAAACACATAAAGGTAAACAAAGGAGGTACTGGGCACTTGAGTTGGGCCCAAACCCAAGAGCTACAGCCTCTTAAGAGAGATTAGAGCTGGTGCAAAGCTGGATTCATCTTTATTGAGCAAGAAATAATAGTTACATCAAAAAATGTCCACAAGGAAAAACTTGAAAATGTGCTGAAATGCAGAGCTAAACTACTACCTAAAAAATGACTAAAATCGAACTACAAACTAGCTAACTTCTGCCTACAAAGTGACTAACTGAAATGAGGCCCTAAGCCTTCTTATTTATACAAATTAAGGACCCCAACAGCCCTCCTAAACTTTAGGAACTCGGCTGCCAAAACTTGTAGTTAACAACACTTTTACTAGCACTTGCTCGGCTGCCCTTGTGATAATCGATTTGGTGGCCCTTGAACTCCAAGCTGATGGTGGAGAATTCGAGGTAAGGGCCCATAAATGAAGGGGACACCTTCCTAAAAATCCTCTCCACGAATTTGGCTGCCAAGTGCTCATTTAAACCTTTGATTTTGTCTCAAAATTGACTAAAAATCTACACAAAGCACCCATTAGACTTGTTGGCATAATGACTAACCCAATTCACTCTATTAGCATAAATATAATAAAAAAAATGCAATAAACTAATGAGAATGGTGGATTAAGTCGAATTAGGAGGCTAGATGAGCCCATATAATTATCCATTTTTGGGGCTCATCATCACCCCCCTACTGAAAGTGTTGCTCATCCTCTGAGCAACTAATCTATCTCTTCATCTTTGATGGCCCTGGTGGCCTCCCTGTCATGCCAAGCTTCTGAAGTGATGTCCTCTTCTTGGTCATGAAACCATGCTTTTTTCTCTACTTCTTCCCACTGCCTGTGCTCCTTTTCCTATAGCAGTTTTGTTAGCTCCTCAACCTCAGCCTACAGCTTGTCCTCTCTTTGTTGTTCATCAGATGTTTCCTTGTCTTTCCTTCTTCCTGTGATTGTTTGGCCGCCTTTTCCTCCAATTTCTCAGTCTCTCTTCTCTTAGCCAGTGTTTCCTGTTGAACAGTCTCAACATCCTGTGGAGAGGCCTTTGTGTCCAACATTTTCATTCTTTCTCTCCAGGTGGATGTCTTCGGGCTTCCCCGTTCATAGGTGATGGATGCCCTTGAGGGAGACCTCTCATTTTGTGTAGCTGGGTGTCTACAATTGTGATTGGATCTTTTGACGGTGGCTGGGGTCTGCTAGTTTTTATCCGCATGCTCCTTCTTGCCTTAAAATACATGGAAGGCTCCCTCTTTCGCTTCCCTTTTTGCTTTGGAGATGTGCTTAGGGTAGCCATCACAACTGCTGCCTCCCTGGCTAAAATCTCAGGTGATTTTTCCTTTTGTTGCCCTGTTTCCATGCTTCCTGTAGAAATTCCTGTGTCGATTGTTTTCTGGCTTCCTGTAGGAACTGTCTTCACTGTTTCGGTCTGCTTGGCTGGGGGTGTCTTCCCTTTTAATTTTTGTGTGGTTGCCTTGGTTAAGCCCTCCTTTGTTTGGACTTTTTCCGTCCTCTCTACTCTACCTGTGCCTTTGATTTAGCTTGCAGGGACATTAAGAATTCTTCCATTATCTCATCGTCATGACCCTGAATTTTGCCACGAAAGGTCATCCAATTGACATGGGTGAAGAGGTTCACCACCTCGGGATGTTCACGCAATTTCCTGGAATCCGAGGGTTCCTTCCTGATAGATCCCCCTGGCATGGTGAGAGTGCTCTGTTTTAGGCTCTGAGCGGAGAGGGACTGTTGTTTTATGGTTTCCTCCTTTGAACCTCAGGACATGATCTCTTAGGTATTTATCTTTTAACTTGCACCAATTCCCTGGTTCTAAAACTTTTGCTGCACAAAACTCGGCTGTCCGTATGTAAAAAGAAGAATCAGGTTTTCATAGACAGGGCACAGAGCTCAATTTTCATCCTTAGCATACATACAATTATGAAAATTCAAATACTTCATACGCAGGTTAGCCCTCACGGTGCTTCATCTTTTTTCAGGAGAATATTTTATTTTATTTTATTTATTTATATATTTTTTTTTATCACGGACCATGGAGGAGAGTTTTGACACAGAACCGACTGAGTAATTTCGAGCAACAGACAGGCAAACCACTATTTTCGACTCACAGGCAGACTTGTCTCTGACTTTCAATATAGTTCAATTCATCACCTTTCGAACACACCATGCATGGAAGAGTGTTTTTCGATCCTACCTCTTTCGGGACTCCAAATTTGTCGAAGAAAAATCCATTTTCTCTGCTCCGGAAGGCTATGCTATATTTCCTGTAGAGCCTCTTCCTGTAGAACGCGTTGCTGGCTTCTGTAGGATGTCACGGTGCTTCTGAACGAGCCTGGGACGTGGGAGAATTTTGAAACAGGCCGAAAAGCTCGGGCTAACAGACTGCGGAGGAGGAGGACGTGTACTTCGTTGAGAACAGTTGCAAATGTAAATGAACAACGGTTAACGTGAGTTCTTCGGCCGAGCATTTTTGAATTATGACGCAATTCATGGCGAGGAGGTGAGGTGGCCAGGTGTACGTGGCCACATGCAGACTGCAGTGCTATCATGAACTGCATGTTCTCTTCTGGATCAGTTGCACTGGAGTTCAAACGGCCAACACTCCCTATTTTTTAATTTTCACGTGAGTCGACTGTCCACATATACTGCATGATTTCTGGCTGAGCGCTAGAGAAGGCACTGTCGGGTTAACTTTGCTAGATTCCTGGCTTAATCCCACCATTTCATTCGTTTAAGCATTTTCGAATCATATTGATGCAAATAGAGGAACTGGTTTAGATGCATACCTGTAAGTCGACGTGCTGCTGGGTCCTTTTTGCTGCTGCATGCATTTGTTTCTGTGGTTGCATGATGGCTTGGTGGCTGATTCATGGCTATTTTTTGTTGTGCAGGTATCCTCTGGCTGGATCTAAGCTGCAGGAATTTGTTTCCACGTTCAGATCTGCACCCTCAAGCTGCTAATATTTTTACAAGGCAGAAACTTGTTTTCTCCATTGCTCCCGAATGATAGACCAGATCGATATGAAACTTTATGAGAATGTTCCTATCATCATTATGCACCTCCCATAGAAAAATTGTGATCAATGGATGCACAGATTTCGAGAAAAACGGAAAATGGCCGAAGATTATAGAGATAAATTTCTCGGAAACCGTGCATTGGAATCGGTTGAAACTGCTTGGGTAGGTTATTATCACCCATATGCATCTCCCCACAAAACAAGTTTTGAAACGGATGCATGGATATGGAGAAAATGCGAAAATGGCTGAAGGTGATAGGGGCTGATTTCTTGGAACCCGTGCACCAAAATTGGCTGAAATTGCTCGGCCATGTTGCCATCGTTCCTATACAACTCCTCCTGTAACAGTTTTGTAAATGGATGCACGGTTTTCAAGCTAGGGAAAAAACAAATTTTGTTCTATGTATTTTTTCCTCAAAGCATTCTGCAAGTTTTTCCATGGTAAAAAAATGAGCTTGGGCTGTGATGCAGGTGTTGGGCTTCAGTTTTGATCTCATTTTGCTTTGAGAAACTTACCTAACTATCCATTTATCCTTCATTTTCACTTCATCGATTTCATTTTAATGAATATTTGATGTCTAATCAGGTATTTAGCTTTAATTTGTCAATTTCTAAAGTTTTTATAAAAGTTTGATTTTAAGTGCAATTTTGGCAATTTCAGAAATTCCCGTAATCACTTCATGGTTGATATGGATGCAGGCCACTTCAGCATGAATGGGATGCATGAATGGAAAGCTTGGGAACTAGGACCAAGCCACCTATGCTTGGTTCCAACCGATCGAGCTTTATTATGCCTTTTTGGAGCTAGTCAATCATGACTAATCATCCAGAAATCCCATCTAAATAGGGCTGTTTTGGGATTCCAAGATATTAGTCATATTTCTTGGGATGAGGAAGGTGGATTCGACTTGGATAGGTGGATTAGAGTAGATATGTTTGTTAGAGTGATTTTAGATCAGTTGGTTTCATGAACTCCTTATTTAAGAGCCACACTTTGATGGCTCAACACACTTGACATATGATACTTTTATGTTGTAATATTTTTGGTGTGAAGACTTAAGTTGGAGACTTGTGTTACTTTCATTTTGCTGATCAATACATGGATGTTTGGCTGATATAAAGCTTCTGATATCATCTTCATAAGTGTGCAAGGCAAGGGTGGAGGCCCCCACTCCAAGCTAAGTACACTTCCAAGTTAGACTAGATTTATTTCATTGCAAATCTGGTTGATGGTAGCTTTAGTTTTTCAAAGTCTTATTTCAGATTGCATCATGGTTATGAATAGTGATTGATTTCAGTTGTTAATGGTTTATTCATCATCTAATTGAGTTGGGAAACAAGTGTTCAAGTTGGGCATTCTCTCTATGAAATGGTGAATTAGAAGTAGTCTCTTTTGTTTACATGCAAATAGTTTGTTTCCATTTAGATTTATATCTTAAGATGAATAAGTTATGCTGGAAAACTTTAAGTGTCTCTTAAGTTAAGAGCCTTTTTCATATATGATTTATGCATCTTGAGTTTCTGGTTATCATCTCTAATTCATGAAGTAATAACTGAGGTGGAAGTAGACTTCTTGAGTTCAAGAAATCTTTCAATGTTTCCTCTTTTAAGCTGATTGAATCAAGAGTTTTAAGATATATTTTCTCTTAGTTTTTAATCATTTATCTTTCAAAGTTTGATTGTATTTGATCTTCACAAATAGTGAATTTGCCTCCAAGAATAAACAACCCGGATTGATAGTAAATAATTGTGTTAGTTTAGGAACATAAATTAGCTCAACATTTTGGCGCCGTTGCCAGGGAGGCAAATATCGGCATAGTCAATATAGAGATAAAATCCAAAATACACAAAAACATTAGTTACATTTCATTTCTTTAATTATGTTTCTTTATGCCTAGAGTTAGAGATCCTCAAGGTAGATTTATCAAAAACCCCCCACAAGTAGAGATAGGATCATCACATACACCTGTTACTGGTAATCCAATCATTGAAGAGCTGATTGAAAAACAAAGGAGTGGCCAAAGATTAACCTTGATTGAAAGGTAAACTTTGTTAGCTTGGGAGACAAAGCAAAAATTCTCCACTTCCGGAAAACCAAAAGAGAAAGGGAAACAAGTTGTTTTTCCATCCATCGATCCTCCTATCTTCCCGCAACTTGAACCTCCACCTGAAATTGAAATAACTCAACCAATGGCAGAAGAAGAGGGACATGGATCCATTCATCTTACTCCTGAAGAACAAAGAGCTGAAAATGAAAGACAAGAAAGAGAATGGAGAAGGAAGAGAGAGGAAGAAAGGAAACATGAAAATGATAGGAAATTAGAAAATGACAGGAAAAGACAAGAAGATGGACTTGACCAAGAATCTACTTTTGGTTTCCCAATAATAGATACAAGTGCAATACTAGGAGAAGAAGTAAAGATGAAAAACATTCCACCTTCTGTGTTGCCAAACTTCTATGGAATGTCTACAGAAGATCCGGATTCATTCATGTTTGAATTCGATATCTTATGTAGAACATATGGTTATACTGATGATGTCCATAAGCTCTGTCTTTTCCCTGCAACATTAAAAGCAGCAGCCTTAAAATGGTTTATGGGTTTAGGAGAACAAACAATAGCCTCCTGGGATGATATGCGAACTGTCTTCCTTAAGAAATATCAGCCTTATTGTAGATCTAGAGATTCAAAGGAAGATGTGTTTAGAATGACACAGCAAGAAGATGAAAATCTAGAAGAATATTTAGAACGGTTTGCATATAATCTGCAGAAGTCTAAACAACATTCCCTAAACCAAGAAACTGTTCGAACAATCTTCCTCAAAGGCATAAGAGATGAGTACCTTGACATTTTAAATGTAATGGGTAAAGGAGATATTTCGAATCTTCCATTTGATGAAATTGTCGAGTTATGTCAGAAATATTCTAGAGGAAGATCAAAAGCCGGAAGAAGGGAAGTGAGTTCCAAAGCAGCAAAGTCAGCTGCAGGAGGGATAACAAGGGCTGAAATAGGAAGTCTATTGGAAAATTTCAAAACAGATCTTTTGAGTACATTAGGGACACAAGTAGATGTGCTAAAGGCAAACAAGAAAAAGGAAGAACAAGAACAAGCCTTAGCAATATTTTGTTCAAAATGTAAAAAGAAACATCCTTTGAGAGATTGTCCTTTAGATAGCATTCAAGTGTGTGGTCTTTGTACAGGCAATCATTCCATTGAAAATTGTGTAACATTAAAAGACTTACAAACTAATTCAATGGAAGAAATGCAAGGAGCAGAAGGCTTCTATTATGTTGCACCAAGAAGACCATGGCCACCTAGAATGCCACAACCGAATCAGCCACAAGTCCCTCAGCAAAATTATGCTTATCCATCTTATAATCCTTGGACCCCTCCAATGCCATGGCAAGCTTGGCCTCCACAACAATATCCACAACAACCTGCACAAGGTTGGAGAGGATATGGTTATGGAAACCAACAGCCACAATAGTCTCAACAATATCAACAACAATACCAGCAACAGTACCAACAACCATTTTCATATCCGCAATATCCTCCATCCATGCCATTTCCGCAACAAAATTCTGCATATCCATTCCAACAGCAGAATCCACCACCATTTCTGTCACAACCACAACAGTTACAGTTACCTTCAAATCAACCCAGACCAACGCAATTACCATCCCAACCGGTGGCAAATCCAAATAACAAAGCGGACAAATCTGCATATACAGTAGAGGAAGCAGCATATTATCCTGCATATTCAATTCTTCCTCTTGATGATGTCCATTTAAGGTCTGGAAAAGTACTTAAGAAGGATTCTCCTCCAATTATAGAAGAACCAGCTGAACAAGGGGAATCATCTGAAACAACACAAACTAAGGTACAAAATCAGAAAGGAGCAAATATTACACAAACACCACCTTATCCTGAAAGGTTGGTAGAACAACAAATTCAAAATCAAATAACCCTTCCTGAATTTGATATCTTAGATGAGTTAAAAAATGCATATGTTAAGATTCCTTTATTAAAATCCATTAAAGAAATACCGATATATGCAAAGACAATAAAGGAACTGTGCATTAGGAAAGAAAGAAAGAAAAAGGATCCTGCAACAATCCAAGTCATTGGTAAATTAGCAAGTCTCATGTCTACTCAAACTATAATAGAAAAATATATTGATCCTGGTATCCCAATGGTTACCATATCAATAAATAATTTCTCTGTACCTAATACATTAATAGACTTGGGAGCAGCTATCAACGTAATGACAATGGAAACAATGGAAACTTTGCAATTAAACAACATTAGATCGACCTCAACAGTATTGGAATTAGCAGATAGATCTAAGGTTGTTCCTGAAGGAATGTTAGAAGATATCATAGTTTCCTTAGATTCATGGGAATATCCTGTTGACTTCTTGATCTTGCAACCAAAGACAAACTTGGGAGGACATCCTCTGATATTAGGCAGACCATGGTTAGCCACTGCAGATGCCTTCATAGGATGCAGATCTGGAAGTATGATAATTTCACATGGAGATGAGAGGAAGCATGTCACTCTTTATTCACCTGCACAAACCACTTCTTTAGAATCAATACTTGAAACCCAGGAAAAGCAACAAACAAAAGCAGTTTTAAGTATCAATCAATTCTTTGATTTTAGAGAAGAAGAGGAGAATGAAGATCTGATGGACCTTTTTATCTCAGAACCAAGTATTTCAAAGCAGCTTAGGAAAGTTAAATATGAAGCTGCAAATGAACTTTTGAATCAATGTTTTCAGGAAACATGTACTATTAGAACTTTGCATCATTCTTTGGGAGACATCTTTCCTGTAAACACAATTAGCAACCCAATAATCAAAACAATTGAGGTACATCCTGGAAAACATTTAAATATTGGAAACCAGCTGCAATCAAAACAAGAACAAGAGGTAATTGCATTACTACAGAAATACTCAAAAGCATTTGCCTGGGATTACACTGACATGCAAGGAATCCATCCTAACACATGTATCCACCACATCTATACAGATGATAAACTTAAACCTGTTAGACAACCACAAAGAAGAATGAATCCAATGATGAAAGAAATAGTGAAAGAAGAACTGCAAAAATTGCTAAATGTTGGATTCATCTATCCTATTTCAGATAGTCAATGGGTTTCACCACTGGTTGTTGTACCAAAGAAAAATGGAAAATGGAGGGTATGTATAGATTACCGAGAATTAAACAAGGCTACATTGAAAGACCATTTTCCTCTACCATTCATTGACCAGGTGCTAGATTCTTTGGCTGGAAAGAAATACTTCTCTTTCTTGGATGGGTTTAGTGGGTACAATCAGATTAGAATAGCAACAGAAGACCAAGACAAAACTACATTTACTTGCCCTTGGGGAACCTATGCATATAATGTTTTGCCTTTTGGTTTATGCAATGCACCTGCAACTTTTCAAAGAGCAGTGCTTGCGATATTTGCTGATCTAGTCCATGAATGTGTAGAAGTTGATATGGATGACTTCACAGTGTATGGAAACACATATGAAGATTGTTTGAACAATCTTGAGAAAGTCTTGAAGCGATGTATCGAAACAAATCTGTCATTAAGTAACGAAAAATGCTATATGATGTTAACAGAGGGTATAGTTCTGGGACACCATATTTCCGGCTCCGGAATTAAGGTGGATCCAGCCAAAATTCAAGTCCTAGTTAACTTAATGCCACCTACAACTCAAAAGGAGGTTAGAAGTTTCTTGGGCTATGCGGGCTATTACAGAAGATTCATAGAAAAATTTAGCAAATTAGCTCAACCCCTGTTTAAACTTTTAGCAAAAGATGTTGAATTCCAATGGACGAATAACTGTCAAAATGCTTTTCAAATTTTAAAATATAAACTGTCAGTGGCACCCATACTTCGAGGGCCAAATTGGTCTTTGCCTTTTCATATTTCCACTGACGCATCAGACACTGCAATAGGTGCCTCTTTGGGGCAGAAAGAAAATTTGTTCAACTATGCAATATACTTTATCAGTAAGAATTTGACACCTGCAGAAACAAACTATACAGTCACTGAAAAGGAAATGTTAGCCGTCATACATGCAGTAAACAAATTCAGGCATTACATCACAAGATATCAAGTTTTTATTCACACAGATCACTCAACAATAAAATACTTGATGAACAAACCCATCACTAATGGACGAATTACTAGATGGCTCCTGTTATTGCAAGAATTTAACATTACAATCCAAGACCGGCCAGGTAAAGAAAACCAGGTGGCTGACTTTCTGTCCCGCATCCAATCACCTGAAGACCCAAATCCAGTTATAGAAAACTTCCCTGATGAACATCTGTTTGCCATAGCAGTTAAAACACCTTGGTTTGCAGATATTGCCAATTACTTGTCATCTGGAAAATTTCCAACTCAATTCACTAGCAAGCAAAGAAAGAAAATTGTTAGAGAAAGTTCTAGGTATAGCTGGGTGAATGGTGATTTGTTTTATACAGGTTCCGATCTAATGATTAGAAAGTGTGTGCGTGAAGATGAAATACTAGATATTCTCAGGGCATGTCATGACGAACCATGTGGTGGTCATTTTGCAGACAAGCGAACAACATATAAAGTGCTGCAATTGGGCTATTACTGGCCATCTATCTTCAAAGATTCTAAGGCATATGTCAAACAGTGTGACAGTTGCCAAAGAATAGGGAGACCCATCATGTCAGATGAAATGCCGCTCAAGCCACAAGTCCTCATTGAACCATTTGAACAGTGGGCACTTGATTTTGTTGGACCCATTAATCCACCATCAAGTGGAAAAAGATACATCCTAGTGTGCACGGACTATGTAACAAAATGGGTGGAAGCCAAAGCAGTGAGCAGAGCGACAGAGGACACAGTGGTTACCTTCCTCTTTGAAGAAATTTTTGTGAGATATGGAGTTCCAAGACAAATAGTGACAGATCAAGGAACGCAGTTTACCTCAAAGTTAGTGCGGGATTTGACAGAGAAATATAAGATAAAGCATAGGAAGTCTACTCCATATCATCCTCAGGCAAATGGTCAGGTAGAATCCACAAACAAAGTCTTAGAAAACATCATGACTAAGACAGTGCAGTAGAATAGGAAGGATTGGTCTGAAAAGTTGAAGGATGCATTATGGGCCTACAGAATCACATGGAAAAACACAACTGGTTTTAGTCCATACCAGTTGGTCTATGGGAAAGAAGCCTTGTTGCCTATTGAATTTCAGATACAAACCTATAGACTAGCAGCAGAATTGGGCATGGACCTGACTGAAGCACAACAACAAAGGATCATGGAACTCAACCAATTGGATGAACATCGTCAACAAGCAATTGAACAGACAACATTAGTATCGCAACAGAGAATCAAATGGCATGATAGATACCTAAAGACAAAGACATTTCATAAGGGAGACTGGGCCTTATTATTTGACTTCAAATTCAAGGATTTTAAGGCGAAGTTTACAACACACTGGCTAGGGCCATATGAAATCGAGGAGATCTTTGATAACGGAGCAGTGAAGATAAAGACCATTGACCAGGCCCCCACCTCATTTGTTGTAAATGGTCATAGGCTGAAAGTTTATCATCAGCCTATTAGTAAAGAGACATTCATGAAACAACTGGTAGAAGAATCAGGACTGGAAATTATGGCTCTGCCATCTTCCAGTTCAGAAAAAGAATAAAAAAATAGTAAAAAAAATATCTATATAAAAAAAAAAACATAAAAAAAGAGAAAAAGATATATGAAAAAAAAAACAAAACAAAAAAATAAAATGTTTGTTGGTGAAAACCAGGCAACTGGCACTAAGCAAACACGAATTCATAGGGGAAAACCAGGGAAACCTGGACTCTATGAATTCTGTATTCTTGTTTTACTACTCTCACACAATTTCAATACAGGACCTTTCCACAATTGACTTGAGGACAAGTCAAACATTCAACAAGGGAGAGTCTTGTAGCAAGCTTTTAGCTGTCACAGCTAAGGGATTGTGTTGTTCACTTTGGACCTGAAGCAAATTTGTTGCAGCAGAACCAGAAGGGACCTGAGATGAAACATTATTCAGTGGGACCTGAAGCAAACTTAGTTGCAGCAGATCAAATCATTCCAGAAGCATTGCAGAAGGGACCTGAGATGAAACATTATTCAGTGGGACCTGAAGCAAACTTAGTTGCAGCAGAACCAGATCAGAGCCGACATAATCTATCAGAAGCATTGCAGAGGGACCTGAAAAAAGAAACATTATTCAAAGGGACCTGAACAATTCAAGAAATGGAGCATAGTAAACAAGGAGCAGTAATAAAAGTCTACTTTTCATCTATCCATAACATTTTGGATTCCATTCCACCTGTACAAACAACATTCAACATTCCATCTGTACAAACAGTATTCAACATTCCGCCTGTACAAACAACAGCAAGGGAGTATATTCATAGCCATTTTGTGCTTGAAATTCAAATTTTTTTTAGAAACTTCTAGTTTTGATCTAATTGAAGTTAGTATCTGCAAATATTCATTGATATTCATTCCCAGTATATATACCCTACATTCCCTATTCATATTCCATTTCATTCACATAAATTTCCCTAGGTATTTTCCTTAAACGCAAAAGGATCAAACTGGGACCACTCTTTTCACCTGCACATGAACTCAGAGCATTAGAATGATTATAATTTTAAATATGACCCCAATGGTCATTTTAAAATTATAAAGCTATGTTATAAAAGTTATGCGCTAAAGTATAAAAGCATTGAACATATACATCATAGGTTATATGAGCGCTAAAGTATTTTTCAAATGTGCATAAGCTAATGATGTTGCAAAAGGATATAAAATGTGCATATATCAAAGGTATTGGGTATAAAGTATTGCGCATACAATATGGAGATATAAGGAATATATGTATAACCAAACGCGCATATTCAAACAACTAAGGAGTATATAACATAGTGACAAAAGGCCGCGGGTTATGATAATGATACATGTGAAGGCCGTGCCTATACCATGGTTATGAAGGCGCAATGTAATGATATAAGTGGAGGCCGTAAGCATTCATTCGATGGTGAGAGAGGATGATGTTTAACCCACGCTGGGGTATATATATATATGATGGCAAAACGTTTCAAATGCAAAGGTTATGAATTCAAAACCATAAGCTTTGAACGTAAATAGTATGGAATCATTTTGGCACATTATTACACCAACCATATGATAATAACCACACAGCGGTGCTACGGCCAGGTAAGGAAATGGTAATAAGCAAATATCATTGCAAAGAAGGGCACGACGGAAGCCATAATCAACATACATTGCCGCAAAGAACAAATGAGAAACCATAGACTCCACGCAGGCCAACACACAGGTACGGTGATGACACGGTGTAATGGCAGCGTATGGCTATTAGCTGGAGTAGCAGTGGAGGATATGCGTAGGAAACAACAAATACGGCCATCCTCATGACTCAGTCGGGAGACTGAGTCAATGAGGACGGCCATGTAACCACGTATACCAAACAAATGAACGCAGGGTACAACGAGGAAACGGTCATAAGAAACCTTCCCTGCGCTGTTCAAACCACCATTCTTCATTGCCAGAGCTCAGAGAGTCGAGTTTGAAGCCGAAACATAGCAAAAGGAGAAAGGAGTGTGTTGAGGGAGATTTTAAAGGCAAAATCTGAGTCGTGTGAATAGAAGAAGCCGAGTTTTGCAAGCAAACAAGGTAAGAACTCGAGTTTATTTCGCTCGGCAACTGTAGATAGGGATGAGTTCGCCATTAACTCACAGATGTTGTTGCTCTGCCACCAGTTCGATTGACCGAAGAAAGAGGGATTTGAAGAGTTGTTTGCATCCCACGCGGCCAGCGACAGTCAGGTAACACTTAAACCGGGATAACTCCAAGTTGCAGCATGTATGGATAGGTTAAACGGATTTGTATGCGTAGATTATGGTGTAGAATTAATGGTCAATCGCCACGGCATTTAAAATCACCTGTTGCATGCATAACACGATAGTGGGGTTTGAGTTAAATGTGGAGTCAATGCATCAAAAACGGAGTGTTAGTTGGATGCCGAAGCGCTAAGGGTTGTTATATATGGGCGCTGTTTGTTAAACCATTTGTTTGCACATAACCTTCAATTGTTTGCTGCGCGCCACCGTATCCATAGCCATTAAGTCTGTCATATGAATGTGAATACGATTTGGCTGTGCGCAATTGTCATTAGCTGTCAACGGAGAATGCATAAATCATGGAATGACTGTCATGTGCATCTGTATATGTGTTTGCTCAGAACAGAGGACGCATTCAAATACAGAGTGTTTTCATATGCGGTGGTTGAATGCATTGAAACATATTTTTGAGTGTTGTGTGTATAAACCGAGTGCGCATTGGTATATGCCGAGAGGATTGTTGCTGTAGGATTCATATTCAAAACCAGTCAAAGGAAGTCATCGCTTTTTGCACCCTATGTATTGAATTTTAATGTGTCTGTGCCATATACAGAAGGTTGAAATGCGTTGGCATGCCTGCATATATGCTATGTTGATTGCAGAACTGAGTTGAATGTTAAATTTGCATTGTTTATGCCTTGAGGCCGAGTGTTTCATCGTCTGCGTTTTAAAAAAAATAAAAAAAATTGACACTTGTTATAAGCATTAAGAAATATGAGGCCGAGCGCATGTGATTAGTCCTCCAGGCTTGTAACTTTGTCGATTGAATCTATGTGCAGTATTTGCCATATAAAACGCAGTCATATTTTTGTACAAAGTGAATAGGCCGAGAGCATTTGAGCGTTATACAGTCATTTTTATGGGCGGAGAATGTTTTTTTAAGAGGCAGAGAGCAATTTGTTGTATTACAGTCATTTTTTTTCTTTGAAATTGATAAAATGGGATTATCAGAGAATGTTTTAAGGATCTGTTGAGAGGCCGAGAGCAAAATTTTTCAAGTTTTTTTGTTTGTTTAAATACACAGTAACGCATGTTAATTTGAGTCAAGGAAACATGGTTATTGCTTAATGTGTATTTAATTTTCAAAACAAACAGAAAACAGAGTATTGATCGAAGATATTCAGGTGTGGTGTGCTTAAACAGGGAATTGAAACAGAGTCAGTATAGAGGAAAGACATCAGAGGTCAAAGAAGACAGAGTCAAACAGATTAAAGTTGAGTCAGAGGGGGAAGGTAAGCCTCGTTGCTTCTACACTTTCATTTTAAAACAATAGTCATAATTTCTGTTAAAATGAACTTAGTAACAACAGAGGATTATATTGATTGGTTCACAGAAATCATGACAAACCGGGTAGAACCAAAATTTCAAATTGAGAGTTGGAGCAAAGAAACTGTATCAGTCAGGGATGATAGGATTCCTACAGAAATTTAGTGGCTATTCTGATCAGATAACTAAAGACTTCATCAATAATTTCAGTCATGACCAAACTCAAGTAGGAGAAATCAATGTCCCAGTAACTCAAGAGTACTTGTCCAAAGCCTTAGAGTTACCGATGATAGGGGAAAAGTATCACAAAGGTTTACAATTCTAGGAGAAAGGGTGGACTTTCTTCCTTGAAAAGAACCGAAAGGGAACATTTGATAGAACTAAGGGGATACCCAGGGAATGGTTCAATGAACCATGGAAGGAACTAGTCTTGGTTGTTCAGAAGTTTTTAACATGTGATCGTGGTTACAACATTGCTCATTTATATCATGTTAGATTACTACAGCATATCAAAGGGGATGAAAGAATTAATTTACCATATTTCCTGCACAAAAGTCTTGTAAAAATGATTGAAACAGTGAAACAAGAAAATAGGCCAAAGTCAGCACAGATCTATCATCAGGGGTTAATTAAAATCTTAGTGGAATACCAGGTAAAATCAAAGGGCCTAGAATGGAAAGAATTCATGCATAAAAATCATTTTACAGAACATCTTATTGATATACAGGAAAAGGTAGAACAGGAAAGTAGAAGCATGATGAATTCTCCCCTATATCCAAGAACAAGAGCTAGAAATATGGCCATGCATGAGACTGAAACATCTTTTATGTCTGTTCATAGGAATAGAACTTCTATTGATCTTGAGAAAGAAGTAGAAGCTTATTCTCCTAGGAAACCAGAAGAGCAGGATATAGCACAAGAACCCCTTGAAAGGGATTCCATATATAATGATGCAGGAGAATCCTTAATGAAAACCACTCAGGATTTTGAAAAGGAAATTCATTTGGCCAAAATCCAAGACTTAACAGATCAGATAGAAATAAGCAAAATTGTGGAAAAGGAATTAAAATCAGAGAACAAGGCATAGAAAAAGGACAATGCAAAACTATTGAAAACAAATGAAAAGTTGCAAGAAGAAATAAGCAGGTTAAAAAGGAGAAATGAATTGCTTTCCAAACATGCATTTCAGTGGTTAAAAGATAAAAACATGTGGAAAGCTAAATATGAAAAACAAAAGGTTAAAGCAACAATGTTAAAGGCAGGGCAGGAATCAGAATTTGATTTTGTGAACAGGGAAACAGCTACAGGTACAACATCCACTTCAGAGGGCAGAAGGTCCAAGAGGAGCAAGCAAGCATGGGGACATGCTTGATCATAAGCATGGGAGAGATGTTGGGCTTCAGTTTTGATCTCATTTTTCTTTGAGAAACTTACCTAACTATCCATTTATCCTTCATTTTCACTTCATCCATTTCATTTTAATGAATATTTTATGTCTAATCAGGTATTTAGCTTTAATTTGTCAATTTCTAAAGTTTTTATAAAAGTTTGATTTTAAGTGCAATTTTGGCAATTTCAGAAATTCCCGTAATCACTTCATGGTTGATATGGATGCAGGCCACTTCAGCACGAATGGGATGCATGAATGGAAAGCTTGGGAACTAGGACCAAGCCACCTATGCTTGGTTCCAATAGATCGAGCTTTATTATGCCTTTTTGGAGCTAGTCAATCATGACTAGTCATCCAGAAATCCCATCTAAATAGGGCTGTTTTGGGATTCCAAGATATTAGTCATATTTCTTGGGATGAGGAAGGTGGATTCGACTTGGATAGGTGGATTAGAGTAGATATGTTTGTTAGAGTGATTTTAGATCAGTTGGTTTCATGAACTCCTTATTTAAGAGCCACACTTTGATGGCTCAACACACTTGACATATGATACTTTTATGCTGTAATATTTTTGGTGTGAAGACTTAAGTTGGAGACTTGTGTTACTTTCATTTTGCTGATCAATACATGGATGTTTGGCTGATATAAAGCTTCTGATATCATCTTCATAAGTGTGCAAGGCAAGGGTGGAGGGCCCCCACTCCAAGCTAAGTGCACTTCCAAGTTAGACTAGATTTATTTCATTGCAAATCTGGTTGATGGTAGCTTTAGTTTTTCAAAGTCTTATTTCAGATTGCATCATGGTTATGAATAGTGATTGATTTCAGTTGTTAATGGTTTATTCATCATCTAATTGAGTTGGGAAACAAGTGTTCAAGTTGGGCATTCTCTCTATGAAATGGTGAATTAGAAGTAGTCTCTTTTGTTTACATGCAAATAGTTTGTTTCCATTTAGATTTATATCTTAAGATGAATAAGTTATGCTGGAAAACTTTAAGTGTCTCTTAAGTTAAGAGCCTTTTTCATATATGATTTATGCATCTTGAGTTTCTGGTTATCATCTCTAATTCATGAAGTAATAACTGAGGTGGAAGTAGACTTCTTGAGTTCAAGAACTCTTTCAATGTTTCCTCTTTTAAGCTGATTGAATCAAGAGTTTTAAGATATATTTTCTCTTAGTTTTTAATCATTTATCTTTCAAAGTTTGATTGTATTTGATCTTCACAAATAGTGAATTTGCCTCCAAGAATAAACAACCCGGATTGATAGTAAATAATTGTGTTAGTTTAGGAACATAAATTAGCTCAACAGCAGGCATGGAAATGATGGAGGATGAGTTTGAAGATTGCAAGAGGACTTCTGAACCCTTGAGGAAGCTATCATGTTCACCAAACTACCTTTTTGAAATCCATTTTTAGCTTCTTGTAGAAATCCTGTAATTTCTACTGGAGCTTCCTATAGAACATGCAGTTTTGAGGAGAGAAGCAAAATGAGATGGAAAAAATGATGGAGAAGGGTGAGGGATGGAAACATGGATGCGTGCAGGCCTCATGGACATATTCCTAGCCTTCTGGTCCTCTTCGGAGATCGATTTTGGCTTGTTTGTAGGCTTCCTGTAAAGGACACAGAACTTTCTGTAGAAAATACAAAACTTCCTGTAGAAGGCACATGACTTCCTCTGTCTTTGTTTTGAGCGATCCTCCTGACCTGCAATGTCCTTGCTGCAACCTGCAATTATTCAATGGAAATCAGGTTTATTTTTATTTCTCTTTTTCTCTTTTTTTTTTTTTGAAAAACAACTAGGGCACCTCATGGAGGTTTTCACCCTAGTTGCCTGCCTTGGGCACCTCCAAGGGAGGTTTTCACTGAGGGATCTTATTCCCTTTTTATTTTCTCTTCTTTCCAACCCATTGACTGCCTCATGGAGGTTTTAAATCAATGAGCCAATCTAAGGCACCTCCGAGGAGGTTTTCACCTTAGATTTTTTCTCTTATTTTCATTTTTTCCTTTTCCCTTTTTTTTTTACCCTACCCTACTTGAAAAACAAAATCATTTTCAAGTATAAGAATACTTCCAATGGAGCCATGTGCACAACGAGATTAGAGACAAAATGATGTAGAGGGTTGAAATGCATGCTTTGACAGCTATCCGGATTTCAGAGACCAAATGATTTGACTTTGAATGGATCAAAGATAGCTGAGGAAGAGAGTACTGCTACAACTTAGTGACCGTTTGGAATCATATCTCAATATAGCTCTGATATCCTTGGTCCTTTTGTTGATCTGGATCATTCTCCATATCTTCTTCTATCATGACCTTCACATCTTCCTATTTTTGCTGAGTTTTCTCTTGAACACATGGAGGATTTGATGGTAACCATGAGGGAACTCTCTCGATCTTGGATTTTGATGCCTTCTCTTCATCAAGTGCAGCCCATGGTTCTTTGATCTCCTCTTTTGAACCTTCTTTTGCTAGATGTGGTCCTTCAATGCTTTCAAGACAATCTCTTTTTTGTAATACTCTTCCTGAACTATGGTGAATATCATTGAGCTCAAGAGGAGTTGTTTGGACATGTTGTACCTCAGCATTGCAATTGGGTTGAGCTACTCCAATGTGCAGGTTTGGAAATGGTGGTATGGGTAGTCGAGTGGGGGTGTATATTTGAGATGGATGTGGATGGGTTTGTGGTTAGGCAGGGGGTGGAGGCAAATGAGCGGGAGGAGAGTTGTACTGGGGCCTCCACCCCTGATGAGGTGCATTCCACTGAGGTCGTGGCTGAGCATAAGAGTGAAACGAATGAGCAACTAGAGAAGCATGGTATTGAGGAGGATACAACCAAGGAGGGGGTGTGGACCAGGAAGGATGAGCAGGGGGACCCCAAGAAGGCATGGAAGTGGCTTGATAGGGGTCGTAATAGGTCAGGGATGTCCCTTGCATTCCTTGCTGGTAGGGTATGGGTCCATGTGGCCTCCTTTGGTTCATATAATAGAGTGATTCAGTGGTTTCTTTGGCTCTCTGATACGCAGCTTTAAGTCCAATCAAGGAAGGGCACTGATTCGTAGGATGGTATTCTTCACAGACGAAACACACTTCTAGGGAGTGCATTGGACATTCGTTCCTAGGATGCTTTCTAGTGCACCTAGGACAAACGATGACCAAAGCCCTCTTGGCTTCCTCTTGCTGCCTTTGGATCTGTAAGGTATCCAGTTGCATGGCAAGAAAGTGCCTCATATCGCTCTTGAAATCTTCCATCTGATTTGCAAATTCGTTTTTGGACAAGGTATGCTCCCAACATTTCTATTTGTAGCCATTTGCTCCAGAGGAATGTTTTCTTCTTCTTCTTCCCTTGAGGTTCTTCAAATATGTCTTGCTGTCCACCTAAGGGTTCTTTAATCACAGCCATCGAAGAAGAGAGGAGGTTGGCTGTATGAAGTAGTGGGGGTGTTGTGCAAACATTTTTCTGACTTATGTCTACTCCTACAAGGCATGAAAGGAAATATTTTTTGTTGATTTTTGTTTTGTTTTTTTTTCCTGCTTGTACCTGCAAAAACTTAAATAGATTTAACTGCAACTAACTAAAATCTATCTTGCTGAAATGAAAATGCGGAATCGAAATGAAAGCAGGAAATGACTAATCTATTTTGCTAAAATGAAATTGCAGGAATGAAATGCTAATCTACGCTTGCAGAAATGAAATTGCGGAATTGAAATGCTAATCTATGAAAGCGGGAAAGATTTAATCTACTGTTGCGGAAATGAAATTGCAGAATAGAAATGAAATAAACTAGTTAGCAGAAGGTTGTAGTAGAAAATAGAAGAAAATCAACAATCACCAATACTCTGACGCTTCCCCGGAAACAGCGCCAAAAAGATGGTCGGCTCAAGTATTGCAGCAATAATGCTGCAACTCCTGGGACTCCCTTCTTTACTTTTATCAACCCGGTAGTTCGTAACAAACTTGGAAGCGACGGTGCTGTATGCACAAGTACTAGCTCTTGCCGCAGCTGTCACTTGGTCAGCTGGCACAAGTGCGCTAGGAGCTTAAACCAACTTCTATGAGCTCTGAGAAGAAGTTTTTTAACTGATGGACGAGAGCTAACCCAAAGAAGGCTGATCTACTTGCAAAAGAAACTGGAAAGCTGAAAGGAAACGTAAACCGTAGCAAACCCTAATTTTACCAGCTAGCCCTACTGATGCAAGAAAGAGGATGCAAGCTACTGAAAGAGATGACATTGACTTCTAGGAAGGTAAAATGCATGTGTCTAAGCTACTTATACAATAACATTTGAAAAAAAAAACCATCTTTTTGTATTTTTGACTAAGTTGCCAGAATTATCATGCATGCAATTTAACTGTTTTTTACTGTGCAGAGGTGGATTGGCGAGAGGAAATGCTTGGAGGAGGTCAGGAAGGTTCAAAGAGGGCCTAAGGGGTCCCTAACACCCTTCCAGAGAGTTTCACAGAGTTTGGCTATCAAGAAACCTCATTCGTGAGCTTCTACAGGAAGTCTGCAGGGGTTCTACAGGATGTTCTGGAATTTCTACAGGATGTCTGTGATTTTCTACAAGATGTTCAGAAATGGGATTTTGGAGGATGGATGGAAGAAGAAAGATGAAGGAGTGGGTATGGAGGTGAGATAGGGGTGTGAGGAGGTCCAAGACTTGGGGAATGGAGCTGAGGAGTGGCTAGGATGGTTGGATTTATTCAAGGAGGAGTGGAGCAATGTTGCACAAAAATATGGGAATTAGGGCAAAGTGAGAAAATGGCAAACGTGAGGCAATAATCCAAGTTGGAGGATGGAGCAGATGGGATTGATGGAGTACAGGTAGATGGAGAGGTATTACAGGTGCTCTGCAAGTTATCTTTCGAATTAGACAAATGAAGACTTGGAAAATGAAGAAGCTAATTACTTTGACCTAATCTGACCTAGATAACAACAAAGAAATGGAACAGAAGTTTATTTTCAATGAAACACATGAAATAGCTATGCAAACTGAGCAATCAGGAACTTGAACACGTAACCACACCTCGTATCAATCTCTGCAAATGAAAATCTAACGCTAATGATTTCACGGTGAAGCAAAGATAGTGTTTTTGTTGGCAGCAATGTCACCTTTGTCCCAGCTCACGATCCCACTGAGGGAGAGATGAGATCAGAGGTGTTTGATGGCCTTTTTCTGAAGATATTCCCTATTATTAACCTATCAACTCGATCTGAAAATGAAAAGCCTTTTTAATCATCAAAAGAAACCTAAATAACAAAACAATATTTAAATCTAAATAGCAGATTTTATTCTAAGAATGCAGCAAAAACACATAAAGGTAAACAAAGGAAGTACTGGGCACTTGAGTTGGGCCTAAACCCAAGATCTATAGCCTCCTAAGAGAGATTAGAGCTGGTGCAAAGTTGGATTCATCTTTATTGAGCAAGAAATAATAGTTACATAAAAAACTGTTCACAAGGGAAAACTTGAAAATGTGCTGAAATGCAGAGCTAAACTACTGCCTCAAAAATGACTAAAAACGAACTACAAACTAGCTAACTTCTGCCTACAAAGTGACTAACTGAAATGAGGCCCTAAGCCTTCTTATTTATACAAATTGAGGACCCCAACAGCCCTCCTAAACTTTAGGAACTCGGCTGCCAAAACTTGTAGTTAACAACACTTTTACTAGCACTTGCTCGGTTGCCCTTGTAATAATCGATTTGGTGGCCCTTGAACTCCGAGCTGATGGTGGAGAATTCGAGGGAAGGGCCCATAAATGAAGGGGAAACCTTCCTAAAAATCCTCTCCATGAATTTGGCTGCCAAGTGCTCATTTAAACCTTTGATTTTGTCTCAAAATTGACTAAAAATCTGCTCAAAGAACCCATTAGACTTGTTGGCATAATGACTAACCCAATTCACTCTATTAGCATAAATATAATAAAAAACATACAATAAACTAATGAGAATGGTGGATTAAGTCGAATTAGGAGGCTGAATGAGCCCATATAATTATCCATTTTTGGGGCTCATCATCACCCCCCTACTGAAAGTGTTGCTCATCCTCTGAGCAACTAATCTATCACTTCATCTTTGATGGCCCTGGTGGCCTCCCTGTCATGCCAAGCTTCTGAAGTGATGTCCTCTTTTCGGTCATGAAACCATGCTTTTCTCTCTACTTCTTCCCACTGCCCGTGCTCCTTTTCCTGTAGCAGTTTTGTTAGCTCCTTAACCTCAACCTGCAACTTGTCCTCTCTTTGTTGTTCATCAGATGTTTCGTTGTCTTTCCTTCTTCCTGTGATTGTTTGGCCGCCTTTTCCTCCAATTTCTCCGTCTCTCTTAGCTTAGCCAATGTTTCCTGTAAAACAGTCTCAGCATCCTGCAGAGAGGCCTTTGTGTCCAACATTTTCATTCTTTCTCTCCAGGTGGATGTCTTCGGGCTTCCCCGTTCATAGGTGATGGATGCCCTTGAGGGAGACCTCTCCTTTTGTGTAGCTGGGGTGTCTACAATTGTGATTGGTTGTTTTGACGGTGGCTGGGGTCTACCAGTTTTTATCTGCATGCTCCTTCTTGCCTTAAAATACATGGAAGACTCCCTCTTTCGCTTCCATTTTTGCTTTGGAGATGTGCTTAGGGTAGCCAACACAGCTGCTGCCTCCCTGGCTAAAATCTCAGGCGATTTTTCCTTTTGTTGCCCTGTTTCCATGCTTCCTGTAGAAAGTCCTGTGTCGACTGTTTTCTGGCTTCCTGTAGGAACTGTCTTCACTGTTTCGGTCTGCTTGGCTGGGGGTGTCTTCCCTTTTAATTTTTGTGTGGTTGCCTTGGTTGTGCCCTCCTTTTTTTGGACTTTTTCAGTCCTCTCTACTCTACCTGTGTCTTTGATTTAGGTTGCAGGGACATTAAGAATTCCTCCATTATCTCATCGTCATGACCCTGAATTTTGTCACAAAAGGTCATCCAATTGGCATGGGTGAAGAGGTTCACCACCTCGGGATGTTCACGCAATTTCCTGGAATCCGAGGGTTCCTTCCTGATAGATCCCCCTGGCATGGTGAGAGTGCTCTGTTTTAGGCTCTGAGCAGAGAGGGACTGCTGTTTTATGGTTTCCTCCTTTGAACCTCAGGACAGGATCTCTCAGGTGTTTATATTTTAACTTGCACCAATTCCCTGGTTCTAAAACTTTTGCTGCCCAAAACTCGGCTGTCCGTATGTAAAAGGAAGAATCAGGTTTTCACAGACAGGGCACAGAGCTCAATTTTCATCCTTAGCATACATACAATTATGAAAATTCAAATACTTCATACGCAGGTTAGCCCTCACGGTAATTCATCTTTTTTTCAGGAGAATTATTATTATTATTATTTTTTTTTTTTATGAGAGACCATGGACGAGAGTTTTGACACAGAACCGACTGAGTAATACCGAGCAACACACAGGCAAACCACTATTTTCGACTCACAGGCAGACTTGTCTCTCACTTCCTTATTCAATATAGTTCAATTCATTACCTTTCAAACACACCATGCATGGAAGAGTGTTTTTCGAGCCTACCTCTTTCGGGACTCCAAATTTGTCGAAGAAAAATCCATTTTCTCTGCTTCGGAAGGCTATGTTGTATTTCCTGTAGAGCCTCTTCCTGTAGAACGCGTTGCCGGCTTCTGTAGGATGTCACGACGCTTCTTAACGAGCTTGGGATGTGGGAGAATTTTGAAACATGCCGAAAAGCTCGGGCTAACAGACTGCGGAGGAGGAGGACGCGTACTTCGCTGAGAACGGTTGCAAATGTAAATGAACAGTGGTTAACGTGAGTTCTTCGGCCGAGCATTTTTGAATTACGGTGCAATTCATGGCGAGGAGGTGAGGTGGCCAGGTGTACGTGGCCACATGCAGACTGCAGTGTTATCATGAACTGCATGTTCTCTTCTGGATCAGTTGCACTGGAGTTCAAACGGCCAACGCTTCCTGTTTTTTAATTTTCACGTGAGTCGACTGTCCACGCATACTGCATGATTTCTGGTTGAGCGCTAGAGAAGGCACTGTCGGGTTAACTTTGCTAGATTCCTGGCTTAATCCCACCATTTCATTCGTTTAAGCATTTTTGAATCATATTGATGCAAATAGAGGAACTGGTTTAGACGCATACCTATAAGTCGACGTACTGCTAGGTCCTTTTTGCTGCTGCATGCATTTGTTTCTGTGGTTGCATGATGGCTTGGTGGCTGATTCATGGCTATTTTTTGTTGTGCAGGTATCCTCTGGCTGGATCTAAGCTGCAGGAATTTGTTTCCACGTTCAGATCTGCACCCTCAAGCTGCTGATGTTGAATTTTTACAAGGCAGAAACTTGTTTTCTCCATTGCTCCCGAACGATAGACTGGATCAATCTGAAACTTTCTGAGCATGTTCCTATCATCATTATGCACCTCCCATAGCAAAATTGTGATCAACGGATGCACAGATTTCAAGAAAAACAGAAAATAGCTGAAGATTATAGAGATCAATTTCTCAGAAACAGTGCGTCGGAATCGGCTGAAACTGCTTGGGTAGGTTACTATCACCCAGATGCATCTCCCCACGAAACAAGTTTTGAAATGGATGCACGGATATGGAGAAAATGTAAAAATGGCTGAAGGTGATAGGGGCTGATTTCTTGGAAACCATTCACCGGAATTGGCTGAAATTGCTCGGGCATGTTGCCATCGTCCCTATACAACTCCTCCTGTAACAGTTTTGCAAATGGATGCACGGTTTTCAAGCTAGGGAAAAAACAAATTCTGTTCTATGTATTTTGTCTTCAAAGCATTCTGCGAGTTTTTGCATGGTAAAAAAAAATGAGCTTGGGCTGTGATGCAGGCATGGAGATGATGGATGAGGAGTTTGAAGATTGCAGGAGGACTTCTGAACCCTTTAGGAAGCTATCATGTTCTCCAAACTACCTTTTTGAAATCCATTTCTAACTTCCTGTAGAAATCCTGTAATTTCTACGGAACTTCTTGTAGAACATGTAGTTTTGAGGAGAGAAGCACAATGAGATGGAAAAAATGATGGAGAAGGGTGAGGGATGGAAACATAGATGCTTGCAGGCCTCATGGACATATTCCTAACCTTCTAGTCCTCTTCGGAGATCGATTTTGGCTTATTTGTAGGCTTCATGTAGAGGACACAGAACTTCCTATAGAAAACACAGAACTTCCTGTAGAAGGCACAAGACTTCCTCTGTCTTTGTTTTGAGCGATCCTCTTGACCTGCAATGTCCTTGCCGCAACCTATAATTATTCAATGGAAATTAGGTTTATTTTTCATTTTATTTTTCTCTTATTTTTTTTTGAAAAACAACTAGGGCGCCTCATGGAGGTTTTCACCCTAATTGCCTGCCCTGGGCGCCTCCAAGGGAGGTTTTCACCTTAGTATTTTTTTTTACCTTACCCTACATGAAAAACAAAATCATTTTCAAGTATAAGAATACTTCCAATGTAGCGATGTGCACATCGAGATTAGAGACAAAATGATGTGGAGGCTTGAAATGCATGCTTTGACAGCTATCCGGATTTCAGAGACCAAATGGTTTGACTTTGAAGGGATCAAACATAGCTGAGGAAGAGAGTACTGCTGCAACTTAGTGACCATCTAGAACCATATCTCAATATAGCTCTGATATCCTTGGTCCTTTTGTTGATCTGGATCATTCTCCATATCTTCTTCTATCATGACCTTCACATCTTCCTCTTTTTGCTGAGTTTTCTCTTGAACACATGGAGGATTTGATGGTAACCATGAGGGAACTCTCTCGATCTCGGATTTTGATGCCTTCTCTTCATCAAGTGCAGCCCATGGTTCTTTGATCTCATCTTTTGAACCTTCTTTTGCTGGATGTGGTCCTTTAATGCTTTCAAGATAATCTCGTTTTTGCAATACTCTTCCTGAACTATGGTGGAGATCATTGAGCTCAAGAGGAGTTGTTTGGACATGTTGTACCTCAGCATTGCAAATGGGTTGAGCTACTCCAATGTGTGGGTTTGGAAATGGTGGTATGGGTAGTTGAGTGGGGGTGTATATTTGAGATGGATGTGGATGGGTTTGTGGTTGGGCAGGTGGTGGAGGCAAATGAGCGGGAGGAGAGTTGTACTGGGGCCTCCACCCCTGATGAGGTGCATTCCACTGAGGTTGTGGCTGAGCATAAGAGTGAAACGAATGAACAACTAGAGAAGCATGGTATTGAGGAGGATATGACCAAGGAGGGGGTGTGGACCAGGAAGGATGAGCAGGGGGACCCCAAAAAGGCATGGAAGTGGCTTGATAGGGGTCGTAATAGGTTAGGGATGTCCCTTGCATTCCTTGCTCGTAGGGTATGGGTCCATGTGGCCTCCTTTGGTTCATATAATAGAGTGATTCAGTGGTTTCTTTGGCTCTCTGATATGCAGCTTTAAGTCCAGACAAGGAAGGGCACTGATTCGTAGGATGGTATTCTTCATAGACGAAACACACTTCTAGGGAGTGCATTGGACATTCGTTCCTAGGATGCTTTCTAGTGCACCTAGGACAAAAGATGACCAAAGCCCTGTTGTCTTCATCTTGCTTCCTTTGGATCTGTAAGGCATCCAGTTGCATGGCAAGAAACTGCCTCATAATCTGATTTGCAAATTCGTTTTTGGACAAGGTATTGCTCCCAACATTTCTATTTGTAGCCATTTGCTCCAGAGGAATGTTTTCTTCTTCTTCTTCCCTTGAGGTTCTTCAAATATGTCTTGCTGTCCACCTAAGGGTTCTTTAATCACAGCCATCGAAGAAGAGAGAAGGTTGGCTGTATGAAGCAGTGGGGGTGTTGTGCAAACATTTTTCTGACTTATGTCTACTCCTACAAGGCACGAAAGGAAATATTTTTCGTTGATTTTTGTTTCTTTTTTCTGCTTGTACCTGCAAAAACTTAAATAGATTGAACTGCAACTAACTAAAATCTATCTTGCTGAAATGAAAATGTGGAATCGAAATGAAAGTAGGAAATGACTAATCTATTTTGCTAAAATGAAATTGCAGGAATGAAATGCTAATCTACGCTTGCAGAAATGAAATTGCGGAATTGAAATGCTAATCTATGAAAGCAAGAAAGATCTAATCTATTGTTGCTGAAATGAAATTGCAGAATAGAAATGAAATAAACTACTTAGCAGAAGGTTGTAGTAGAAAATAGAAGAAAAGCAGTAATCACCAATACTCTGACGCTTCCTCGGCAACGGCGCCAAAAAGATGGTGGGCTCCAGTGTTGCAGCAATAATGCTACAACTCCTGGGACTCCCTTCTTTACTTATATCAACCCGGTAGTTCGTAACAAACTTGGAAGCGACGGTGCTGTATGCACAAGTACTAGCTCTTGCTGCAGCTGTCACTTGGTCAGCTGGCACAAGTGCGCTAGGAGCTTAAGCCAACTTCTATGAGCTCTGAGAAGAAGCTTTTTAACTGATGGATGATAGCTAACTCAAAGAAGGCTGATCTACTTACAGAAAGAAACTGGAAAGCTGAAAGGAAATGTAAACCCTAGCAAACCCTTATTTTACCAGCTAGCCCTACTGATGCAAGAAAGAGGATGCAAGCTACTGAAAGAGATGCCATTGACTTCTAGGAATGTAAAATGCATGTGTCTAAGCTACTTCTATAGTAACATCTGAAAAAAACCATCTTTTTGTATTTTTGACTAAGTTGCCAGAATTATCATGCATGCAATTTAACTGTTTTTTACTGTGCAGAGATGGATTGGCGAGAGGAATTGCTTGGAGGAGGTCGGGAAGGTTCAGAGAGGGCCTAAGGGGTCCCTAACACCCTTCCAGAGAGTTTCTCAGAGTTTTGCTATCAAGAAACCTCTTTCGTGAGCTTCTACAGGAAGTCTACAGGGGTTCTACAGGATCTTCTGGAATTTCTACTGGATGTCTGTGATTTTCTACAAGATGTTCAGAATTGGGATTTTGGAGGATGGATGGAGGAAGAAAGATGAAGGAGTGGGTATGGAGGTGAGATAGGGGTGTGAGGAGGTCCAAGACTTGGGGAATGGAGCTGAGGAGAGCCTAGGATGGTTGGATTTGTTCAAGGAGGAGTGGAGCAATGTTGCACAAAAATATGGGAATTAGGGCAAAGTGAGCAAATGGAAAACGTGAGGCAAGAATCAAAGTTGGAGGATGGAGGAGATGGGATTGATGGAGTATAGGTAGATGGAGAAGTATTACAGGTGCTCTGCAAGTTATCTTTCGATTTAGACAAATGAAGACTTGGAAAATGAAGAAGCTAATTACTTTGACCTAATCTGAACTAGATAACAGCAAAGAAATGGAACAGAAGTTTATTTGCAATGAAACACATGAAATAACTATGCAAACTGAGCAATCAGGAATTTGAACACGTAACCACCCCTCGTATCAATCTCTGCAAATGAAAATCTAACACTAATGATTGCATGGTGAAGCAAGGACAATGTTTTTGTTCGCAACAATGTCACCTTTGTCCCAGCTCACGATCCCACTGAGGGAGAGATGAGATCAGAGGTGTTTGATGGCCTTTTTCTGAAGATCTTCCCTGTTATTAACCTATCAACTCGATTTGAACATGAAAAGCCTTTTTAATCATTAAAAGCAACCTAAATAAAAAAACAAGATTTAAATATAAATAGCAGATTTTATTCTAAGAATGCAGCAAAAACACATAAAAGTAAACAAAGGAGGTATTGGGCACTTGAGTTGGGCCCAAACCCAAGAGCTACAGCCTCTTAAGAGAGATTAGAGCTGGTGCAAAGCTGGATTCATCTTTATTGAGCAAGAAATAATAGTTACATCAAAAACTGTCCACAAGGGAAAACTTTAAAATGTGTTGAAATGCAGAGCTAAACTACTGCCTAAAAAATGACTAAAATCAAACTACAAACTAGCTAACTTCTGCCTACAAAGTGACTAACTAAAATGAGGCCCTAAGCCTTCTTATTTATACAAATTGAGGACCCCAACAGCCCTCCTAAACTTTAGGAACTCGGCTGCCAAAACTTGTAGTTAATAGCACTTTTACTAGCACTTGCTTGGCTGCCCTTGTGATAATCGATTGGTGGCCCTTGAACTTCGAGCTAATGGTGGATAATTCGAGGTAAGGGCCCATAAATGAAGGGAACACCTTCCTAAAAATCCTCTCCACGAATTTGGCTGCCAAGTGCTCATTTAAACCTTTGATTTTGTCTCAAAATTGACTAAAAATCTGCACAAAGCACCCATTAGACTTGTTGGCATAATGACTAACCCAATTCACTCTATTAGCATAAATATATTCAAAAATATGCAATAAACAAATGAGAATGGTGGATTAAGTCGAATTAGGAGGCTGGATGAGCCCATATAATTATCCATTTTTGGGGCTCATCATCACCCCCCCAACTGAAAGTGTTGCTCATCCTCTGAGCAACTAATCTATCTCTTCATCTTTGATGGCCCTGGTGGCCTCCCTATCATGCCAAGCTTCTGAAGTGATGTCCTCTTCTCGGTCATGAAACCATGCTTTTCTCTCTACTTCTTCCCACTACCTGTTCTCCTTTTCCCGTAGCAGTTTTGTTAGCTCCTCAACCTCAGCCTACAACTTGTCCTCTCTTTGTTGTTCATCAGATGTTTCCTTGTCTTTCCTTCTTCCTGTGATTGTTTGGCCACCTTTTCCTCCAATTTCTCGGTCTCTCTTAGCTTAGCCAGTGTTTCCTGTAGAACAGTCTCAGCATCCTGTAGAGAGGCCTTTGTGTCCAACATTTTCATTCTTTCTCTCCAGGTGGATGTCTTCGAGCTTCCTCGTTCATAGGTGATAGATGCCCTTGAGGGAGACCTCTCCTTTTGTGTAGTTGGGGTGTCTACAATTGTGATTGGCTCTTTTGACGGTGGCTGGGGTCTGCCAGTTTTTATCCGCATGCTCCTTCTTGCCTTAAAATACATGGAAGGCTCCCTCTTTCGCTTCCCTTTTTGCTTTGGAGATGTGCTTAGGGTAGCCAGCACAGCCGCTCCCTGGCTAAAATCTCAGGCGATTTTTCCTTTTGTTGCCCTGTTTCCATGCTTCCTATAGAAAGTCCTGTGTCGATTGTTTTCTGGCTTCCTGTAGAAACTGTTTTCTGGCTTCCTGTAGAAACTGTCTTCACTGTTTCGGTCTGCTTGGCTGGGGGTGTCTTCCCTTTTAATTTTTGTGTGGTTTCCTTGGTTGTGCCCTCCTTTGTTTGGAATTTTTCAGTCCTCTCTGCTCTACCTGTGTCTTTGATTTAGGTTGCAGGGACATTAAGAATTCCTCCATTATCTCATCGTCATGACCCTGAATTTTGTCACAAAAGGTCATCCAATTGGCACAGGTGAAGAGGTTCACCACCTCGGGATGTTCACGCAATTTCCTGGAATCCGAGGGTTCCTTCCTGATAGATCCCCCTAGCATGGTGAGAGTGCTCTGTTTTAGGCTTTGAGCAGAGAGGGATTGATGTTTTATGGTTTCCTCCTTTGAACCTCAGGACAGGATCTCTCAGGGGTTTATATTTTAACTTGCACCAATTCCCTGGTTCTAAAACTTTTGCTGCACAAAACTCGGCTGTCTGTATGTAAAAGGAAGAATCAGGTTTTCACAGACAGGGCACAGAGCTCAATTTTCATCCTTAGCATACATACAATTATGAAAATTCAAATACTTCATACGCAGGTTAGCCTTCACGGTGCTTCATCTTTTTTCAGGAGAAATTTTATTTTATTTTTTTATTTTTTATTCCAGGGACCATGGAGGAGAGTTTTGACGCAGAATCGACTGAGTAATTCCGAGCAACACACAGGAAAACCACTATTTTCGACTCACAGGCAGACTTGTCTCTGACTTCCTTATTCAATATAGTTCAATTCATCACCTTTCGAACACACCATGCATGGAAGAGTGTTTTTCGAGCCTACCTCTTTCGGGACTCCAAATTTGTCGAAGAAAAATCCATTTTCTCTGCTCTGGAAGGCTATGCTGTATTTCCTGTAGAGCCTCTTCCTGTAGAACGTGTTGCCAACTTCTGTAGGATGTCACGACGCTTCTAAACGAGCCTGGGACACGGGAGAATTTTGAAACAGGCTGAAAAGCTCGGGTTAACAGACTACGGAGGAGGAGGATGCGTACTTCGCTGAGAACAGTTGCAAATGTAAATGAACAACGGTTAACGTGAGTTCTTCGGCCGAGCATTTTTGAATTATGACACAATTCATGGCGAGGAGGTGAGGTGGCCAGGTGTACGTGGCCACATGCAGACTGCAGTGCTATCATGATCTACATGTTCTCTTCTGGATCAGTTGCACTAGAGTTCAAACGGCCAACACTCCCTATTTTTTAATTTTCACGTGAGTCGACTGTCCACATATACTGCATGATTTCTGGTTGAGCGCTAGAGAAGGCACTGTCGGGTTAACTTTGCTAGATTCCTGGCTTAATCCCACCATTTCATTCGTTTAAGCATTTTCGAATCATATTGATGCAAATAGAGGAACTGGTTTAGATGCATACCTATAAGTCGACGTGCTGATGGGTCCTTTTTGTTGCTGCATGCATTTGTTTCTGTGGTTGCATGATTTCTTGGTGGCTGATTCATGGCTATTTTTTGTTGTGCAGGTATCCTTTGGCTGGATCTAAGCTGCAGGAATTTGTTTCCACGTTCAGATCTGCACCCTCAAACTGCTAATGTTGAATTTTTACAAGGCAGAAACTTGTTTTCTCCATTGCTCCCGAACGATAGACCGGATCGATCTGAAATTTTCTGAGCATGTTCCTATCATCATTATGCACCTCCCATAGCAAAATTGCGATCAATGGATGCACAGATTTCAAGAAAAACGGAAAATGGCTAAAGATTATAGAGATCAATTTCTCGGAAACCGTGCATCGGAATCTGCTGAAACTACTTGGGTAGGTTACTATCACCCATATGCATCTCCCCACGAAACAAGTTTTGAAACGGCTGCACGGATATGGAGAAAATGCGAAAATGGCTGAAGGTGATAAGGGTTGATTTCTTGGAAACCGTGCACCAGAATTGGCTGAAATTGCTCGGGCTTGTTGCCATCGTCCCTATACAACTCCTCCTGTAACAGTTTTGCAAATGGATGCATGGTTTTCAAGCTAGGGAAAAAACAAATTCTGTTCTATGTATTTTTTCTTCAAAGCATTCTGCAAGTTTTTGCATGGTAAAAAAATGAGCTTGGGCTGTGATGCAGGCATGGAGATGATGGAGGAGGAGTTTGAAGATTGTAGGAGAACTTCTGAACCCTTGAGGAAGCTATCATGTTCGCCAAACTACCTTTTTGAAATCCATTTTTAGCTTCCTGTAGAAATCCTGTAATTTCTACGGAACTTCTTGTAGAACATGCAGTTTTGAGGAGAGAAGCACAATGAGATGGAAAAAATGATGGAGAAGGGTGAGGGATGGAAACATGGATGCTTGCAGGCCTCATGGACATATTCCTAGCCTTCTGGTCCTCTTCGGAGATCGATTTTGGCTTGTTTGTAGGTTTCCTGTATAGGACACAGAACTTCCCGTAGAAAACACAGAACTTCCTGTAGAAGGCACATGACTTCCTCTGTCTTTGTTTTGAGCAATCCTCCTGACCTGCAATGTCCTTCCTGAAACCTACACTTATTCAATGGAAATTAGGTTTATTTTTCTTTTTCTTTTTCTCTTTTTTTTTTGAAAAACAACTAGGGCGCCTCATGGAGGTTTTCACCCTAATTGCCTGCCCTGGGCGCCTCCAAGGGAGGTTTTCACCCAGGGATCTTATTCCCTTTTATTTTCTCTTCTTTCCAACCCATTGACCGCCTCATGGAGGTTTTCAATCAATGAGCTAATCTAAGGCACCTCCGAGGAGGTTTTCACCTTAGATTTTTTCTCTTATTTTCATTTTTTCCTTTTCCTTTTTTTTTTTTTACCCTACCCTACTTGAAAAACAAAATCATTTTCAAGTATAAGAATACTTCCAATGGAGCCATGTGCACATCGAGATTAGAGACAAAATGATATGGAGGCTTGAAATGCATGCTTTGATAGCTATCCGGATTTCAGAGACCAAATGATTTGACTTTGAAGGGATCAAACATAGCTGAGGAAGAGAGTACTGCTGCAACTTAGTGACCATCTGGAACCATATCTCAATATAGCTCTGATATCTTTGGTCCTTTTGCTGATCTGGATCATTCTCCATATCTTTTTCTATCATGACCTTCACATCTTCCTCTTTTTGCTGAGTTTTCTCTTGAACACATGGAGGATTTGATGGTAACCATGAGGGAACTCTCTCGATATCGGATTTTGATGCCTTCTCTTCATCAAGTGCAGCCCATGGTTCTTTGCTCTCCTCTTTTGAATCTTCTTTTGCTGGATGTGGTCCTTCAATGCTTTCAAGATAATCTCTTTTTTTCAATACTCTTCCTGAGCTATGGTGAAGATCATTGAGCTCAAGAGGAGTTGTTTGGACATGTTGTACCTCAGCATTGCAATTGGGTTGAGCTACTCCAATGTGCGGGTTTTGAAATGGTGGTATGGGTAGTTGAGTGGGGGTGTATATTTGAGATGGATGTGGATGGGTTTGTGGTTGGGCAGGTGGTGGAGGCAAATGAGCGGGAGGAGAGTTGTACTAGGGCCTCCACCCCTGATGAGGTGCATTCCACTGAGGCTGTTGCTGAGCATAAGAGTGAAACGAATGAGCAACTAGAGAAGCATGGTATTGAGGAGGATACGACCAAGGAGGGGGTGTGGACCAGGAAGGATGAGCAGGGGGACCCCAAGAAGGCATGGAAGTGGCTTGATAGGGGTCGTAATAGGTCAGGGATGTCCCTTGAATTCCTTGCTGGTAGGGTATGGGTCCATGTGGCCTCCTTTGGTTCATATAATAGAGTGATTCAGTGGTTTCTTTGGCTATCTGATATGCAGCTTTAAGTTTAGGCAAGGAAGGGCATTGATTCATAGGATGGTATTCTTCACAGACGAAACACACTTCTAGGGAGTGCATTGGACATTCGTTCCTATGATGCTTTCTAGTGCACCTAGGACAAAAGATGACCAAAGCCCTCTTGGCTTCCTCTTGCTTCCTTTGGATCTGTAAGGTATCCAGTGGCATGGCAAGAAACTGCCTCATATCGCTCTTGAAATCTTCCATCTGAATTGCAAATTCGTTTTTGGACAAGGTACTGCTCCCAACATTTCTATTTGTAGCCATTTGCTCCAGAGGAATGTTTTCTTCTTCTTCTTCCCTTGAGGTTCTTCAAATATGTCTTGCTGTCCACCTAAGGGTTCTTTAATCACAGCCATCGAAGAAGAGAGAAGGTTGGCTATATGAAGCAGTGGGGGTTGTTACACAGTAATTTGTCACTGCCTTCCTGTCAGTCACCCTGCTGTGCCCAGAATTCACAATCACCAAGTTCCTGCTTCCCAAAAACCCATTTTTCTAAAGTTTTGTTCATCAGCGCGTCTGTTCCTAAAATATCCGCGATGACCGGCGCTCTGTAGTGTATTCCGTGCGCTGCCAGCTCGGAAGGACATCCCTTTTCCGCGCTGGTCGACAGCGCGCCTTTTCCGTGTGCTTCCGCGCTGACATGACTGTCCCAGTTATTGAGACGCGGCGACAGCGCGACAGTTTCCTAATAATCCGCGCTGATCCAGTTTGGGCGAATTTGTTCAAACAACCAGCCTTCCAGATAATTCCAGGCTTGGTTGTTAGCTTTGTGAATGTCGACTCCCTTCTATGGCATGTCTGTTCGACCCTTTCCAACAACTTCCCTTGAAGATAAGCTCTTCCTTCCACCCTTTTAGGAGACTCCTTCTCCTATATAAACTCTCACCATTACCATGAGCAGCTAGTTAGACATAGCTTGGAATAGCTTGGATTGTATAGAGCTTGTAGTGCTCAGATTGCTGCTACTATAGGTTTGGTGTGCTAGGTGTGGAAGTGAATGATTGCTTAGGGAAGGTTGTTTTGTGTTGCTTGTCATGTGAGAGAGAGTTGTTTTGTCTTGGGAGAATCATGCTCAAAGGTGAATGCTTGAGATACATGCTGACTGGCCCCTCCTGAGAAGGTTACCGACGTCAGAACATTTGGTTGTACTCTTCTCTATTCTGATTAATAATAGATGACTGCTATTATTGTTCCATTCTCATTTGTCTATGCTATGGTTAAATGTGAATTACATCTTTTCTGACCGATGTATAGTTGCTTTTACTAGATTTCACGCTTGTGTTTGTTTCCTCTTCGTGTGTGCAGGTATCTATTCGTGGAGATCGCGGAGGATTGTGACCAGCCGAAGCGAAGGAGCGAAGGCAACATCTCTTCGTCAAACGACAGCGCAGGAATCCAAGTAGGTGCTCTTTACCTCTTGTTTAATCGTAATTAGGAACATGCATAGCAGCATTGTGTGATTGTTGCTAGACCCCTGCTGGGCTAGTAGGGATCGCCTCTATCCGTAGAGGGGATTTACCTCTCCAACAATTTGGCGACTCCGCTAGGGAACAGCCTTTTTGTCTCTTGAGTCCACTTTTATGTTTGACTTTGATTGGTCTTTTTTCCGAGTTTTCGGGATTGTCTCTTTGCTTATAAACTTTCTGGGTACTTCTGGGAAGTGTTTTAATTGTTAAAAGACTCTTGCCTTTGGTTTGGGAAGTTTTTGTTTTGGCCTTGCTTGTTTTTTGCTCTCAGCGCGTTTTAATTCAGAACAGTCGCACTGACATCGCGACCCTGTTCCTTTGGTATTCTTTCCATCGCGCCTGTACGTCTAACAGTCGCGCTGACCTCGTTTTCAGAGACAACGCGCTTTATTCGTGTCCTTCCGCGCTGACATCGCGCCGCCACTTCTTTGTGATTTGTGTCATCGCGTCTGTGTGTTTTCTTTCCGCGCTGACCTCGTTTTTCTGAGACAGCGCGCTTTATCCCTGTCCTTCCGCGCTGACGTCGCAAAGTTGCTACAGGCCTTCTCCTGTCAGCGCCGAGTTGCTGAAGGCTACCCGCGCTGATCTTGTAAAATTCATTTTTGACCAAATTGACCTCCTGAACCTCTTGCTGTGACTATCCCTTCTTCTCTCCACCTATTTTATGACTTGCTTTTCACTGTCTGAACTCTGAACTGCTTGGTTGCGGAGCTTGGTTCCATAGGGTTCCGTTTTTGTTCAGTTTTCTAATTTTGCGGATACCTTCCCTTTTGCTTTCGCTGCTTGGTTCGTGTTCCATCATGACTTTTATAGTTGCTGGACTGTGTTGAGTCTCTAATTGACTGGTTGTGACTCTCATCCTTCGGGTGTTCGCTTTTCTCCATTGATTTCGCACTCTAGCCCTAGGACATCTAGAGGCCGTGTGTGTGTCAAGCCTACCGTAGGAATCTTGTTTGCTTGTTTGGCCAGCCGATTTCAGATTTGTTTATGCACTTGTTCAGTGATTGTTGGAGTGTTTTGGTTTGTGTTTCCAAGTGGTTTTTCGCTTCCTCCTTGCTTGCAATCCTTGCTTGTCTTGCCGAGCTTAGATCACATAGCTCGTGTAGAACTTTGCTTTCCTTTGATTTGGAAGCTTTGGTTGAGTGTTTCGGGAACTTTGTGTGCTTTCATTAAGTAGTTTACTTGGTGTTCCGGTTCCTCCAAATTCATTTAGATGCTTTGTGCCATTGAAAGGAAATCAAACTAGTAGCTTTGCTTTAAAAAATTGAAAAGGAAAAGAACATTTCATTGATTTGCATCTTCAAAAGAAAAAGTTTCCTTTCCTCGCTTTAGTTGCATTAAGTTGCTTGTTTGCTTGTATTTGTTTTGTTTGATTAAAAATTCTTTGCCCTCTCGTAGCTAGAATTCATCGAACAAAATGAAATTCTTTGGCATGTAGTTTGCATCTAGGCAATTGTGAGAGAACATACGATAGAACTTGAAATCGAAACTTAATCTCAAGATCAACTGTAAAATGAACCAAATGAATCTAAAAACGCATTGGAACTAAACGCAAATATCTAGAGGTCTAGGTTAGAGACGTGTTCCAGCGTCTTTAAACATAGTCACTGTTGTTTCACATTAGGTTGGGTGATTCCTCCTTCTGTGACTCGATAGTGGTCTAACACGGACTGCGCTCCCACGTACCGTCGCGTATATAGGGAGACCCCACTAGGCTTTTATCCTTTATCCATAGGAAGCCGAGTCTGCTGCCTTGTGAACCGTAACGCACTGAACACAGCATTCGGGAAGATTGACTGCAGTACGGAAAGTCCTTGGCTCTCATACGATTGCTAAGGTGTATAAGCAGTTTTACGGGTTGCTTGGTAAACCTTATACCTAGAGTCTCCAGAGCAGTCACTTTTGATCCTTTTCGGACTCCCTAAATGAAAAGGTGCTTGTGAGCGTCTTGTCACTTCGTGGTCATTAAACATTCGAAGGAGACTGGAGTCATCTTTTCGTCCTTTTCTCGACTCCTGAAACATGAAAAGGTCAAGTTTGGTTCTTGTGTCTTAAAATTAATTTGGCCACGATAACATCATCCAGTTAGATCTTGTGAGCGTTAGCTTGAGTAGGTTTCGTTTTCGTTTGCTATGGCAACTTTTCCGGGACAATCCCCTCCTCTTGGGAATGTTGGTGCTCCGTATATGGCGACGTTGTCCCTACCAGGGTTAACTGTCGGGTTGCCTGTATGGTTGTTTTCAACCTCTTTGGTCTCTACCGTATCGGCTGTTAGTCCATCAATCCCTCCACCTGAACAACGTCATGTTGATCCAAAGGTGGACCTCTCCCCTTCGACGCCTACTTCTACGTCCTCAGCTTCTGCTTCGCCTGGTGAAAGTCTTGACTCGAGTAACCAGGTGGCTAAGAAGAAGAAGAAGAAGACCAAGAAGAAGAAGTCCCCTAAGGGAGAGCCTACACACACAGTCCCCCCCTCAAGTCCAGTTATCCCCTCCAGTATACCTGAAGTCGGGTCACCTTCTGCTCCTCCGCGGAAGGTCAAGTTTCCTTGTCGATTATGCAAGGAGGACCATCTCCTTCATGATTGCCCTGGCATTCCCAGGGTATTAGAAGTTTGGTCTCACGATCCAGCCCGCCCTCCCTCGTCCACTGATGATCATGGCGATGCTACCTCATCAGTTGGGAATGGTAAAGAGAAAGGGAAGCTTCGAATCCCCTGCCGACTTTGTGAAGGCAAACATCCCCTTCACCTTTGTCCACTCATGGATAAAGCCTCTGCTGTGTTGGAAAGTCTTGCTGCTCCTCCGAATCCATTTCTCGCTGGTTATTAGCGTCTTTCTACAACTGTAGATCGCGCCCCTGTTCACAAAGAGATCGCTTCAGATTCTCCCTTCGTCCAGGCCCCTCTTCCCGAACCTGGCTGTTCCCAGCCTGTTCCAGACCCGCCGTTGGTCGGAAAGGATGTTGATTCGAGTTCACCTCCTCTCAACCACTCTGTTTCAGAAGAGCAAAATTCTCATGTTCTTCTCGTCTCCTCAGATTCTCCCGAGTTTGATAAAGGTTCTCCTGAAACCTCTCCAGAGAATTTAGATTCGGTTCTTTCCGAGCAAGGGGGCAACCATATGGTTCCCCCACCAAGTAGTTCGGTCATCTCCTTTGATTGGAGTCGTTTGACTGCCCCTCCCCTTCCGTCCCATGTGCCTTTCTGGGTCACCGCCTATGCTTGCAATAAGGCGCTGCCCGGCACTGTGTTAGACGAAGGAGCATCGGTTAGTCTCATGACCGTTACTACTTGGCGAGCTTTGGGTTCCCCATCGCTTGTACCTGTCGCACCGCATCTCACCGCGTTTGATGGAGGAACGAGTCAGCCTTTAGGGATCCTCCCGAAGTTCCCAATTACTTTGGGAGGCAAGACTGTCTATATAGACATCTCAGTTACCCAAGGTTCTTTAGACTTCAGTCTTCTCCTTGGTCGTGACTATGTGTATGCCATGGGAGCCCTTGTTTCTTCACTTTTCCGTGTGGTTTGCTTTCCACACGATGGAAGAATAGTGACGATCGATCAATTATCGTTCGTTCGTCCACAAGCCCCTCCGGCACAATTGTCCTTCCCTCCTGGTTTTCATCCACCTGTTGCATCTGTCTCACCCCAGATCAACTACGTGGCCACCTCTCCCATGCCTGTATCCAGCAATGCCGTCGTCGTGCAGAGTGTCCTGGGGGCATTGGGTCCTGACTTCCGAGACATTGACCTCCCACCGGGAGCGCCACTCTTGGAAGCCCCGACTTCCTGTTCATTATGATGAAGTTCGGGCGGAGCATAGTTCACTTTCCTATGTCAAGCTCCTTAAAAAATGAAATTGGGTCTGGTCGGAGCATAGTTCACTTTCCTATGTCAAGCTCCTTAAAAAATGAAATTAGGTCTGGTCGGAGCATAGTTCACTTTCCTATGTCAAGCTCCTTAAAAAATGAAATTGGGTCTGGTCGGAGCATAGTTCACTTTCCTATGTCAAGCTCCCTAAAAAATGAAATTGGGTCTGGTCGGAGCATAGTTCCTGATCTTGTGTCAAGCTCATTAAAAAATGAAACGAGGGTTATGAGGATAGTTCTTTTACTGTGTCAACCTCATTAAAAAATGAAACAACTCCCTTTCCAAATCGAATCTTTTGATTAAGATCTCGTAAAATACAAGCCGAGTCTTTCATAGATCTCAAGAGTGAACCTTCATTCCATCCACTGTGTTGAATGCAATGAAGCTTTGGGGGCATGTACCTCGTTTCGCGTCATTATGCTGGGGGCATGCAAACTTATAACAAGCATAGTTTTTCGTTTCAAGCTTGTGTAAACATGAAACAGAATCCGAGCAAAGTTCTCCATGGTTCAAGCTTGTGTAAAAATGAACCCATACCCGATTTACATCTCGTGATTGCCATTTTTATTCGCTGAATTCTGCTAGATGAGCCTTGGTTGTTTCATTCCATTGCTACCATCTCTTTGGCCGATCATATGCTCTCACTTGGTTGTTTCTCCTTTCCTGAGGAACCGCAGCAATGAGTGGTTTTATTAGCCAGCCTCTTGACCATTACATGTTTTGAGCAGTTCCACCATTGCCGGAACCAGTTGCTACCCTTTATACCACTCGTTCCTCTAGGACGAGTCACCTTTAAGCTCTTTTCTGACTCGTAAAATGTGAAAAGATTGCCGAGTATTTTTCCCTTTTTGACTCGTTAAAGAGAATAAAAATGGAGGTCTGCTTTTAACTCTTTTCTGACCGTTTAAAGACGAAAAGATTGCCGAGTCCCCCTTTCAGCTCGTTAAAAGGAATGAGAGGCGGTCGCTTTTTAAGCTCTTTTTTCGACTGTTTAACTTAAAAAGATCGCCGAGTGTTTGTCGTTTCGCACTCGTTACTGGCTCTAAAACGACGTGCTTCTGACCGCTTTTTTACTTTTTCGGGTCGAAGTCACTATTTACGAAAAGTACTCCTCGATTATTTTGGTCGGGCGGTTCTTTCGGGTATTGTTTTATACTTTTTCGGGCCCGAGAGACACAACTGTACGAAAAAGGACCCCCCTGGAGTCTCCTTTTCCGCATTCTTTTTAGACTCTCGAAACAAGAAAAGATGCCGAGTTTTTCCTTTGTTAGGCTCGTTAAACACTTAATGACATCGGGTATTGTCAAAATGACGCACATCAAGCATATGCTATCCCCGTCAAGCTTGTCATCCAAAAATAATTGGGGTACCTGCCAGAAATGGTGGGGACAATGGAACTATGATTACAGTCGTGTCGGCAGTACGTCGCTCTTGAACATGGAACTCCTCTGCTTCGTGTCTGGGTGGGGCCATCTCATCTTGTTTTCACTAGCCTCCATGGGTTTGGGTTATCCTATTTGGCCTCTCATTTGCTCATTGCCGTCATCACCATATCCTCTGCTCATTTGATGTCAAGTACTGCCAAACCCGTCTTAGTGCCGCCATATGCTCAAGAGAAGTTGACCTCTGCAACAATACAACCTCATCTGCTATCTCACACAAACTATTTTACCTCTGTCTCGCGTCGATGATGTGGGAAACATCATGGCCCACCTTCGATCAAGGTCCTTTCCCGTCAACTCCAACTCATTATCCGGGAAAGTGACTTAGAGACTCCCTTCAGGTGCCTTGGAGCCTGCATGCCTCAATGGTAGGTTCTTCGTGTTCGACGTAAGGCTTACATCACTGGCCTTCGATCGAATGATTCCGTGGGTGTTCGACGCCAACTCATTGATTCACACGCCGCGGATTGTACCTATAGTACCTTGAGGGCCATTGTCATTATTGGTGGTACCTCTCGCGTCTGTTAACAGTTTCCATCATTGACTGGTAATCAGACGATGTTCATGCATGTTCGACTTCAACTCCTGTATTCACATGCTTGAACTTGTACTTTGTTCGGGTCGAGATGGAGCGCAAGACCCTGGATCCTTGTCTGTTACGGTCCAGGCTGCGATTTTGTGGATGATCATTACATGACTCATTGATGGATGGCTGCGCCCATACCTGAGTCTTCATGGATGGCTGCGACCATGCCTTATCATTCTTTTGGTCTCTTTAGCTGGGTGGCTGCGTCCATTCCACAGACCATTCTCGCATGTCTTTTGGATGGCTGCGCCCATGCCTAGACTGCATGTACTTGATTGTCAGAGATTTTCGGTCCTTCCCGGTGGTGTTCCAGTTCGGCGTGTGTTGTAAAGCATTTCACCCCTCCCACTCTCTCGGTCTTCATGCTTTAGGGGGCATCTGTTACACAGTAATTTGTCACTGCCTTCCTGTCAGTCACCCTGCTGTGCCCAGAATTCACAATCACCAAGTTCCTGCTTCCCAAAAACCCATTTTTCTAAAGTTTTGTTCATCAGCGCGTCTGTTCCTAAAATATCCACGATGACCGGCGCTCTGTAGTGTATTCCGTGCGCTGCCAGCTCGGAAGGACATCCGTTTTCCGCGCTGGTCGACAGCGCGCCTTTTCCATGTGCTTCCGCGCTGACATGACTGTCCCAGTTATTGAGACGCGGCAACAGCGCGACAGTTTCCTAATAATCCGCGCTGATCCAGTTTGGGCGAATTTGTTCAAATAGCCAGCCTTCCAGATAATTCCAGGCTTGGTTGTTAGCTTTGTGAATGTCGACTCCCTTCTATGGCATGTCTGTTTGACCCTTTCCAACAACTTCCCTTGAAGATAAGCTCTTCCTTCCACCCTTTTAGGAGACTCCTTCTCCTATATAAACTCTCACCATTACCATGAGCAGCTAGTTAGACATAGCTTGGAATAGCTTGGATTGTATAGAGCTTGTAGTGCTCAGATTGCTGCTACTATAGGTTTGGTGTGCTAGGTGTGGAAGTGAATGATTGCTTAGGGAAGGTTGTTTCGTGTTGCTTGTCATGTGAGAGAGAGTTGTTTTGTCTTGGGAGAATCATGCTCAAAGGTGAATGCTTGAGATACATGCTGACTGGCCCCTCCTGAGAAGGTTACCGACGTCAGAACATTTGGTTGTACTCTTCTATATTCTGATTAATAATAGATGACTGCTATTATTGTTCCATTCTCATTTGTCTATGCTATGGTTAAATGTGAATTACATCTTTTCTGACCGATGTATAGTTGCTTTTACTAGATTTCACGCTTGTGTTTGTTTCCTCTTCGTGTGTGCAGGTATCTATTCACGGAGATCGCGGAGGATTGTGACCAGCCGAAGCGAAGGAGCGAAGGCAACATCTCTTCGTCAAACGACAACGCAGGAATCCAAGTAGGTGCTCTTTACCTCTTGTTTAATCGTAATTAGGAACATGCATAGCAACATTGTGTGATTGTTGCTAGACCCCTGCTGGTCTAGTAGGGATCGCCTCTATCCGTAGAGGGGATTTACCTCTCCAACAGGGGTGTTGTGCAAACATTTTTCTGACTTATGTCTACTCCTACAAGGCATGAAAGGAAATCTTTTTCGTTGATTTTTGTTTCTTTTTTTCTGCTTGTACCTGCAAAAACTTAAATAGATTGAACTGCAACTAACTAAAATCTATCTTGCTGAAATGAAAATGTGGAATCGAAATGAAAGCAGGAAAGGACTAATCTATTTTGCTAAAATGAAATTGCAGGAATGAAATGCTAATCTACGCTTGCAGAAATGAAATTGCGGAATTGAAATGCTAATCTATGAAAGCGGGAAAGATCTAATCTACTTTTGTGGAAATGAAATTGCAGAATAGAAATGAAATAAACTACTTAGCAGAAGGTTGTAGTAGAAAATAGAAGAAAAGCAGCAATCACCAATACTCTGACGCTTCCTCGGCAACGGCGCCAAAAAGATGGTCGGCTCCAGTATTGCAGCAATAATGCTACAACTCCTGGGACTCCCTTCTTTACTTTTATTAACCCGGTAGTTCGTAACAAACTTGGAAGCGACGGTGCTGTTTGCACAAGTACTAGCTCTTGCCGCAGCTGTCACTTGGTCAGCTGGCACAAGTCTGCTAGGAGCTTAAGCCAACTTCTATGAGCTCTGAGAAGAAGCTTTTTAACTGATGGACGAGAGTTAACTCAAAGAAGGTTGATCTACTTGTAGAAAGAAACTGGAAAGCTGAAAGGAAACGTAAACCCTAACAAACCCTAATTTTACCAGCTAGCCCTACTGATGCAAGAAAGAGGATGCAAGCTACTGAAAGAGATGTCATTGACTTCTAGGAAGGTAAAATGCATGTGTCTAAGCTACTTCTACAGTAACATCTGATAAAAACAATCTTTTTGTATTTTTGACTAAATTGCCAGAATTATCATGCATGCAATTTAACTGTTTTTGACTATGCAGAGGTGGATTGGCGAGAGGAAATGCTTGGAGGAGGTCGGGAAGGTTCAGGGAGGGCCTAAGGGGTCCCTAACACCCTTCCAGAGAGTTTCACAGAGTTTGGCTATCAAGAAACCTCATTCGTGAGCTTCTACAGGAAGTCTGCAGGGGTTCTACAGGATGTTCTGGAATTTCTATAGGATGTCTGTGATTTTCTACAGGATGTTTAGAAATGGGATTTTGGAGGATGGATGGAAGAAGAAAGATGAAGGAGTGGGTATGGAGGTGAGATAGGGGTGTGAGGAGGTCTAGGACTTGGGGAATGGAGCTGAGGAGTGGCTAGGATGGTTGGATTTGTTCAAGGAGGAGTGGAGCAATGTTGCACAAAAATATGGGAATTAGGGCAAAGTGAGAAAATGGCAAACGTGAGGCAAGAATCCAAGTTGGAGGATGGAGCAGATGGGATTGATGGAGTACAGGTAGATGGAGAGGTATTACAGGCGCTCTGCAAGTTATCTTTCGAATTAGACAAATGAAGACTTGGAAAATCAAGAAGCTAATTACTTTGACCTAATCTGACCTAGATAACAGCAAAGAAATGGAACAAAAGTTTATTTGCAATGAAACACGTGAAATAGATATGCAAACTGAGCAATTAGGAATCTGAACACGTAACCACAGCTGGTATCAATCTCTGCAAATGAAAATCTAACACTAATGATTGCACAGTGAAGCAAAGACAGTGTTTTTGTTGGAAGCAATGTCACCTTTGTCCCAGCTCACGATCCCACTGAGGGAGAGGTGAGATCAGAGGTGTTTGATGGCATTTTTCTGAAGATCTTTCCTATTATTAACCTATCAACTCGATCTGAACATGAAAATCCTTTTTAATCATCAAAAGCAACCTAAATAACAAAACAAGATTTAAATCTAAATAGCAGATTTTATTCTAAGAATGTAGCAAAAACACATAAAGGTAAACAAAGGAGGTACTGGGCACTTGAGTTGGGCCCAAACCCAAGAGATACAACCTCTTAAGAGAGATTAGAGCTGGTGCAAAGCTGGATTCATCTTTATTGAGCAAGAAATAATAGTTACATCAAAAATTGTCCACAAGGGAAAACTTGAAAATGTGCTAAAATGCAGAGCTAAACTACTGCCTAAAAAATGATTAAAATCGAACTACAAACTAGCTAACTTCCGCCTACAAAGTGACTAATTGAAATGAGGCCCTAAGCCTTCTTATTTATACAAATTGAGGATCCCAATAGCCCTCCTAAACTTTAGGAACTCGGCTGCCAAAACTTGTAGTTAACAACGCTTTTACTAGCACTTGCTCGGCTGCCCTTGTGATAATCAATTTGGTGGCCCTTGAACTCCGAGCTGATGGTGGAGAATTCGAGGTAAGGGCCCATAAATGAACGGGACACTTTCCTAAAAATCCTCTCCACGAATTTGGCTGCCAAGTGCTCATTTAAACGTTTGATTTTGTCTCAAAATTGACTAAAAATCTGCACAAAGCACCCATTAGACTTGTTGGCATAATGACTAACCCAATTCACTCTATTAGCATAAATATAATAAAAAACATGCAATAAACTAATGAGAATGGTGGATTAAGTCGAATTAGAAAGCTGAATGAGCCCATATAATTATCCATTTTTGGGGCTCATCACACTCGTAAGTGAGTCTATATTGAGGGTTGTGTAATGAACCTCTACATAATCACAATTTTTTATTTTTTTTTAATTTTTTAATTTTTAATTTTATTTTATTTTTTAATTTTTTTTTATTTTTAATATGGCTCTTGTTTCCATTCATATTCAATCTTATTTACAATAATGTGGAACATAATTCACACATATCAGAGGTTGCATCGAATAAGTGATACTTTATCACACCCACAACATTGGTTGCATCAGATAAATATTACTTTACCATATAAATGATACATCTTGTTAACATGTTTTGATGGTGGTATTAAATTTGAGATTGTGGTTCATTGTTTGTGGTAAGGTATATGTATTTAATCGTGAACCCTCTAGACTATTCCATATTGATGTGTGGTACTTGCTAGTGCATCCAAGTGTGGTACCTTTAACTTAGCAAATCAACATTTTAGATTGAATCTCACACAATCAATGTTGGCATTTGATTTATGGTTTCTCGAAAATTTAATGACCACTTTGCGTTTATCAAACCTCATCCATTTCTATTATTTTCTTTCGTCGTTTACTCTGCTCTGCAACTTGTATTTGGTATTATCACTTTTATTACTTATGTGAGAGTCTAAACTTATCTCAAGATGTTGGTCTCTCATTTATCTAGTGGAATGTCTTTTTTCAACTTTTCAACGGCTTCTGGTAAAGGTAAATAACTTTGGAATCCTTTCTGGTGTTTTTCTATCACTTACATATTCTTTTCTCATATCTTATATGTTATGCTACTTGACAATCTCTAGAATTTTCTTGGTTTATGCTTGCAGGGTAGCAGAAACTCCTCTCCTTCTTCCTCAAAAGTTATTTGTGACGTTACTCCTTAAAAACCTAACAATTGATTTTTTCCTTGGTTAATATTTTTCACCGACTCAAATTAGTTAATGACCACATTAACTAATTGACGTTACTCCTTAAAAACCTAACAATTGATTTTTTCCTTGGTTAATATTTTTCACCGACTCAAATTAGTTACAATACCCTTTACTTCTTCAGGTAAACTTTCATTCTACATTTTATACCTCTTAGTCATTATGTTTTCGAAGCGATGGCAGTGCATAACCATGTCACAATTCACTGATTTTATAGTGGTTTGTTCTTTCTGGTTTTGTACACGAAAAAGGAGCTTATAATTCCTTGGTGGTATATTTTTTTTTGTTATTTTAGGATAACCCTATTGGCTTCAAGATTTTGGGGTTTTTCTGCAGCCCAAGCTTTTTAATTTTATTGATAATGAATTTCCTTTTAACCTTTGTAACTCTCAACAGAGTATTGTTGTGGAAAATGGTCTTGGTGGTGTTCTCTATAACTTTATTGTAGCATACACTATGTTAGGGCTTATACTCTTTAATTTGGTTGTTGTTGCTTTTAGTACAAAATTTGTTTATAAAAAACGATGGTTTTATAGAGCCATTTCTCTGCCATTTTTTTGTTATATTATTTTGAAGGGTTATGACAAGATTTGATAGTCTTAGCTATAATTTATGAACTTTTCCTTCTTATCCTAACCAGGTCTTTTTGTTTGGCACTTAACTTGGAAAAGGTAGTATCATAAAATACGATAGTTTGGGGGTTTTCCCTTTAAGTCCTAAATTCCAAGAAATTACAGTGGCTATTCAACATTTTCTCATATTCATGAGTGTTTATACATGTATGTAAAAACTTTATGTTGATTCCCTTCCCAACTTCCATTATATGTTGTTTACGATAGTTTACATCTCTTTATTTCCTTGAAATTGGAACAATATCTTGTGAATGTTTGTACATTTGACATGTTTCATTATCATAGGATTTATATTATTTATTTTCTTTATACATTTTAACATTGTTGAAACATTTATTTTCATTCATTTTGTATGTCATAACTAATATTCTATTTCCATTTCTCAAGTAGGAAAAGTGTCGGGCATTCAAAATCATAATTCTCGGGTATTTGAGATATAACCTCTCTCTACATTAAATTTATTTAATTACTAAACTCTCATCATTTTCTTTTACATACTTCTAAATTTAATTACTAAACTCTCATCATTTTCTTTTACATACTTCTTTATATTAATCATTGACTCTGCTTATAACTGGCTCTACAGGGACATAATCAAACACAACCAAAACCTTACAAATAAATATTTTCCAAGTTAACGTGGTTCCACTCCAACTAATTCGTCTCATTCACGAGGTCGGGGATCCCCAAATCTTGGCTTCTGCATGGACAAAGTTTCTCTGTCTGAAATCAAGTCTTCAGATTGTTTGCCTTTAGAGTTATAATTTAGTTAATTATTTATTTTTGAAGCCTTACGAGGCATATAGTTCCTTTGGAACTTAATTTAATTTCACCAAGGTATAAGTCTTGTACTAAGATAGTATCTCATAGTAATCCAAAATTTTGTTCAATTTATTCTCTTTTGAAGAGGCAATACCTCTTCCTGTATTCAGACTTTTTATAAAAATATTACAAAGTCTACAAAATATATACACACACACACGTTTATGTGTAGTCATCTTATATACAATAATGGACTGAAATTTCCAATATTGCTACATAAGTGTTTTTATACTCATCTCTTTCCTCTGACTATATATACATAAGTTTATTTATTTATTTGTATAGTTTACTCGTTTCGAATTTACTAATATTATATTACATGAGTTTAGTCATATATATATATATATATATATATATATATATATATATAGCGAGAGAGAGAGAGAAATATACATGTTAAGAGTTATGTTTTGTTATATGTATAATCTATGTATTGTCTAAAGTTGTATACATACATATATATATATATATATATATATATATAGAGAGAGAGAGAGAGAGAGACACTCGCGTTTGCATTCATAATTTTCTTTTCTATTTGCTATATTATATTTCTAGTTTTCATCATGAATAGAATTCATTCTTATAAACTATTGCTTTAAAGCTCTAAGTGCATTCTTTACTCTATCCTATGCTTCTTTGACATGGAAAATAATTTATGTCTCTTTCTTCTATCAAATCATGTTTACTAAGTATTATATAGAATTAGTAAACATAATAATTCAAAAGTAACAAAACAACAATTTTCTTTTTTCTTTTATCTGCATAAAACCAAGACATAACACATAAACGGTTCCTTTCTCTTGACAAACAAGTAAATTATGTACTCGAAGATACCAACATGAACCAATTTTTAAGATATATATATATATATATTGGAAAATTTGTAGTCTAAGTACTTGGCTCCTCCAAACCTTAACACTGCAAAACACCTAATGTCCCCTCAAGCATACGAGGCCTACAATTTCTTTCTTTCTCTATTCCTTGCTTCTGTTAAGTCTCTTATACTCTCAGAATAAGATAGAGCAAGGAGACAAACGATTTTTATTCCAATCCATCTACCACTATTTTGTTGGTTACTAACTGCCTCCACCTTACCAACAGGTAGCAGGTAGTTATCCGATCATTAATGATCTCCTATTTCCCACTCTTAAGGACAACTCTTTGTCTTCTAGGAAACAATTAACTGGTCAATAATCATAATTCCTCAATTAAATCTAATCATTCATAGTAGATACTTAGGACTTATTGATGGGTAATAATACTTCCACAATAATTTGTAACCTTATCTCTTTTAACCATCTATACTCAAAGACTAATTTTCCATATATACAAAAATAAAACATCTTAATTACAACTTGACAGTCAGTTATTATCAGTAATAATTTAGTGATAATTAAAATTCCAAATGTCTTTCAGTTTAGCATACTTTAACCATAAATACAAATATGCACATTTAATTACATAATTTATCAACCTAAGGGGTATCACAAGCTGGCCTAGAATTTACAACCTCTCTTTTGCCTTCAGGTTGAGAGGCAAGCTAACTTTCTTCCCTAGGTGGTACCCAATGTCCAATTTTTTTGTCAATTGAGTTTAGCTTGGGTAGTTGGGTGGAATAGTTTTTATCCTCTACACCCATGTTCAAGTCTCCTAATTTGATATGTTAACGTTCTGGAATAGAGTAACTTTGTTGTGCTCTTAAGTGAGTTTATACTAAGGGATGTCATATTACCAACAACCTCTCTCTTACCTTCGGGCTAAGAGGGAGGTTGACTTTATTCAATGGGGTAGTACCCCATGTACAAAATTTTATCTTTGGAAAACAAAAACACAACAAAACTTTAAAATTAAAATATTTTTAATGTGTGTGTGTGTGCGTGTGTTTTTATATTTTATTTTTATATTTATTGAAATATTGCACTTGTATTGTAATTGTTTATAAATATATAAATATATATAATTAAGTGTTTATGGTATATATATAAAAAAATCATATATATACTTTGATGGGGGTGGAGGAGCATAGATCCACCGACGCAAATGGATGTTATAATCATGACAGACTGCGACAAGTTGGTAGATCCTCGGGACACCTGGAGGAGGAGGATGGGAAGTCTCGAGAAGAACAACAAACGTTATAAACTGGGGTTGGAATCCTAGAACCACTATTCAAATGTTTATGCTATGGGAGTGGAAGTGAGTGCTGGAAACAATATAGACTATGAATAACGCGCCAATTTGTGCATGTTCATCCCCTTGGTAATTTCGTGTTATGATATTGCATTTGGGAGGTTAGAAGTTGGAGGGGATCTGGTGGAGAAGTAATGACACAAGATTTGGGACCCGGGGATTGGTGGATGTCGGCGGGCTCAGTGCCTCTGGTCTGCTCTGTGGCCTCCCTAGTGGTTGACCCCCGACACCTGGGAACGTGTTGGGTAAGTTTCACTCTATGTCATTGTGGTTGCAAGTGTTTAGTCCTTGTTCAATTTATACGAGTGGAGTCTTGGGGGCGACCCTCATCCTTCCCTAGAAGAAGGGAGGTGAACTGGGTGATTTCTTGTTTTAGAGAGCATGAACCTGTTGTTGCTATAAGTTGTGCGATTAAAATTGGGTAGTTGGATCCAATTAGGGTTTATGGGGGTCGGAGTGGCCACCTCTAAGGAGATGTTGTGAATTCTACCCTGCCTAGGTGGTGGCAGAACTCGTACTCTAAGTTGGTGTAGTGGGAGCCAAGGAGGGTTGACTCTAGTGTCTTACTGGTGAGGAATCATTAGGGTGGTGCCTGCTGGTACATAACTGGCACTTTCTCTATGGAAGAGCTCTTCCCTTAGTGGCTTGGTGCATCAAGAATGATGCTCAGATAAAGGGGTCAGACTAGGAGGGGGCAGGGGCCGCGTGGGAAATAGGCGGGGTGCAGTGGTCAGGTGGGTGCTGGGGAGGCCAACGATGGAGATGTGGGTGTAGTGTTTCGGGGAGAGTTGGCTCGGGACAGAGTCCCCTCCCCTGGCCTTGTAGAAAAACCCCTTCCCCTTGTCTCTTGGGACCTTCATATGAGACATATCATGACAGAGCTAGAGGAGATGCGACAGTAACGGTATGAGGACCGCAATGAAGTTATCGCCTTCATGAACGATCTGCAACAGAATCAATGTGATATCCTTGATTGGCTAGGCTCCATCAAATGAAGCCAAAGACACACCAATAATTGTCTCAACTAGCTAGATGGGCATATAACTCACATGGAATTTCATTTACATGGCTACCTTCACCCTCCAGATGCACCAAGGGCAGGGCACGCTCTAGACCCCCCTCATGTTCCTTGATCGATATTGGTTACCTTCTTATTCTCTTTATTTTTGGGGCATTATGGATATATTTTTTTTTGTTTACTCGATAGAGCTTTGTGGATTGTCCATAGTTTTTGCTTTGCTCTCTAAGCCAACAAATATGGTCAAAGTGAGGCCAGGAGAGTTGGGGCTAACATGTTTATCCTTTGTAAAATTTTGATTTTGACAAATTAATAGAATGGTTTTGAACGACAAAAAAAGATCACACACACACACATGCATATATATATATGTGTGTGTGTGTGTGGTCTTCCCCTCATGTTATACCCTCTCTACCAACTCTTCCACCGTCGTACTGCCCAACCTTGATCTTTGATCCAACATCTCCCAATGTTGACACTTTCTATGGTCCCTTTCTTTCTCCCTCCACCTTCCCCCCCTCGACCCTCATGCCCATCCCTAGATACACTCTTAGTTTATAGTCCCCCCCCATCTCCTCTTTTGTTCCATTTAGCTCCTTGCCTAAAACCTTCTTGCCTTAATTGTGATTTTTCCTCACATTGTTTGTTTGGTGTTTTCAAAAGTGCAACCTCACTTGTTCCAATAAGCCCCCACAATTTACCTTCCACAACTGGTTTCCAGGGTGATATACTTACTGGGGAGATGCTTAGTGAGGATTCTTGTTTGAATTCTTAGTCGCCCTCCTGGCTACCTTCATAGAAAACTGCTCTAAAAACCAACAAATAATGTGTGAAGACGAAGGCAGATGAGCCCAATTTATTCCTAGGAGAAGATATCAAATTAAACGACATTTCCAGGATGGAAGAAGCGGTAGTAGTGGGGTGGATTTTCTAGTAAAAGGATAGACATGGTTATTATGAGAAGTTGGACAACTGATGAGCCTCATCATTGGGTAATTATATGGGCCTTAATTCACCTCCTACCTTAGTCAAACCAACTATTCTCGTAACTTATTGCATACTTTGATTATATTTTGTTTATGAGATGAGTTACAGTTGGATATTTTGCTTTGTGGTCTAATGTGCATTTGAAGCAAGATTAAAGGATAAAAGCAAGGAATTTTGGCAAAGACCAAGGTCAAAACTCGAATGAGACAAGGGAGAGGGATTATAGGAGGTAAATCCTCCTCATTTACCACCCCTCCATTTGGCTATTCCTCCATAAGCTCAGAGCGCAAACAACCAAATCATGAGGACTAGAAGGCAGTCGAGCAAGTGAAAGACAAGGCACCAGTTTATCTCGAGTTTGGGAGCCAAGCCTCCCTAATTTTAAGGAAGTCATTGGAGACTTCAAATGTATAAGTGGAGAGGCCTAGGACCTCAGTAGGATTCATATTTTTATTGTAAAACTCTACTCTATTTTCGCGCTGCAAGACTTGTGACAATTTTTGATGTAATCTGTTGTTTTGGTAATAAGAATGAGTTTTGTTTTGAGCCAGCACTGAGTTAACTTAGAGGGCTGAAGCTCTTGGGTTAGGGCCAAACCCTAGCAGCCAAGGATCCTCTTTATTGTACATGTATGTTAGTGTAGATTCATAGCTAAATTGTTCATTTGCTTAGTAGATGCATTTCCATTACAACAGTGTAGATTAGATTGTTTGTGTGATAGTTTGCTTCCATTTGTGCCTTCTTTCAAGTAGCAAGTTAGTAAGGAGAAAAAGGATCACCACAAGGTTCTCAGCAGGTGTCTCAGCCTCACTTCCTCCCTCTAGTGCCATGACTTGAAAAAGGGACCCTTTAGTAGCCCCAAAAACACAGATTTCTAGTTCTTGTATGAGCTTTGGAGTTTGTTGTCTTTGATTCAGTATTTGGTTCATGTTGCAAGGCAGATTTAATTGACATATTTTTCCATCTCCATTTCTGTAATATGATATCACTCATTCTTTCATTCCCTTCAACAACTCTCTTCATGCATAATATAGGCAATTAATTCATGCTTCTCTAGTTTATGAAAATGTATCTTGTTGCATAGTTTTTTGGAGGCACACATGTTTTATGCAGAGTAGGTGCTTTAGGAGGAGACCAAGACTTCATAACCATCAGCCACCTTCCACTTCATCCGCCTTATCCATCCCTTGTTTCACCATCACCCTCACTAGTTTTTCATCATTTTTCATTGAAATTCTCCTAAACACATTGAGCGAATCTAGCCATCTCTTATCTTGGATATTGATTCCTGAGTACTCCTAGACCTTCTGACACTCCATTCCACCCATCGCAGACCTTTCCCAAGCTTCCCAACACCTCCAACACCTCACAATTAGCTCTCGATTGTCTAGTACATCCTGTAGGTTTTCCTGAAATGGCCTGTTTTGAGGTCGAATTGATGGGAAACCTCTAGGAAGTCACAAAAAGCCTTCTAGGACCCCTCCACACCATCCAACCACTTCATAAACCTTCTAGCCATCCTCAAACACCTTCCATCCACAAGAACAATTAGTTTGCATACTTGATTTTGCTTAAAAAACCAAAAAAGTGAAAACAGATTTAGTTTAGTTTCTTTGCTTGCACATTGGTATTGTTGGATGCTTTTTACTTCTGCAACTTAGATAATAGCATTTGTTTAGTGTTTATTTAGCAATTCTGCTTAGCATAGCTTCTTAAATGGTTAATTAGGGTATGGTGTGGTTTAGCATTATATGTTGTTTTTCATTACTGTAATAGAGTAACTCTTTAGAGTAGATTTTCCTTTCTTCCATCAAAGAATCAAGATTCTTCTGACTCCATTGAAGTCTGGCTTGGAACTCTAGTGGTCTCTCGCCAACTGAACAGTGACAACAGGCAGAACCATCACTTTTACTTGTGCATACAACATTGTCACCTCCAAGTTTGTACTAACCCTGGGTTGATAAGTAAAGCTGGTAGCCCAGGAGTTGCAGCATCTTCGCTGCAATACTAGTGCTCATCACTTTTTGGCGCCGTTGCCGGGGAGTTGTCTGAGTAGAATGTGATTACTGCTTTCTTTTCTTCTATTTCTTGTCTTCAATATTATTCCATTAGCTTACTTCTGCAAAAGTAATCGAGTTGTTTCCTTTCTTTCAGTTTGAATTATGTACTTTCCTTTCCATTCCGCAAGTAGGATTTCAATTCAGCAAGTAGCTTTTTCATTCTATCAGTAATTTTCATTCAATCAGCAATTTAAATTCTGCAAGTACTTTCCAAGTTTTAAAAAAGAATACAAAACCAACCCAAAAATATTTCCTTTCATGCCTCGTAGGAATAGGGACAAGTTAGGGAAATTTTTGCCAAATACCCCGAGTACATCCGACAACCAACCTTCTCTCTTCTTCGGTGGTTGTGAACTGGAGGAACCCTTAGGTGAGCAACCTAACGTATTTGAAGAACCTACACGGGAAGAAGAAGAAGATGAATCCATTCCTACTGAACCAATGGCTGAAAACCAAAATGACAGAGGGAATAGAGAGAGATTTGAGGGTGCCTTCCCCATCAAGGAAATGAATGGGGAAATTAAGATGAAAAATATAAGCCCCTCTGCTCTACCTCATTTCCATGGCCTGACCACAGAGGACCTCGACACTTTCCTATTTGAGTTTTTTGTTATATTCCAAACCTATGGCTATACAAATGATGAGAAAAGGTTAAAACTATTTCCATCTACCCTCAAGGATGCAACATTGCGCTGATTCATGGGTTTAACTAGAGATAACAACACAACTTGGGCTCAGATGCTGCAGGCCTTTAACAACAAATATTGGGACTACTGTCGGTCAAAGGATAATAAAGAAGAAAGTTTTAGGATGACTATAGGCCATGATGAATCCTTAGAAGACTACGAAGAAAGATTCCAACTCAGTTAAAAAAGGGCCAGGTGCACACTTGACCCTGAGTCACTAAAGCTAGTCCTGCTTCGGAGAGTAAGAGAAGATCTTATGGATACCTTACATTTGTTAGCAGGAGGAGATATCTACCAATTACCTTATGAGGATATCAAGATTTTCCTTAGAAACCATTCTAGGGCAGCCAGGAAAAAGGGCAGGGGTAGTCAACCTATAGCCAGTACATCATCTTCCAACTCATCCATCAAGGGTGAAATTGGAAACATGTTGGAAGATTTAAAAAGTGAGATGCTGCAAACCCTTGCCTTGTAAATGGACACCATGAACATTAAAAGGAAGCAGGAGGAAGCAGAGGGAGCCTTGGCCATATTTTGTCCTAGATGCACCAGGAGGCATCCTAGGAATGAATGTCCATTGAATTGTATTGAAATTTGCTCGGTTTGTGAAGAAAACCACTCCACAGACAAGTGCCCTTCTTTACCTGGACTCAAAGCTCTATATCGAGGAGCTGAAGGAGTCACTGAGTAGCTTTGCTTCATTAACCAAAGTAGACCTTATGGACCTAGACCATACCAGCAGGGCATGCAAGGGTCATCCCATGCATATTACAACCCCAATAAAACCACATCTATACCTTCTTGGGGACCCCCTGCTAATCCTTCCTGGTCTACACCCCCTCCTTAGTCCTATGCATCTCAGTACCATTCCAGCCAGCCAGCTAGTCATTTCAACCTTATGCTTCGCCACAACCTCAGTGGAATACACCACTCCGAGGGTGGAGGCCCCAATACAACAATACTCTAGCTCTATTGCCTCCACCACCTGCCCAACCACAACTCCTACACTCTGCTCCACCCAAGCAACCCCAAATGATACCCAGCCAAATCTGAACCCAAACAAAGGGCAGGCTCAACAAGTATACAGTGGAGAGACATCATATCCAGCTTATGCTATGGAAATCCTGGAGATTAACCTAAGATCTCGGAGAGTTCTCTTAGATAACCAACCTCCCCCTCCACCTAGGGAGGTTGAGGAAGGAAGAGAGGAAAACAACCTTAAAGTAAATCCACCCTTTCTTGAGAGATTAGCCCAACCACTCTAGCCGACCCCAGAAGAGACTGAACTTCTGGGAGAATTGAAAAATCTATGTGTAAAGATCCCTCTTCTCCAAGCAATACAAGATGTTCCCATTTACAATAAGTTTATTAAGGAGAAATGCTTCAAGCATCCAGGGAGGTGAAAAAAGGATGCCCATACCATTAATGTCATTGGGAAACTGTCTGACTTAATGTTAGGGCAGGTAATATGTCCAAAATATTTGGACCCTGGAAGCCCTGTAGTAGATGTGCACATCAATGGCACCACTGTCCCACACACTCTGATCGATCTTGGGGCTGCCATTAATGTGATGACCAAGGACACCATGCTCAAGCTCAACCTCCAAGGTTCATTGAGGAAGACCACAACAGTTCTGCAACTTGCAGACTGTTCCATAGTAACCCTGAGGCAATTGTGGAGGATGTGATGGTCTCCATTGACTCCTAGGAATACCCTGCAAATTTCCTAGTTCTCGAACCTAAGGCTAAGCTTACTGGTTATCCTCTCATCCTTGGGAGGCCATGCTTGGCCACTGTCGATGCTTACATTAGTTGCAGAGCTGGGAATATGACCATCAAGAATGGGCATATGTCCAAGCAGTTAGTCCTATACCCTTTTGCTTAGGCTTCTCTAGAGCATGATTTACCTTTATGGTTAGAGGAGGAGGAAGAAGATGAAGTTTATTCCACCCAACTTTATGCTTTGGAAGCAACCACAGGAGGAGGACAACAAGATGAGGATGACTTGATTGAACATCTGCTCCAAATTCTAACTCCCGGTTCATTACCTTTAGAAGAAGCAATAAAGGAAACGCAGAACAATCATCCAATTGACATATGCTTGGCCGATTCCAACCCACTCCATGTCAAAACCATACAATGCGGCCCAGAGAGAACTTTGAAAATCAATCCATCTCTTTCTGCTCTTGAAGAGGAGAAGCTACGCAACATGTTAAAGGAAAATATAGAAGCCTTCGCTTGGAGTTACAAGGAAATGAAGGGAGTACACCCCTCATTGTGTACTCACCACATATACATAAAAGAATGTTGCAAGCCAGTCTGGAAACCACAAAGGAGGATGAATCCAGATCTTAAAGATATATTCAAATAAGAACTACAAAAACTGCTAGATGCAGGATTCATTTACCCTATCTTCGACAGTGAGTGGGTCTCCCCTTTGGTGTTAGTTCACAGGAAAAATGGTAAGTGGAGGATTTGTGTTGATTATAGGGAGTTGAAAAAAGCCACAAAGAAGGGTCATTTTCCTCTACCCTTCATTGACCAAGTGCTAGATGGCCTGGCAGGGAAAAGGTTTTTCTCTTTCCTAGATGGACTCAGTGGGTACAACCAAATCTAGATCTGCCCAGAAGACCAGGATAAGACCACATTCACCTGTCCTTGGGGTGATTTTTCCTACAGAGTTGATTTGAAATCACCCCTAGGTGACCTTAGGAAATTAATGAAAGTATTACAGACTCATGTGTTGGTGTGTATCTATGTTATTTTAGGCAATGGATCGATAAGATTGCGAAATACACAGACACTTGAAAGAGTAAGAGATCACAGTAAGAAAAATATAAACACAACATAAATTTAATAAGGAGTTCACCCAATCCTCCTGGGCTACGTCTCTTGGTCCAGCCTTCAGTGGTGGCCTTTTTATTATTATGCCTTTAAAACAGAGTTTTACAACAAGGATCTTAATCTGAGTCTCACTTAACAGAGAATGATCAGTAGGATGGCACTTGGAATTCCCAAGTCCTTAGAGTTCACAGACTCCCCTTAATGAGTTTCGACCTCAATTGGTCTCTGTATGCTCGATGTTGCCTTTGCTTTGATGGTCAGCTCGGCTTCTCTGTTCTCTACAGTTTTGCCTCTCTTTCTGTGTCTCTCGGTCTTTGGCTTCTTTTCTGCTTTTTTTTTTGCCTCATTGTTTGCTCGTGGCTTTAAAGCCAGTTCGTTCCTCTAACTGTTCATGTCTGCTTCTCGGCTCTTTGGATCACCTGCCTCTGCCCACTGGAACTCCTTTTCCCTGCATCACCATCACTGTGTAACGCTTCGCAGAGAGGTGGCCACTTGTCTCTTTGCTAACTGAGTGTCAGTTCTTCCTGAGCGGTTGTTATTTCTGTTATTTTCCAGATGCCCGAGAAATGGATCCATCTATCGAATCATCGGTCAAATTGAACTTCAAATCTTATGCGCTGTAGTTTATTTCTCCCTCGGGTCCGGTCATGCATTAGGTTGAACCTACATTGTTGATCTGGAGCCCCTAGATCCTACGGTCTTCGCTCATATCGCACAGTTGAGTTGCTCGACCGTTACTCTGCGATGTAAGCGATTTTTCTCTCTCATCCTCCAGACACACGTCAATCAGTGTATGGAATCGTTGGTTCCTCAACCAAACCCACTTACCGCTCAAAATGCCTCCGATATTCTGCTGGTTTTGAGCGCGGGACCCACCTTGTCGGTTTTAGAGCTTTCCCACGGTTTTTCGGTTTTCCTTGTGATTGAGCGCTCGGGGCTTTTCCTTCTAGATGGGTTTTGCCTAGCGATACGCGATTAACGATAAGAGCACTTTGACCAGAGGTCCTTGTTGTTCTGTGCTAGCTACAAATTTCCATTATTCAGAGGTTATTTCTGATAGCTATAAGATTTCTTGAAGTCTGTCATTCATTCTGAACAACCATGGAATTGTTTGAGGATCCAATTCGGATCACAACCTTCCTACTGAAAAAGCTTTTGGACCACCAAAAGTTGGTTTTCAAGCATTGACTAAGTGAGGATACAACTTTCTCACCTGTCTAATCTCTATCCATTTTGGACTGCTTGGCTTTGAACCCTTGAGTCCAATTCTGAGGTACTCAACATATCCTCTGTGCATCATTCTCACCTTCCTGTCTAGAACTGTGTCTTTCTGGAATTCATTAAGATATTCAGGTAATAGGTCATCAATAGAAGGAAATTGACTCTTCTCTGCAGGATCTTCAATTAATGAAGGTTCAAATAGTCTCAAACTGTCTACATTAACGACTGAGTAGATGTGCATGTAAGTTGGTAAATCAAGGTGAAATGCATTCTCACCAATTTTCTCAAGGATCCTGAAAGGTCCATACCTTATTGGTTTTAGCTTTTTACCTTCACCTTGCATCTTGTATTTGCTGCTATACAGCCAAATTTGATCACCAACTTGGAAACTATGCTCCATCTGATGCTTGTCATGCCTTGCCTTGTATTTGGCCTGGCTCTTTTCTAGCTGCTCTTGTATTTCCTGATGGATCTCTTGGATTTGTTCAATGAACCTATTTTCCTTGTCTACATCACTGTGTCCATCATTGCTATGTCCTTATCAAAGAAAAAATCCAAGGGAGACCTTGGTGTGAAACCAAAACAGGTCTCAAAAGGAGATCTTTGTGTGGAAGAATGTTTGGCTTGGTTGTAAGCATGCTGCACATAACACAAATGTTCATCCCAAAGCTTGGGATGCTTGCTGCAATATCCCCTAAGCAACTCGATCACTATCTTGTTGACTACTTCCGTCTGGCCATCAGTTTGTGGATGGAAAGTTGTGGTTTTCTTCAATTTTGTGTCCATCAGTTCCCATAGACCTAACCAAAGCTTCCCCACAAATCGGGTGTCTCGATCAGATATAATGGAAGTGGGTAATCCAAAATGAACCCATACATGCTGAAAGAATAAGTTTGCAGTTATTTCAAATGTAATATGTTTATTACAAGGTATCAAAATACACATTTTGTTGAAACTATCCACAACAACATACAGATAATCATGACCTTTCCTAGATTTAGGCAGTCCTCCAACAAAGTCCATGGAAACACTTTCCCAAGGATGAGAAGGAACTGGCAATGGAGTGTACAAGCCTAGTTTCCTATTGCTGGGCTTGCTTTTAGCACACATAGTACACCCTCTTACATATCTAGAAACTGTCTTATTCATTTTTGGCCAATAAAAAAATCTTTGCAGCTGTGCAACTGTTTTACTTACCCCAAAGTGACATGATATTAGAGAAGTGTGTGCCTCTCGTATTATCTTTACTCTTTCAGTTTGTGGAATGCATAGCTTCCCACAATGATACAAGAGTTGGTCCTTAATGTGATAATCCAATTCTTCTACTCGTTTTCCTTGACTTAAAGTTGCATATACATCTTTAAAGTCTATATCTTGAGCATATTGTTCAATGTAGCTCTCATGCAATACAAAATTATGCTTAAGTATAGTAGATGCATTTATAATGGGTCTAGATAACATATCTGTAACTTTATTATGTATGCCCTTTTTATATCTGATGACTAAATGAAACTGTTGTAGGAACCCCATCCATCTGTAGTGTCTTGATTGCTGCAACTTAGTTTGGGAGTGTAGATATTGAAGTGGTTGATGATCAATATGTATCACTGTTTCTTTTCCCATTAAGTAATGTTTCCACTTTTTCACACTCTATACTAATGCATACAATTCCTTATCATATGTGGGATAGTTAACTACTGCAGAGTTAAACGTCTCAGAATGATAACATATGGGTTTACCGTGCTATATCAACACTGCTCCCATGGCATAGTCACTAGCATATGTTTGAATCTCAAATGGTCTTTGAAGATCAGGTAGTTCTAGTACAAGTGTTGTACTAATCTTTTCTTTCAAGGTGTCGAAGGCTTTCTGTTGTTTGCCTCCCCACTGAAACACCTTGTTCAATCCTGTTAAAGCATGTAAGGGAGCTGCAATTAAGGAAAAGTTAGAAATAAACTTTCTCCAATATTGTGCTACTCATAAGAAGCTTCTAACTTTTGTGGCAGACCTGGGTTTAGGCCAGTTTACAATGACTGCAACCTTAGAGGGATCTATCTTCAATTTACCACCCCCTACTATGTGACCCAGATAATTCAAGGATGTTTTGCCAAATTCACATTTTGAGAGTTTAACATAAAGTTTTTCTCTTTTAAAAACATCTAATGTCTGCTTAACATGCTTTAAGTGTTCTTCCCACGTTTGTCTAAATATAATAATTTCATCCAGATATACAATAACAAAATCATCAAGAAAAGGTCTGAGTACAACATTCATCATTCTCATGAAAGTAGCAGGAGCATTAGTTAAGCCGAAAGGCATAACTAGCCACTCATACAATCCTTGCTTTGTTTTGAAAGTAGTCTTCCATGCATCTTGTTCTGTAACTCTGACCTGATGATATCCACTATGGAAGTCTAACTTGGAAAAATAAACAGCTTCCTTTAATTGATCTAACAGATCATCTATGCGAGGAATGGGATAACGATTTTTGATTGTTATCTTGTTCAATGCCTGGTAATCAATGCAAATTCTCCACGAGCCATCTTTATTTTTTACCAAAACGATTAGAGATCCACATGGTGATGTGCGAGGTCTGATAAAGCCTTTCTCAAGCAACTCCTACACCTGCTTCTTGATCTCTGCATTCTCTAAAGCGGACAACCTAAACATTCCGATGTTAGGCAATGGAGCATCTTGCTGCAAATTAATATCATGTACTATTCCCTTTTTAGGTGGCAGACCCTTAGGTTCTTGAAACAAGACATCATATTCTAAAACAACCTTTTCTAAATTAGCTTGCTGTTTAGCATCACAACCCTCAAATACATTGGTTTTATCAGGTTTCTTTTCCTTTACAACCATCAGTAAAAATTGCTTGCATGAATTTACAATTCATTTCATCTGCCCTGAGTTTATGAGAGTATAATTATCCCTAAGCTTATGAGCTCTTACAATATATTCGATTCCATCTTTAATGAGGAGATACTTGTTCTCAGCTCTATAGAAAATAGCTTTTCTATCATATAAGTAGGGACTTCCTAAAACAATTCCACATATATCCAAAGGAATTACATCTAACTCAACCTCATCTACAAATGCTGACCCAAAAGAAAACTTAAGTTTACATTGTCTAGTCACTTGTAGCTGTGCTTTATCACTCAACCAACCTAATGGGTATGGTTTCTTATGAGGTGTAGTTAGTAATCCCAATTTCTTTACAATTTCTTCAGAAATCAAATTTACTTGTGAGCCACTATCAAACAAAGTATCTATCTTTTGATGCTTGGAAATAACTCGAATATGGAAAAGCTCATGTCTTTTTCTCTCATTCTCTTCATTAATAGATTGTGCAGAATTACTAGTAGATGCTTCAGAATTTTTACCTCTTATACCTGTGGCTGCAATGGTTGTTTCATCTCCTGAGTCTGACCCCAAATCTTTCTGAACAGCTACAGTAGTAGTCTTCTTCTTGCCCTTGAACTTCTTAGGTCTCAGCTTCAGATGTAGGATCCAACAGTGTTCATCATCATGCCCCTCCTTCTTACAGTGAGTACATGAGGACTTGCTCTTCTGTGCAGTGTTGGCCTTCCTCTCTTTCCATTTCTGTTTTCTTTTCTCCTTATTCTTGCTTGCAGTGGGTTGGGATGATCCCCCAACTTCTGGGTTCCCATTCTTTCCTCTAGCTTCTAGATGCGTAGCCTGAACAAATACCTCATCTAGACTAGTGGGATTAAACATGAGGATAGTGTGCCTCATGTAGCTGTGCAGACCACCTATGTACTTCAACAGAGTATCAGGTGAGTCTAATGAAATTCCTAGAATTAAAGCTCTCTTCCTAAATTCTTGAGTGTAACTTTGTACACTTTTCCCTTTCAATTGGTAAAGAGTTTGCCAGCTCATCATGGCTTGCTGCATGTAAGCCAGTGGATAGAACTACTTTTTGATTGCAGAAACAAATTCACTCCAGACAGAAAGAGTCTTACCATGTTTCTTCATGTCAGCTTGGGTCTTGCCTTCCCACCATACCAAGGCAGTGTCCCCAAGGCGCAGGCTGGCCAACGAAATCTTTCTCTTGTCTGAGTCGATATTCTACACTCTACAATAAACATAAATTTGTCTGATCCAATTGTCATGCTTCTCTGCATTCACCTCTCCATCATATATTGGAAAATCAAATTTAACATCTAGTTTAATCAAAGATGCTTTCTTTGTATATTCAGGGCTATTAGGAGGTAAGAGAGAGCTTTCTTCTTTCGCTTTTCCTTTGGAGTGGTCATGGAGGAGAGATTCTTCTTCCCCCTTACCTTGTTTGGAGCCTGATGATTCCTCATCTTTTTGTTTTCTAAAGTCCCTATACATTTCCTCTACCATGGACCTCATGGCCAGGAAAATCTCTATAAATTGTGGGTCTGGGCCCAAGGAACCTTCCTTCGACATTTTCTTTTGAGGATAGACTCTTCCAATTTCAGGATTAGTTTTGACCAACTCTCCTTCTCCTAATTTGAGCTTTGATCTAGTTAGCATTCAACAGCTAAATCCAGCACAAGCTTGTCTAACCTTAACAACCTACTAATCTGATACCACTTGATCTGAAATCACCCCTAGGTGACCTCAGGAAATTAATGAAGGTATTACAGACTCATGTGCTGGTGTGTGTCTATGTTATTTTAGGCAATGGATCAATAAGATTGCGAAATACATAGACACTTGAAATAGTAAGAGATCACAGTAAGCAAAATATAAACACAACAAAAATTTAATAAGGAGTTCACCCAATCCTCCTGGGCTACATCTCCTGGTCCAACCTTTAGTGGTGGCCCTTTTATTATTATGCCTTTAAAACAGAGCTTTACAATAAGGAGCTCAATCAGAGTCTCACTTAACAAAGAATGATCAGTAGGATGGCACTTGGAATTCCCAAGTCCTTAGAGTTCACAGACTCCCCTTATTGAGTTTCGACCTCAATTGGTCTCTGTCTGCTTGATGCTACCTTTGCTCTGATGGTCAACTCGGCTTCTCTGTTCTCTGCAATTTTTCCTCTCTTTCTGTGTCTCTCGGCCTTTGTCTTCTTTTCTACTTTTTTTTTTGCCTCATTGTCTGCTCGTGGCTTTAAAGCCAGTTCGTTCCTTCGAATGTTCGTTTATGCTTCCCGGCTCTTTGGATTTCCTGCCTCTGCCCGCTGGGACTCCTCTTCCCTGCATCACCATCGTTGTGTAACGCTTCGTAGAGAGGTGGCCACCTGTCTCTTTACGAACTGAGTGTCAGTTCTTCCAAAACAGTCGTATTTCCGTTATTTCCCAGATAACTGCGAAACGGATCCTTCTGTCGACTCATCGGTCAAATCAGACTTAAAATCTTATGCGCCACAGTTTATTTCTCCCTCGGGTCCGGTCATCCATGGGGTTGAACCTCTGCTATTGATTTGGAGCCCCCAGATCCTACGGTCTTCGCTCATATCGCACAGTTGAGTTGCTTGACCATTACTTCGCGATGTAAGCAGTTTTTCTCTCTCATACGCTAGACACGTGTCACTCAATGTATGGAATCGCTGGGTCCTCGGCCAAACCTGCTTACCGCTCGAAATGCCTCCAATATTCTGCCGGTTTTGAGTGCGGGACCCGCCTTGTCGATTTTAGCACTTTCCCATGGTTTTCCAGTTTTCCTTGTGACCGAGCGCTAAGGGTTTTTCCTTCTCGAGGGGTTTTTCCCAACGATATTCAATTAGCACTAATCACGTATGAGAAACAACCTCCATTTCTAGATCTGAGCTTCCCAATTTCCATTTTTGCACCATGCGCGGTCTTTGTGGGCCAACGGTCAGTGCGCTTTGACCGAAGGTCCTTGTTGTTCCGTTATTGCTACAAATTGCCATTATTCAGAGGTTATTTCTGATAGCCATAAGATTTCTTGAAGTCTGTCATTCATTCTGAACAACCATGGAATTGTTTGAGGATCTAATTCGGATCAAGAGTCCTTCCTTTTGGCCTATGCAATGCTCCTGCCACCTTCCAGAGAACAGTCTTGAGTATTTTCGTTGAATTAGTCCATGATGCAGTGGAGATTTATATGGATGATTTTAAACCTTATGGCTGTGATTTTCAAGAAGCTTTGTCTAACTTAGGCAAAGTATTGCACAAGTACATTGAAATGAACCTATCTCTCAGTCCTGAAAAATGTGAATTCTTAATGACTGCAGGGACGGTGCTAGGCCATTCAATATCTCAGCAAGGACTGTAAGTGGACCCAAACAAAATAGCCATCATCCAAAGGGTCCCACCTCCTCAAAAGAAGAGAGATGTCAGAACTTTCCTAGGGTTAGTTGGATACTATCGAAGTTTCATAAAGGACTTCAACAAGTTGGCCTCTCCTTTATTTGGTTTGTTGGCCAAAGATTCTAAGTTTATATGGTCAAAAATCTGTCAAGAGGCCTTAGACATTCTAAAGGATAAGTTAACCATTGCACCAATTCTCCAAGGCCCAAACTGGGCCCTCCCCTTTCATATTCATGCTGATGCCTCACACAAAGCCATAGGAGTAGCCCTAGGTCAAATAGATGAAAAACAACCTTATGCTATCTATTTTATCAATAAGAACTTATCAAAGGCTGAATTAAATTATACAGTGACCGAAAAGGAACTCTTGGCTGTTGTGCGTCCATTAAACAAATTCAAGCATTACATTACATGCTATCAAACGTTTGTGCATACTGACCATGCTGCAATCAAATATTTAACGAACAAACCAGATGTGAATGCTCGAATTATAATATGGTTACTTTTATTACAACAATTTGATTTAACCATAGTTGATAAGCCTGGTAAGGAAAATGTTGTTGCAGACTTTTTATTTAGGGTAAATTTGCTTGCAGGTGAAGAAGAAATGGTGGATGATCAGTTACTAGACGAGCACTTATTTGCTATTTCAGTTCTCTCTCCATGGTTTGCTGATATAGCAAACTATTTGCTATCAACTCAATTCCCACCAAAGTTGTCCTCCAAAGAAAAGAGCAAGATAGTCAGGAAAAGCGCCCCCTTCACTTGGATTGGGGGAAATATTTTCAAACTTGGCTCAGATCAAATATTGAGAAGGTGTGTTAGGGAAGAGGAAGTATTTGACATCCTTCTGACTTATCATGATGGGCCTTGTGGAGGTCACTTTGCAGCAAAGAGGACAACATTCAATGATCTAGGTGGATCTTCAGACACAATGGCATGGAAAAGGTCAAAATTCAAAGTGGTAGAAAAACAAGTATCTTAACATCAGATCGAAGTGCTCGTTGCATTGATTCCAACGGTGCAAACGACACTCCAATCCGAGTTCGGATGATGAAGTTATCACCAAAAGACTCTGCCTTTGTTCCTTTGAAAAAGGAGGAATTTTCTCAAAAAAATGGGTTTTAAGCCTTTAAAAGGCAAATCGCAATCGGAGAAGTCAAAAGGTGGGCTTAAGGCAAGGGCAGTGGAAACCCCAAATAGCGATCTCCAACTAATGACAATCGGGGGCAAGCGATGGCCGATATCAGGACTTAAGACATGCGATTAGCGATTGTGATCGATGATCAGAGGAGCGATTGGATCGACGGATCGACATTGGTGATCAACGAAGAACCCTGGGTCGTAGCGATTGCGATATGCCGACAAGGGTAATAGTGACACGCCGATATCGGCGATCCCCGCGACATGGCCATTGAATAGCGCCATAGCGATTTGCGATAAAGGGCCAGACCCGATGGGTTTATAAGCTCGATTTCATATATTTGAAGTCTGGTTAAAAGGATTTTGGTCAGATTTTCTTATGTTTCTATGTACTATTGCTTGGAACAAAAAAGAGCTATTTTAAAGGTTTGGTTGTGCCCGCCGATCTTTCCATTTAAACGACTGCTATTCTAAACAAACCGACCTCCGATCTAAGCACGCTTGTAACAAAGGAAGTGTTATAAAACCCGATGCATGTGGAAAAGTGCAGGGGGGGAGGATTTTGGCACGTAGTTTGAGGCAAGAGTAGCGCAGGAGGGCCGATAGTTCATTTTGTCTGAATTGGGAAAATTTTATATGGTTTCTACCCCTCTTGATGCCATGGACGTAGTGGTGCTATGCATTTCTCCATCTGAGTTCTCCATTTCTCAGCCATTTTCCAGAATGGAGGTATAGACTTCTTTTATGTAACTGATGATTGTATTCTTCTTTTCATGTCATTTAATGAATGAAGGCCTCCCCATTGATCGAGCAGGGCTCGAAGCCGTAGTCCAAGTTGGACGAACTCCGTTATCAAGTCTTGTTGTCTTCTTATCATGCTTTATGTGTTTCTTATTCTTCTCTCATTTGCACATTAGATTTCTCTGGTAGCTGCAATTTCTACATCCGATTCTTTTGATACATCTATAAGAAAAATATCTCTGGATCAGGTGGTAGCAGAGCAGGCCTTTTTAGATGTGAATTGCATGTTTGTATGCTAACAAGAAACAGGCTCCGAAGAGGCAAAAGGGAACTAGCCTTTCGATCCCGAAGTGGGGCGTGCACATCGAAGGAGAAACATGGCAGATGAAGAGGCTCGTATGAAGAGGACCACAATTTCCAAAAAACCTTCTATTCAATGGCAGAGAATGTCGGTCAGTTGCTGTCAAGGCTAGAGAAAGTAGAAGAGAGAAATCCAGAAGAACAAGGTTCATCGCATGGAAACGGTGGAGAAGAACCCCATCCTTCTCCTTCCATGAGTGAAAGTTCTTCTTCCTCTCACCACCATAATCGTAGAAATTCAAGGGATGCATCTAAGAAACCTTTCTTTAAATTAGATGTTAAATTTGATCTTCCCATGTTTAATGGTGAAAGTGATGCAGAAAAGATTAATAATTGGATTAGGCATATTGAGATCTATTGCAGGATTCAGTAGATCATGGAGGATGAGGCAAAGATTCAGCTAGCCTCTCTACGACTGAGCAGCACTGCTCTCATTTGGTGGGGGAGCAAATTGTAGAGCAATAAGAATGTGGGTAACCTCTTTTCCTCATGGCTTGATTTTATTTCTGCGTTAAAGGAACAATTTTATCCGTTGGGATACAAGAAAAAAGCTTTATTGAATTGGCAGTATTTAAGGCAAGGCAAAGGCCAAGATGTTCAGAGTTTTACAGAGGAGTTTAGAAAGCAAGCACTTAATTTGGGTATTGCACTTGATACACCTGAACTAGATAGTTACATTAGGCATTCCTTATTGTTGTTTGAACCAACCACTATTGACTCAGCCAACGTAAAGGCAATTCATATTGAGAATAGGGGAAAAAACGAAAGAGATGATCATTCTAGAAACCACCATTCAAACCTCCCAATGGAAAATCCAAAGTGAAAGTGAAAGAAAAGGAGAAGAAAACGGCAACAACCAAAGAAGGAGAAAGGCTGTATTGCAATCACTGCAAAAAGGAAGGTCATGATGACGATCACTGTTGGAAACAACACCTAGAAAAGAGACCGAAGAAGTATGGAGGAAAAGGCAAGCAAAAGACGGTGGTGACTGCACAACAAGACCTTAGATCCGATTCGAGAGATGAAGCGTTGATCACAACAGTAGGAACAAAAGGTACTCTTACACCTCATGTTAATTCTAAATCGAATGAAGGCACTAGTTCTGTAAATGAGTCCCTTCTGTTGGGTTGTGTTATATTCTTTCCACGACTAGCCCACATAGTTAACCGGGGGTTAGAGGGAGGGAAGTCACAGTGGGTTTGAGGGGTACCCGTAACCCCACTTCCGGAAGATTTTGGTTTTGGACCCTATGTTAGGTTGGGCAGACCCACCTATGGTTTTGTGCATGATTTTTGCACATGTTTTTTTGGACACGATGGTTTTTGGTCCATGGTATTGGATGTGATGGTTTTCGGTCCATGGTATTGGATGCTTCGGCATGTATAAATATGTATTATAACATTGAAAGGAATATAATGAAAAAATCAAGCTAGTAGTCCTGGTTTTGGGTCCAGGGGAAAATCTCTGTGTATATGTGTTTTATGTGTTATGCTCTCGCATTGTTTATTTTATGTGTTTTAGAATTCATATGCAGGTAATTTCTGTACCGGGTTAAAACCTACATTTGGTATTAGAGGAGTTTTGGCTTCAAGAGGATGCCTTTGTTGCTGAGGGGTTTCGCTCAGGCCTGTGGTAAACCCTGTTCAGTGGGAGATCTGCGAGATCGATTCTGGTGGTGAAAGAAGATGGCGGGCAGTGGAAAGATAGAGATCGAGAAATTTAATGGTCAGAGTTTTGAGTTGTGGAAACTCAAGATGGAGGATCTGTAGGTGGATAAAGATCAGTGGATCACGGTAGATTCGGGTACTAAACCAACAGGAGTGTCCGATGAAGAATTGAAGAAGTTGGATCGGAAGGCAAAGAGCACAATACAATTGTGTGTCTTAGATTCAGTATTGCTGAATGTATCAGGGGAAGCTACGACGACGGCTTTGTGGGACAAGTTAGGGACTTTGTACCAATCTAAGTCTTTGGTGAATAAAATGTTCCTATGGAAAAAGCTGTATAACCTGAGGATGAAAGATGGAGACTTGGTGGCAGAGAATCTGACCGAATTTAATACTGTGGTAAGTCAGTTAGCATTTGTTGATATTAAAATTTCAGATGAAGATAAGTGCATCAGTTTGTTGTGTTCTCTACCAGATTCGTGGGATAGTTTGGTTATTGCAATAGATAGCAATGCAACTGCCTTGCAGTTTGATGAAATAGTCTCAGCCTTGTTGATGGAGGAAATGAGACGGAAAAATATGGAGAGCCAGAATGGTGATTCCTTGTCTGTACGAGGATGGTCCCAGAACAGAAACAAAAATAAGTCATCGAGTGGGAGATCTAAATCTAGAGGAAGATCTAAATCTCCAGGAAAACCTGTAAAGGTGGTGTGCTGAAAATGCGGAAAGGAAGGGCACTTCAAAAGGGACTGTAAATCTAAAGCTCCTGATAAAGGAAAGGGATATGATGATGCTCCTTCTGTAGAGGCGAAAACCACCTCAGATGAAGGTGGGGATGTGTACTTGGCTTCTTCAAGTACACATGTAGATCATGAGGCATGGTTGATTGACTCAGGTGCATCCTTTCGCTTCACTCCCCATAGAGAGTGGTTCTGAAAGTATGAGAAATACGATGGTGGTGATGTCTTCTTGGGGGATGACAGGAAGGTTAGAATCGTTGGTCGCGGAAAAGCAAAATTGAAGTTACAAGGTGGAAGGGTTAGAAAACTTCCGGGTGTTCTGCATATTCCTGCATTGGCCAGAAGTCTGATTTCTGTAAGAAAGTTGGATGATGTAGGTGTAAAAACAGTGTTCGAGAAGGATACCTGCAAAATGTTTTGGGAAGCATTGGTATTGATGCGGGGAGTTCGGATTGGAACTCTGTATAAGCTGCAAGGTAGCACTGTTGTTGATGGGTGCAACATTTTTGTGGTTCCTGAAAGTGGAGCAGAAAATGTAGTGGTCTTTGGAGAGAAGACCATGTTGTGGCATCAAAGGCTTGGAAATATTGGAGAGAAAGGCCTTCAAATACTTCATGGTAAAGGTATGAGTAATAACTCTTTGGATTTTGATTTCTATGAAAATTGTGTATTTGGGAAGCAGAATCGAGTGAGTTTCCCCTCTGGTAGTAAGAGGGCGAAACAAATATTAGAGCTTGTGCACAGTGATGTGTTTGGACCTGTAACGGTTCCATCACTGGATAAGTCTATGTACTATGTGTCATTTATAGATGACTTATCAAGGAATACATGGATATATTTCCTTCAGAAGAAATCTGAAGTCTTTGACAGGTTTAAAGAATTTAAGGCTCTCGTGGAAAATCAGACAGAGAAGAAGATAAAGGTGCTGAGGACAGATAATGGTGGAGAGTTTTGCAGCAAGGAATTTGAAGAATTTTGTAAGAAGTGTGGTATATCACGGCAGAAGACTACTCCATATACACCTCAGAAAAATAGAGTTGCAGAAATAATGAACAAGACTTTGATGGAAAGGGCAAGAAGCATGATCAGTGGTGCCGGGTTAGGACAAGAATTCTGGGCAGAGGCGGTGGATACTGCATGTTACCTGGTCAATAGGTCACCTTCATTAGCTTTGGAGGATAAGACTCCACAAGAGGTATGGGTTGGTAAGAAACCCTATCTTTCACATCAAAGGGTATTTGGATGTGATGCATATGTACATGTTCCAAAGGAGAAACGAACCAAGTTGGATAGTAAATCTGAAAAGTGCATCTTTATTTGGTATAAGTATGGTTTAAAGGGTTATAAGCTTTGGAACCCAGTAACAAGGAAGGTTGTGCACAACCGAGATGTGGTGTTCAGAGAGGTGAAATGTGTTATTAAACATGAAGTCAACCAAAGGAACCTGAGAAGAGAGAGTTTGAGCTAAAGGAGGAAGAATCAGACTCTACAACAGAGGAGGAACCAGAAGATGAAGAGCCACAAACTCTGACTGTGAGAAGATCAGTTTGAGAAAGAAGATAGCCAGAAAGGTATAGTCCATCTGCTTTTTGTTCAAATTTTTTTTGTCTGTTACTGATGATGATCCCAGAACTGTGAAGGAAGCAGTGGATTCAGAGGATGGAAAACTCTAGAAAGAGGCCATGGTTGATGAAATGGCATCTTTGCACAAAAATGAGGCTTGGGATCCAGTGGAGTTTCCGGCTGGAAGGAAACCCATTGGCAACAAATGGGTGTTCAAAAAGAAGAGAAATGCAGAAGGAAAGGTGGAGAAATACAAAGCTCGGTTGGTAGCAAAAGGTTATTCCCAGGTGCGGGGAATTTATTTTGGTGATAATTTTTCTCCTGTTGCCAAGGTAACTTCTATTAGATTACTTTTATCTGTTGTTGCTGCTTTTGATTTTGAGGTAGAACAAATGGATGTGAAGATAACATTTCTTCACGGGGATCTGGAAGAGGAGATCTACATGAAGCAACCTGAAGGCTTTGCAGTGAAGGGTAAGAAATAACTGGTATGAAAGTTAAAGAAGTCTCTGTATCGGTTAAAACAGTGACCAAGGATGTGGTATCAGAAATTTGATACATTTATACAACGACTTGGCTTCACTAGAAGCAAAATAGATCACTGTGTGTATTTTAAATTAATTGGTGACCGTGTTATATATCTGTTCTTGTATGTGGATGATATGTTGTTGGTTGGAAATGACAAAGAAATTATCTAGGATTTGAAGACCAAATTGTCTTCCAAATTCGACATGAAAGATCTTGGTGCTGCAAACTATATTTTGGGCATGGAAATTAAAAGAGATCGGGAAAAGAGGAAGCTCTGGTTAAACCGGAGGAAGTATGTTGAGACAATACTGCAGAGGTTTAATATGCAGGATAGTAAACTGGTGAAGGTTCCTATTCCTGGAGGTGTGAGGTTATCTGCTGAACAGTGTCCCAAGACACAAGAAGAGGAAGAGGACATGTCCCATGTCCCATATGCAAGTGCAGTCGGTAGCCTGATGTATGCAATGGTATGTACTAGACTAGACATTGCACATGCAGTGGGAGTATTGAGCAGGTTTATGTCAAAACCAGGGAAGGAGCACTGGACATCAATAAAGAGGGTTTTCAGGTATTTGCGTGGCACTAGTGATTATGGTTTATGCTACCAAGGAAGAACAGGATTGGATAGAGTGTTTGATATTCGTGGCTTTGTTGATGCAGACTGGGCAAGAGATCTGGATCAGAGAAGATCTACAAGTGGTACGTGTTTAACCTATTTGGAGGTGTAGTCAGTTGGATGAGTAAGAAACAATCTGTAGTGGCACTATCAACTACAAAGGCAGAATACATGGCAGCCACTCATGTCAGTAAGGAAGTAGTTTGGTTGCAGAGATTGTGTTCAAGTATGGGGTTAGTACAGGAAGCTATAAGGATAGACCGTGACAGCCAAAGTGCAATTTTCTTGGCAAAGAACCCCGCATATCATTCAAAGACAAAGCACATTGATCTTCAGTATCACTTTGTGAGTGATATGATAGAAGACAAAAAGGTATTGCTGGTAAAGGTGGACACTTTGAAGAATATTGCAGATGCATTGAAAAAATATTGTAGATCTGAGAAGTTCTCTTGGTGTAGAGAAATAATGGGCATTGCAGGGCTGAATAAATGACTAAGCGCTCTTGTGGCCCCCTGTGGAAAGAAAACAACAAGTGGGAGAATGTTGGGTTGTGTTATATTCTTTCCATGACTAGCCCACATAGTTAACCAGGGGTTAGAGGGGGGGAGGTCACAGGGGGTTTGAGGGGTACCCGTAACCCCACTTTCGGAAAATTTTGGTTTTGGACCCAATGTTAGGTTGAGCGGGCCCATCTATGGTTTTATGCATGATTTTTGCACATGTTTTTTTGGACGCGATGGTTTTCGGTCCATGGTATTGGACGTGATGGTTTTAAGTCCATGGTATTGGATGCTTCGGCATGGATAAATATGTATTATAACATTGAAAGGAATATAATGAAAAAATCAAGTTGTTAGTCCCGGTTTTGGGATCCAGGGGAAAATCTCTGTGTATATGTGTTTTATGTGTTATGCTCTCGCATTGTTTATTTTCTATGTTTTAGAATTCATATGCAGGTAATTTTTATACAGGGTTAAAACCAACACCTTCCTAATGATCGAAAGAGAATTGAACTGTTTCATATCAAAGTTGTCATAAATCATACTAAAGTAGAAACTCTGTTTGATACCGGATCCCAAGCAAACTTAATTGCAGAATCCTTGGTAAAGAAACTTGGCTTAGAAACAAAACAACATCCGAAACCTTACCTGCTTGGATGGATACATGATAAAGCAAAACTGAACGTAACCAATCAGTGTAAAGTAAAATTTGTAATCACTTCTAAGCTAGTGGATGAAGTAGAACTTGATGTGATACCATTGGATATCTGTGGCATGGTGTTAGGGAGTCCGTATCTATATGATAGAAACACAATCTTCTTCGGTCATGAAAACAAATACCAAATCACAAAAGATGGGGTAGAATATATAGTAAGGGCTCATCAAACTAAAATCAATGCCAGCCTTGTAAGCGCAGGACAAATGATAAGGCTGGTGAATTTCAGTAAGGGTTACATGCTTATGGTTGTAAGAGAAAAAGAGGTAGAATTAGTTGACGCTTTCCATGGTTGTGATCAGGAACATAAACAAGAATTATGTGAATTAATTTCTAATTATGATGATATGTTTCAGGAACCGAAGGGATTACCTCCGAAGAGGGAAATCCAACATGAGATCCATTTGCAGCATGACGCTCCTTTACCAAATATTGGCATATACAGGATGTCGACCATATATTTGCGTAGTGGTTATCACTAGGTCCGAATTGCAGAGCAGGATGTGTGGAAAACCGCCTTCAAGAGCAAACATGGGTTGTTTGAATGGATGGTGATGCCATTCGGACTTTGCAACGCTCCAACCACTTTATGAGGGTCATGAATGATCTCTTTAGGCCTTTCATTGATGAATTTTTTCTTGGATATTTAGATGATATACTTGTCTTTAGTAAAAGTTGGAATGAACATGTGTGTCATGTGAAGAAAGTGCTTGATGTATTGAAAAATGAAAAACTCTATGTAAAATTGTCAAAGTGTGAGTTTGGGAAAACCTCTTTGGGTTACCTAGGTCATATTGTTGGTCATGGTCAGTTAAAAATTGATCCTTCTAAATTTGAAGCAATTGTAAATTGGCCTAAGCCTACTAGTGTAATCGAGGTCCGTAGCTTTTTAGCTGCAACCCAGTATTGGAGGAGATTTATTGCCAATTTCTCTGTTATTGCAGCACCTCTACACACATTGACAAGTGTGAAATAGGTCTTCCAATGGGGAGGAAGACAACATAAGTCCTTCGAAACATTGAAGGAAAAGATCAACACCGCACCAGTCTTAGACTTACCAGATCTCTAACAGCCATTCGAGATCGAAACAGACACCAGCGGATATGCCCTGGGAGCTATACTTATGCATCAAAAGAAGCTGATATGTTACCATTATGAGAAGTTTTCTCAGGCTGTGATAAACTATCCCACTTATGATAAGGAGCTTTATGCCTTGGTGCAGAGTGTGAAAAAGTGGAAACACTACCTGATCGACAAGGAGACCATCATCCATACAGATCATCCCCCTTGCAGTATCTTCAATCACAAACCAAGTTGCAGCAATCTCGTCATTTCAGGTGGATGGGTTTTCTTCAAAAATTTCATCTGGTAATAAAGTATAAGAAGGGCACTAGCATTAAAGTGGTCGATATGCTATCTCGCCCTCCTATTTTTTCTTCTGTTATTTTGCATAATGATTTGTTGTCTTTTGAGAGTTATGCTGAACAATATGCTAACGATGATGACTTTAAGGAGATTTATGCAAAACTAACCCATGGTTCACAGGTGGACAACTATCACTTGCAGGGGAAACTGTTGTATCACCTTGGAAAATTGTGTATTCCCACAGGGGAACGAGTACATGTAATTCGAGAGGCCCACACCTCTCTTGTGTCTGGACACTTTGGTGTCGAAAAGACTTTATGTCATGTACAAATATTTTGTTTTTGGCCTCATATGAAGAACATTGTGACTCGCTATGTAAAGGGTTGTGTGATGTGCTCTGTTTCAAATCCCTCTAATAGAAAGTTCGGGCCCTACACACCACTCCCTACTCTGAGTCGTCCATGGGAAAGTGTGTCAATGGACTTTGTAGGAGGTTTGCCTTTGTCTAGAAAGAGTCACGACTATTTGTATGTCGTCGTTGACCGTTTTAGTAAGATGTGTATTTTAATGCCTTGTAAAAAGCAGATCATTGCAGAGCAGACTGCTTATCTTTTCTTTCAGCATGTTGGGTTCAATTTTGGGCTGCCCACATCGATTGTGTCAGATCAGGACTCTTGCTTTCTCGGAGAGTTCTGGACCAGCTCGTGGAAGATGATGGACACCAAGTTGAAAAGAAGCACGACATTTCATCCACAGATGACGGACAGACAGAGGTTGTCATCCGCACCATGGTACACTTCTTACGAGGCTATTATGGGATGCACCCCAGCAAGGCAAAATGGTTGGAGAAGGAAAGAGTGAGGGGACAATTCCCTCACATGCCAATTGACTAATGAAAGATTTTGGTGGTCCAAAAGCTCCTCAATTGGGAGGATTGATCCAGGTGGATCTTCAAACACAATGGCATGGAAAAGCTCAAAATTCAAAGTGGCAGAAAAACAAGTATCTTGACATTAGATCGAAGTTCTCGTCGCCATGGTTCCAATAGTGCGAACGACACTCCAATATGAGTCTGAATGATGAAGTTATCACCAAAATACTCTGCCTTTGTTCCTTTGAAAAAGGAGGCATTTTCTCAAAAAAATGGGTTTTAAGCCTTTAAAAGGCAAATTGCAATTGGAGAAGTCAAAAGGTGGGCTTAAGGCAAGGGCAGCGAAACCCCAGATTAGCAATCTCTGACTAATCGCAATCGGGGGCAAGCGATGGCCGATATCGAGACTTAAGACATGCGATTAGTGATTGCGATGAGCGATCAGATCGGCAGATTGGCATCGACGATCGGCGAAGAACCTCGGGCCACAACGATTGTGATATGTCGACAAGGCCGATATCGATACGACGATATCGGTGATCCTCGCGACAGGGCCATTGAACAACGCGATAGCGATTTGCGATAAAAGGCCAGACTTTATGGGTTTATAAGCCCGATTTCATATATTTGAAGTCTGGTTAAAAGGCTTTTGGTCAGATTTTCTTATGTTTCTATGTATTATCGCTTGGAACGAAAATAGTTATTTTAAAGGTTTGGTTGTGCTCGCCGATCCTTCCATTTAAACAACTATTATTCTAAACAAATCGACCTCCGATTTAAGAGCGCTTGTAACAAAGGAAGTGTTATAAGACCTGATGCACGTGGAAAAGTGCAGGGGGAGAGGATTTTGGCACACAGTTCGAGGCAGGAGCAGCGCAGGAGGGCCGATAGTTCATTTTGTCTGAATTGGGCAAATTTTATTTGGTTTCTGCCCCTCTCGATGCCACGGACGCAGTGGTGCCATCCATTGCTCCACACGAGTTCTCCATTTCTCAGCCATTTTCCAGAATGGAGGTATAAGACTCCTTTTATGTAACTGCTGATTGTATTCTTCTTTTTCATGCCATTTAATGAATGAAGGCCTCCCCATTGATTGAGTAGGGCCCAGAGATGTATTCCAAGTTGGACGAACTCCGTTATCAAGTCTTGTTGTCTTCTTCTCATGATTTATGTGTTTCTTCTTCTTCTCTCATGTGCACATTAGATTTCTTTGGTAGCTGCAATTTCTACATGTGATTCTTTTAATACATCTATAAGAAAAAGATCCCTAGATCATTCAAAGTGTTACAAGCAGGCTATTATTGGCCCACTCTTCATCAGGATGTGAAAAAGTACACTAGTGAGTGTGATTAGTGCCAGAGGATGGGAAGGCCTACTCCAAGAGATGAAATGCCTCTGCAACCTCAAGTGACTTTTGAGCCATTTGACAAGTGGGGCATGGACTTCATTAGGCCTATTGACCCTCCTTCAAAGAAAAAATAATACATTATTGTGTGCACTAATTATTTGACTAAGTGGGCTGAAACCAAGGCAATTAAGGCAACAACAGGAGAGAAGGTGGCTAAGTTCCTAAGGGAGAATGTATTATACAAATTTGGGTACCCTAGAGAGATGGTCACAGATCAAGGTAGCCAGTTTACCTACAACATGATTGAAGACCTGCTCAGCCATCACAAAATCAAGCATAGGACCTCCACTCCTTATCATCCACAAGCTAATGGGCAAGTGGAGGTGACCAACAGAGCACTGGAGAGCATCTTAACCAACGTGGTGAGCAACACCAGGAAGGATTGGGTAGAAATACTAGTTGAGGCCACTTGGGCCTATAATACCACATGGAAGACCACTACTGGATTTACACGCTATGAGATGGTCTATGGGAAAAAGGCCTTGATGTCCATTGAATTTGAATATAACACCTTAAGGGTGGCAACCCAACTAGATTTGGATCTCAACATTGCACAAAAAGAGAGATTGTTCCAATTGAATGGTTTGGATGAATTTAGAATGCAGGCCCTCCTACATACAGAGGTAGTTAAACTTCAGAGGAATATCTGGCATGATAAAAATATCAAGGAGAAGAAATTTCAGGAAGGCGATTGGACATTGTTATATAATTCTAGATACAAAGACTTCAAGGGCAAGCTAAGGACAAGATGGCTTGGGCCTTATGTTGTGGAAAGATGCCATGATAACGGTTCAATGCAAATTAGAACCATTGATGAAGAAGCCATTCCTTTGCTTGTTAATGGACACCAATTGAAAATGTATAAGAGACCTTTATCAAAACAAGAGTTCGTTGATGATATCAATAAAACAGTGATGATAGTGGAGCAAGTTCCAGCTCCTCCCTCATCAAATCACTGAGGGAAAAAAAGAAAAAGAAAAAGAATAAGGACTCAGGTGAAAAACTCAATGAGGTGCCTGAGTCCCATATTTGGGTTGAAAACCTCTTGATGCGGCCCAGGGATGACAAAAAAAACAAAAAAGAAAAAGAAAAAGAGAATAAGAAGATCCCTGGGTGAAAACCTTTCTTGAGGCGCCCAGGGCAAATAGCTAGGGTGAAAACCTCTCTGAGGCACCAATTGAAAATGTACAAGAGACCTTTATCAAAACAAGAGTTCGTTGATGATATCAATAAAATAGTGGTGATAGTGGAGCAAGTTCCAGCTCCTCCCTCATCAAATCACTAAGGGAAGAAAAGAAAAAGAAAAAAAATAAGGACTCAGGTGAAAAACTCCATGAGGTGCCTGAGTCCCATCTTTGGGTTGAAAACCTCTTGATGCGGCCCAGGGATGACAAAAAAAACAAAAAATAAAAAGAAAAAGAGAATAAAAAGATCCCTGGGTGAAAACCTTTCTTGAGGCGCCAAGGGAAAATAGCTAGGGTGAAAACCTCTCCGAGGCAGCCTAGTTGTTATTCAATATATATATATATATATATATATATATATATATATATATATATAGATATATATATATATATCTATCTATCTATTTTTTTTCATAAAATTTCCATTTGCAGGTGGGCGAGAAGGACAATTAAGGAGAAAAAGAGGATACCAAGGAGACCCATGCCACTCACATATTCATTTTTTTTCACTCCTAACCGTGCATCCCTCCATCATTTTTGTCATTTTCCCGCTCCATTACTTCGATTTATGCAAAGACTGTGCTTTCTACAGTATCCATGTATTCTTACAGGATCCTCTGAAAACCTACAGGATGATCCTGTAGGAATTACAGTGACCCAAAAATCCTACAGGAAGCAATCCAAAGGCATATGATGGACCTATTAGGTCCCTAAAATTCACCCTATTCATGATCTAGCACCACACCTCGTCCACCATCATCATCCCTGCACTCACCATTCAAACAAAAAAGGATAAGTTTCAACAATTTTTTTCTTCAGTCTTCAAAGAAAAAAAGGGAAAACAAAGAGGAGTAAAGAACATCACCTGAGTTTCCTTTGCTCTCCACACTCACACTCCTTCTTTCCATCCATCCCACCATCCTCATATCCCCAACAAGCAAAATGATTAAAGAATTCCGAGGGAGAAGCAGCTACAGGACATCCTGTAGGAAATCTTGTAACAACCTATCCCACAGAATGCAAATCACACCAGCAACAAGTCTTCAACAGGATGATCCAGGAGCTCCAAAACAGAAACATCAGATATTCAACCATAGATACCTACAAAAGAAGAGAAACCATTAACAGATAGCAAGAGGAGGAAGAATAATGGCATGTAGAAAAAATACACAACAACACCTCTGGTCTTTGACAACTGCAGGATAGCATTGAAACCACAGGTAAGTATCCCACTCGCTCTCTCATATGCATCATGTAGTAAAAAATTGTAAGGGTTACGAGATAGTTGGTTTATAAGTGAAAAGGTGGTCAGTTAACTTGGCCACCTTCGTTTAGTTAGAACATGCTTGTCCAGGTGTCCTCTCACACGTGGTTGCAGTAAACTCAAAGGCAGAGAAGGAGTAGGACAAAAAGCAGTTAAACTACGGATCTACAAGGTGGGAGCTGATTACGAGGAGTGGGAAATGATGAGGTGGTAGTGGGGACCAACGGTCCAAAAATGGAAACGTACCTTTACTGCCAGCACACCACCTCACCCCAAATCACCATAAGAGGAAATAAAACATCGTTCTCATGCATTCATGCATTTCACCTCCTCGAAACTCCCTCACTCAAGTCGCTCTCATAACCCAGGCCACCCATCGGAAGCAAAGATCCATCATTCACTGCACAGGAATTCCTACAGGAGCATGCACAAGAATTCCTACAGGATACAGCCTACAGGATACACAGAGACTATCTACAGGATTAGTAGAGAAGATTTCAGAAGCGATATCATGGAAATTGACCACCGCAACTAGTGTAAAGAGGTAGGCTCTAAAATTACATTCCCCTTTGCAAGTAAATGAACTAGGGATACTCTAAATTTGAGTTAATTTAGCAACCATGGGAAGGGAATTAAATACATAGTCAACTCTGTTTTGTTCATGCATTTGAAAAATTGTTTCAACCTTCTCATTTTTTCCTCAAGCCTCACTAGTAAGATGACAGGAGGGTTTAATAGGAGAGAGCCCACAAACACTGTGATGATCCAACAACATCCCCAAGTGCTTGAAATCTTCACAAGATATAAATGGATGGGGTTTTTCGAAAAATTTAGAGGGTATGATGATGAGGTGGCTCAAGAATTTGCTCTCTCCCTCACTCCACACACCAGAATCCATGCCACTATTGTAATAAGGGGCCTCACTATAGATCTCACCCCAGAGCTCATCAGCAGGGTCACCACACTTCCCCTAGGAATCCCATGGAGAAAAGAAGACAAAGGAGACAGCCAGGTGGCAAAAAGAAAATTCTTTTTAGAAGGTGAAGAACCCACTGAGGACAAAAATGGAGTAAGGAGGGAAAGTCTACCATACCCATGGAGTGAGGTAGGCTACCAACTAATCAAATACATCTCATGTGAGGGTAGATATAGTGTTGTCTATGGCTATCATTTCAGGATCCTTGAAGAATTAAGATTTGGAGTAGAAACACCCCCTCACCAGAGGCTTAGCATACAATATTTCTTACTTCAATCACTCATAGACTCAAGCATCAAAGTGAAGGAGGGGAATTCTAAACAATTATCACACCATGGGTTGATTAGGATCCTCATTGAAGATACCCTCCAAAACCACAGAACCCCTATAACATGGTTAGTTTTCAGATATGCCAGCCGAGGATGACATCAAAGCTCTCACTTATGATGGAAGAGGAAGTAAAACAGGAAGAGGAAGATACAAAGCAAGATAAGGATGAGATGGATGAAGAAGGAGCTGACACAAAGGAACATGTTGAAGATTGAGAAGAAGAGGGAGAAGAGAAGGAGGATGATTAAGAAACAAAGGAGGAAATTAAGGAGGAAACTGATAAAGATGATGAAGATCTACAAGAAGAAGAAGACATGAAAGACAAAGAGGAAGAAGGAAATATAACAGAGGGGACATAACACAAGGAGGAGTCACCTAGGGGGTCTCCAGAGGCCACTGAGAGAGAGGAAACAACTACCCTCATTGTTCTCAACACCCCAATCAAGAAAAAAGGAAAACGGCAGAGGTATACCCCACTATATTTCAGGACAAGAAAGAGCACAAGAATAAGACAGGGGAAGCCACAAACATCAACCAAAATTCCTGTTGAGATTGAATATTCCCCTACAAAAAAAGACAAAATGCCTTCCCCTAAGTCGCCTATCACCTATGTAAGGAGGCCTACTACTAGATCAACTTCCTCAAAGGGTAAGGCAATCCTATAGGATCCACAGCAAAATCTACAGGAAGCAAAAACAATCCTACAGGATACTTTGCTGAATCTACAGGAGGCACAAAAATTGGAAAGAAAGGTAGGGGAGTAGCAAGAAGCTAAAGAGGAGGACCCAGAGACAAAGGAACCTAGCCCCCAACCTAACATGGACTCCTATTATTGGTTTATTGAAGGAGGTAGGGTCATACCTCAAAATTTTTCCATCCCACCGTTCTTCGAGCTTGAGAAGGAGAGGTTCAGAACTCACTGATGGATGTAGATCACCAAATCAAAGGGGGTGGAAGACATTGGGCACATGGAGGAAAAACTCAAAGAAATGGGCAGAGAGCTAAGTGGCTTAAGGGACAGAGAAGCTATAATGAGAAATCAATTAGAGACAGAAAATGCATGGATGAGGGGACAATTGCAGGAAAGAGAGAACCAACTAGCATGTATGGCCAACCTCTCCTTGGAGGAAATCTAGTGTAGGATGCCAGGAAAATCCTATGCTCTCTACCTCAAAGAAAAATGGCTACAATTTCAGATTAAGACATTAGCACAGAGGGGAACCATGCCATTTCAAGACTATAGGCAGTTTATTGATCTTTATGATCAAAGTACACTAGAGGATAGGGCCAAAATGGCTGAGTTTTATTTGCACAACATTGCCCTCATAGACATGAATGTTTGGGACCCCAATGCCAAGCTATGAGATCTAAAATTAATGGCTTTGGCATCATGGATGAACCATGAGGAGTCAAGAGCTGTAGAGATGAAAAGGATATTGGCAAGAGAGCAAAGTGAACCTCTTTTAATCAGAGCTGAACAATCAAATCCTATGGCCCTCATTAGTACCCATAATTTGATTGCAAACAATCCTCAGTTGGCACCTAGATATCTTGCCGCCCAAGAGCAAGCGATTTCAAATTTTTAGGACATGTTTAGGCTGCTAGGAGATAACAGTATACATGCTTGCCTAAGGAGATGGAACACACTACCATACAACTTAAAGATAAGAGAATATCACTCGCCTCAAAGGTTGAGAGAGGCACTCAACAAGACACCTATGTATAAGCAATCTATGCAAAGGTTGAAGGTCAATTGGATAGGCCTAAAAATCAGCCAACAACTATTCTCAGGGATGGTAGAAGGGAGAAAAGAAGAAGAAGAAAAGAGGCAGTGGGAAGAAGTAGAAAGTAAAGTAGGCTTCTATGAACAAGAAGAGGAGACCAGAACAGAGGCATGGGATGTCAGAGAGGCTACTAGAGCCATGAAGGATATGGATATTGACTAAGTTGCTCAGACGATGAGCAACACTTTCAGTAGGGGGGTGATGACGAGTCTCATCATTGGGTAATTATATGGGCCTTAATTCACCTCCTAGCTTAGTCAAACCAACTATTCTCATAACTTATCGCATACTTTTGATTATATTTTGTTTATGAGATGAGTTAGAGTTGGATATTTTTCTTTGTGGTCTAATTTGCATTTAATGCAGGATTAAAGGATAAAAGTAAGGAATTTTGGCAAAGACCAAGGTCAAAAATCAAATGGGAAAAGGGCGAGGGATTATAGGAGGTAAATCCTCCTCATTTACTACCCCTCCATTCTAATATTCCTCCATCAACACAGAGTGAAAATAGCTAAATCATGAGGACTAGAAGGCAGTCAAGCAAGTGAAAGATAAAGCACCAATTTATCTCGAGTTTGGAAGCGGAGCCTCCATAATTTTAAGGAAGTCGTTGGAGACTTCAGATGTATAAGTAGAGAGGCCTAGGATCTCAGTAGGATTCAAATTTTTATTGTAAAACTCTACTCTATTTTCAAGCTGCAAGACTTGTGACAATTTTTGATGTAATCTGTTGTTTTGGTAATAAGAATGAGTTTTGTTTTGAGCCAGGACTGAGTTAACTCAAAGGGCTGAAGCTCTTGGGTTAGGGCCCAACCCTAGCAGCCAAAGCTCCTCTTTATTGTACATGTATGCTAGTGTAGATTCATAGCTAAATTGTTCATTTGCTTAGTAGATGCATTTCCATTACAACAATGTAGATTAGATTGGTTGTGTGATAGTTTACTTCCATTTGTGCTTTCTTTCAAGTAGAAGATTAGCATGGAGAAAAATGATCACCACAAGGTTTTCAGCAGGTGTCTTGGCCTCACTTCCTCCCTCTGGGACCATCACTTGAGGAAGGGATCCTTCAGCAACCCCAAAAACACAGATTTCTAGTTCTTGTATGAGCTTTGGAGTTTGTTGTCTTTGATTCAGTATTTGGTTCATGTTGTAAGGAAGATTTCATTGAAATCTTTTTCCATCTCCATTTATTCAACATCACTCATGCTTTCATTCCCTTCAACAACTTTCTTCATGCATAATATAGGCAGTTGATTCATGCTTCTCTAGTGTCACACGGAATCAGTCAATAGTGCGGACACAACCAACCTTCCTAGAAGTCTAAGACATTCTAATGACAAACAAAACAAACTAGAGCTATCCTTCTCTAAACATACATTATGATATGAGAAATCAAGTGTTTTGTTCTTACCTTTGTCCAAACGCTGTTGTAGAAGTCCAAGCTTTGTTGATCTGGATGAGCTCCTCCTTTTCTCCAAAACCTGCAATCACCAACAGTCAAACCATTAAATAGCACCTGATTATAACATAAAACAAAGCATATTCAACATATAGACCAAGGAGTACATGAAATAACTCATAAACAACAAGTTATTGAGAAGAATGGACTAATTTGCATTAAAGGTAATCAAAAGGAACCATTACAACCTGAGCCTTGGTGTTGTGCAAGCTCCTTCCAGGGTCCACAAGAGTTCTCCTTTACTTTGACAAAGCTCACCCACTTCCAAATAGAACAAGCAAAGATGACAATCTCTCCTCACAAGCTTCTAAATGGGAGTCCTAATTCCTGCAGCATTTACCCTTAGAAATGTATAGCTTTCAACCTCCTCTCCTTCTGGCCCAATGCCTGTATTTATAGTGTTCAAGAGGAAGTTAATCTGGTCCACCATCAATGGGATAATCCCCTCTTTGGTTGGGATAGCTCCCCTATTGATGGGATAAGTTCCTCTTTGGTAGGAGTGCATGAACCATTTGGAGGCGCTCAATACACGTCGAACAACCTTCTAGAATGCTCTAGAAATGACCACAAGTGACTTTTTAAAGATGAAACTTGCGCATTTTAACCTTTTCAGGGGGACGCACCTGCACCTTTACATACAGAGCGTCCAAAGACGCAGCTTTTGTGAACCTTGGGTGCGTCCCTGCAGGTAAGGTTGACAGAACCTGCGTCCCCAGAGATAAATACATTTAGAAAGACTTTCTCTCTTTTTGGAGTTTGACATGGAGAGCAGAGGCATAAGACTTGCCTAAGAGGGTAGTATGACTGTTGATAGAGTCATCCTAACTGTAAATAGTCATGGTGACATTTTTTAGTGTAACAGATTGCCCCCTAAAGTGCGAAGCCTGGAATAGATTAGGGTTTTGTATTATCTAGGAAGGGTGAAGCGCTTTATCATTTCAAGGATTATCTCGTGGAGAGCCTGGTCAGAAACTGCAATTTTCAACACAAAATACATGTATAAGATTATATCATCACTGAGGTAGGCATTCCCATACTCAGATTAAAACTTTAACTAACAGACTAACTACTCTGATACAGGAATGATCTTGCAGTACATCATAATCATAGACTTTTGTAGACACAGTATGGACGCAGCCATCTGTTTATGATTAGTCTACTTAGATAATGAATACAAAACTCCTCACAGCCTGGATGGTAAAGACTCGATCCAGGGTCTTCATTTCTACTTCTCGAATTGGTACGATTCTAGCCATGCGAATAAATGAGTTGATGTCGAACATGGTAGAAACCACTTGATTACCAGTCGATGATGTGAACTGTTAACAAGCGTGAGAGAGACCACCAGTAATGTCAATGGTTCTCAAAGTACCTAGTACAATCCATGAGATGTGAATGAATGAGTTGATGTCGAACATTTCACGGAATCCTTCGATCGAAAGTCAATGATGTAAACTGACGTCAAAGGCGAGAAACCTGCCATTGATGCATGCAGACTTCAAGGTACTGACGATTTCTAAGTCATCTCTCTAGATAATGTGCTGATGTCGATAGAAAGCGACCCGTTGCAGGCAAGCCCACAACACGAAATCATTGTTCAAGTTGAAGAAATGTTGTTGTAAGGACTGACTCAGGGATGGTCAAATGGATGACAAGTATTTTGCAGATGAAAGTTTTTCTTGCAGACCTCTTGAACACATAACGACACGACAGATGGCTTGGTGCTGAATAACTCAAAGTTAATCCCCGGAACCTGGCTGAAGACTTTCAAAGTGGTTTGATCAACTGTGAGGTAAAGGATTTCCCAACCCAGGTGAAAGAGTGTCGTATTCAAGAGTGGTAATAAAGTTTCTTTTGAGACAAAAGGTAACAAATAGGCTCATTCTTCTCTCTTTTCCCCCACCATTTCTGGCAAGTACCTCTTTATTTTTAACAAGCTTGAGGAGGATAACATATGCTTGATTATAAGCTCATCCTTCGGATGAGTCCAACCTAGTTTTGATTCGAACCCTAGGAAGGAGTGGTTCGTTCCTGTTTGTAATTGAACAGGTCCTTTACTGTGAAATGTTTAACGAGCCCAGTATAGGAGAAACTCGGCGTTTTTCAATTTTAGAGAGTCTGAAAAACTTAAGAAGACTCCAAGTTGAACTTTTTCGTAGATTTGTGTCCCTCAAGCCCGAAAAAGTATAAAATAATACCTGGGGGAACCGCTTGATCTTGCGACCAAGGAGTACTTTCATAATTAGTGTCACTGACCTGAAAAGTAAAAAGCGATCAAAAACACGTCGTTTTATTTCCGTATCGAGTTTGAAACGACAAAAACCCGGCAATCTTTTCCTGATTTTACGGTCAGAAAAGAGCTATAAGGGGACCGTCTTTTAATTCCGTTTTAACGAGTGTAAAAGAAACGCTCGGCAATCTTTTCATTTTTTAGGAGTCAGAAAAGGGCTTAAAAGATGACTCTGATATTTTGGTTCGTGAAAAATGACAATTTTTCCTCTAAGTCCCTTTGTCCTGCACAAAAGCAACACATTACTCATACCTGTTTAAGATAGGCAAAAATACATCGAAAAACATCTTTCCATGGTGAAAAATGAACAAATTCATCCAAAAAACCTATAAAAAGACTTTTTACCATGTCATTTTTACCGTTTGACTGTTGAGGTTGAAAAAAGAGCTTTTGGCAAGAAACTTCCCGTGGTCGCTGCGGAAAATCCGACCGTCAGAATCGAACGCCGTCTCTTCCAGGTATTTTACAACATCCTACTCTTCAATTTCATCCGATTAAAGTTGATTTTTAGGTTTTAGTTTTGGTTTTTGGGGGGGTTTAGGTTTTAGAATGCGCCCCTCGGTGGACGCAGGTGCCCTTCGGGTGACCTGCGTCCCCCGACTTTTTCCTATACAGGAAAATGGTCGGGGGACGCAGCCCACCTTCAGGCCAGCTGCGTCCGGACGCCCTGTGTTGTAAACGCGGGGTGCGTCCTCCGTGAAAGGCGGATTTTAAAACCCCAATCTCCACAAATAACCATTCAAATTTCCCCAAATCAGTTCTAATCATTATTTCTTGGTGTGTAGGGCACTCACCATGTTGGATTGGAGAGAAAGAGAGCATGAAGACGTTGATTTAGCTGCAATTGAACATCAACCTTCCATTGATGCCCTAAAAGAATGCGGGCTATATAAATACTGGGCCATACCTGGCATGAGGGCTCAGGTAAGATTCTTAGAATGGCTGGTTGAGAGATGGAACGTTCAAGAGCAATGCTTTTACATAGGAGGGCACCAGCTCGAGATAGAGCCCTCGGATGTATACTTTCTCACTGGCTTGCCAAATAGAGGCGAGCAACTCAATCTAGCCGGGACTAGGCCGGGTGGCCAATCCCTTGTTAGTCTCCGGGAAGATTGGTGCACACCTGGTGCACACCATTCGAAAGGCGTGGAGATCAAACACATCTCTCTGCGCGAACTCAAAGTTATAGCGTTCACGGTTACCAGAATTTGCGGCGCGGCCGCTTTACACATTGCTTCCGGGTCCCAAATGCGGATGGCAATTGACTGTTACCAAGGCACCATTTTCAACTGGTGTGATGCTGTGTCGGCTAACGTGAAGAGCCAACTGACTAAGGCAAAGAACGGACGACTGAAAACTTTTGGATATGGGCCTTTAGTCGTGAGCTTTGCCTTAGAGAGAGTTCCGATGCTGATCCCTCAGCAACTCACTGTTGATATCTTGGGTCCTCGGGAGCCAAAGCTGGTACGATGGGTTGCGGTGATGGCCCGGCATCCTGACGAGGGCGCGGCAGTTGTTCGATTTTCTGATAGTTACTTTCACTGGTTGGAGGACCAGGTTTTCTCGATCCAGGACTTTTCGTATGCCGGAGTAGATTTTCGAGGTGATCCGGACATGGTTCTTCCACAGGGAGAACAATGGGATGACAGAGGTACTTTATTTTTCACAAGTTTTCAAATTATGTATTTTTTTTGTTTTTTTATATATATCGTCTCAAAACTGACAGTAAAATTTTCAAAATGCAGATGTTGGTCCACAGCGCCCAGCCAACCTCCGGCCTTTTGAGAGAAGACATCCAGTTGCACCGGTACCGGCCCCACAGGATGCGGCGGCTGCAGAGGTACTAGCTGAGTTGGAGCATGATCTAGAGCGTCTGACGGCGGATATGCCTGAGACTACTATGGATGATATTCCTATCAGACTTCAGCGCTATGTAGTCGCGGTCCCTGGACCGGCCTGTGCAGTGGTGTCGTATAGGGAGCACCACCAGTGATTGGCTAGTCACTTTGTAGACACATGTGACATTTTTGACTTTTTGTACTTTATCATTTTTGCCGATCATAAGGTGTTTTTCAACCTATGATCGAAGACGATGTATATTTTTTGACACACTCCTATCTATATATATATCACTATTACCGGCTTATCTTGTTTAACATGTATGATGAAATGTTTTTAAATTTACTTGCATGATTATCGTAAATGTCTGTCCAACACTCGAGAAGCAATTGCATCTGCTAATGTATTTAAAGACCTTGGAATATGCTGATATTCAATGTAATCAAATTCACGTTCCAAGAGACGCACTCTCAAAAACAACCTTAATAACACAGGATTTCTAATGGCATAAACTCTATTAAGCTGTAATACAACAAGTTCAGAATCTAACCTCACTATCAAACGTCGAATTCCAAATGAAATAGATTCGGATAATAATTCAACCACTGCACTGTATTCTGCAATGTTGTTCGTTGTTTGACCGAGGCTTACCCCATGCATAGAAACTAACTCGTCAGAGGGTGAATAGATAACCCAAGCTGCGGAAGAGATATTCCGTGTACTACGACAAGCACCATCAGCAAATCCAATGTATGTTTGGAGAGGCGTCGACATCTGCAATATCAAGAGTAAAACCAAGATAAGCCAGAATAACGACGAAAAAACACACTCGCTAAGCTAAGCACACTGACTAACTAACAAACATACTAGCTAGAAAGAAAACCTAACCTAACTAAAACTTCTCCATACCCACCATTTAAGCATAATACCTCTTTAGGTAAAGTCCATTTCTGGGTTTACCCAAAGAGTCCCCATCAAAATCTACCAGCTCATAAGCCCCTTTTGCTAGCTTTCGCTTTACAATATAGGGTCCATGCCACATAGGAACGAATTTTCCAGCACCTAGCTTATCGTTAGCTTGATCATATAAAAGCACTAGGTCTCCCTCCGAAAAACTTCGAGGGGTCACATTTCTATCATACTGAGCTTTCATTCGCTTTGCGTGAGTCTCGATTGCCAATGCAGCGTCACGTCGAGTCTCATCTAATTTAGCTAAGTACAATAAACGTTTCTCCTCTTCGGAAGTAGCTGGGAGTAATTCGACAGCCATTTGAAGTGATGGGATTTCGCATTCAATGGGTAACACAGCTTCCAAGCCATAAACTAGCTGGAAAGGAGTGAACCCTGTTGAGGTTTTCACTGAGGTTCGGTATGCCCATAGCGCCGAAAATAACATGTTGTGCCAATTCGACCGATGAATACCAATGGTTCGTCGGATCATGATAACCAGAACTTTGTTGATAGACTCAACCAAACCGTTGGCTTGCGGATAATAAGGAGTAGAGCTATCGTGGCGCAAACCAAGCTGGCTTGTAAGCTCAGTCATCATGATGTTTCGAAAATGGCTCCCATGGTCAGTAATGATTGCTTGTGGGACACCAAACCTAGTTATAATATGATTGAATATGAAAACTGCAGCTGTTTTGCCGCTTGCGTCGAATGTAGGCATCGCCTCGGCCCATTTAGTGAAATAATCAACCGCGAGGATGATATACGCATGCCCCCCGGCCGAGTGAGGGTTACAAGTAATAAAGTCGATACCCCATTTGGCGAATGGACCAACGACAATTATAGGGTGGAGAGGAGCAGGTGGTGCGCGCATCTTTCGATCAAACACTTGGCAGTTGTGGCACTTCCGGACTGCAATGATACAATCTTTAAACATAGATGGCCAGAAGTAACCAGCGCGCAACACCTTCTGAGCTGTGGCATACCCAGACATATGACCGCCACATGCTCCAGAGTGACAATCATTCAAAACCCTCTCAGCCTCTTCGTGAGTTAAACAACGTCGAAAAACTAAGTCTGCCCCCCGGCGATAAAGTGTATCTCCAATAATTTTGTATTGCTGGGATTGAAACCGAATTTTTCGACGTTCTGCCTTTGAAGCTTCAGGCCGAAAGGTTTGGGTTTGGAGATAGATGATTATATCCCCGTACCACGGATCTAAAGTACTGATAAGAAACAAAGATTCGTCCGCAATGGACTCCTCTGCCACAGTCTCTGTGTCAGTACGCGGGAAATCACACATCAATTCCGCAAAAACTAAGGATTTCTTAGACTTGGACTTCTCGAACTCCAAGTCGAACTCTTGCAGGATAACGATCCATTTAGAGTACTTGCCCCCTAGCAGTTGTTTTGTCAAAATGTAAATCATAGGGTTGCAATCCGAAATAACTGTAGTTTTACGGAGAAGAATGTAGTGACGAAAACGCTGGACAGCTTGAACGGCTGCCAGGGCCAATTTCTCCACATGCGAATATTTTAGCTCAGTGGGATTTAAGGTCCTACTGAGATAATATATCACATGCTCCGCTCCGAATTCATCTTCTTGAACTAACACCATTCCAATGGTGGAATGCGAAGCTGCGAGGTATAAGAAGTAGTCCTGGTTGTAGTTGGGAGGATGCAACAACGGTGCATGGGTCAACGCGTGTTTAAGTGCATCAAAAGATTGTTGGGCAATCTCGTCCCAAAAGAATTGAACGTTCTGTTTCAACAACCGTGTAAAACCTTTAGTGACCTCGGCGTAGTTTGGGATGAATCGGCGTAAAAAGTTCGCTTTCCCTTGCAAACTTTGGAGTTGGCGCAAACTCGAAGGAGGAGGCAATTTGATGATAGCCTCGACTTTCGAGGGATCGACGCGAATGCCGGCTTTTGAAACAACAAATCCCAGCAATCGACCTGTTTCTATACAGAAAACACATTTGTGGGGATTCAACCGAATTCGATAATGCCTACACCTCATAAAGATTGCTCGTAGGTGGACAAGGTGATCAGCTCGATGTAATGAATGAGCAGGCAAATCATCGAGATACGGTTGCACAATGTGCTTGATGTCATGAAATGCATAAGACATCGCCCGTTGAAAAGTGGCCCCGGCATTCTTAAGCCCAAAAGGTAATTTGCAATAAGCAAATGTCCCCCATGGACAAATGAATGCCGTTTTTGGTTGGTCGGCAGGTAGAATATTGATTTGATTATAGCCCGAAAAACCATCCATGAAGGAAAACATTTCACTTCCGGCACAATCATCAATAATTTGATCGATATAAGGCGTAGGATAGTTGTCTTTTGGACAAGCTCGATTGATATCCCTATAGTCGATACAGATTCTTATTGTTCCTTGTTTCTTATTGACCGGAACAATATTCGATACCCAATCCGTTAACGGGATCGGATAAATGAAACCTGCTTTCAACAGCTTTTCGACTTCTGCTTTAATCGCAGCCGCTTTTCGAGGGTGAATCTGACGCAACCGTTGCCGGACGGGTTTAGCATCCGGGTAGGTTTTTATTTCATGAACAACAATGGCAGGATCGATTCCCGGCATTTCCTCGTAAGACCAGGCAAACACATCGCGGAATTCTTGGAATAGGGCCTTGTAAGTTTGGATTTCATCTTCTGTACATGCGGCACCTATATGAATGTTCTCCTCAATTCCGGGCTTCACTGAAATATCAATGGGAATAGTACGAGAAATATTCCCTAAATTCAACTCTGAATCAGAATGTTTCGTTGGATCCTGAGCGTCTTTGACATATTCAGCGGTAAAGATAGATGAAAAATCATTTTCAAATGCATCATCCTTAGGTAAAAACGAAGATCTGTGATGGAGATCCTCCCATGGTAGATCGTCTACACTTAGGATTTCGCGAAGTTGTTCGTCAGATGACACGACTTCGGGAAACGCTATCCGTTCTAAGGTTGAGGTGAAAAGTGATTCTTCACTGACCACATTCATTTGGTCGATCTCGGTTGAATGAGAGTCGGTAAAAGACATGAGAGCTTCATAAGCAATTTCATATGGACTCAAGGGCATAGCATCACCGAATGAGTCTATCTCAGAGTCAGATGGGACAATCCAAGGATCATCATAAATAATGTTTTCTGATGTAATCATATGAATTGTTGCAAATGAAGGTTCTACGTTGAGTGGAGGGAGAGGAAAAGTTCCCAGTAAACCGGAATCCTTAACTAAACCTACACCAACGTCCCTATAAGGGATTGTCGTCTTACCGACATGCTGGATACTCTCTGAAGAGGCTGGGTCGGATGAAAAGTATGTCAGCTGATCAATAGTCACGATCTTACCGTTATGTGGAAATTTAATTACTCTGAAGACCGATGAAACGACCGCCGTCATAGCATATGACCAACTTCGACCCAAAAGAAGGTTGTAGTCTAGAGGGGCATCAACCACTTCCACATCCAGACTAACGGTTTTACCTTCTACCCCTATAGGCAATTCCTGTAGAATACCAAACGGACGGAACCCACGGCCATCAAAGGCCTTAAGGATGGTGGGGGATTGGTTCAACGAAGGAGAACCAAGGGATCTCCAACATTGAATCGACATAATACACGTAGAAGCTCCCTCATCAATCACAGTCCTATGAATAGGCCTGTTTTTGACTATCACTGGAATTTGGAAAGCCATTTGATGGGGGAGACGCGGTGTACTATTTTCTAGATCGAAGATTATTAGATTCGGGTCCTGAACATCAACAGCTCCTATAGCCGACAAAAGCAATTTTCGTTGTGCTGGGCATGATTGCAGCACTTCTAACGCCGACATTGCTGAGGGTGAAACAGCTAAGTCCTCAACAATGTTGTAATTCTGGGCCGCTCTCGCATGTGGATTGAAAGCAGACCTTCGAAGTACACCCTTGGCGGGCGGTTTAATTACTAAGTCCGGGTTAGGTTTCTCGATCTGTAGTGGATCGGAACCAGGAGCTGAGGTTGATGGGTTAGAGTGAGAAGATTCTGCTTCCTTACCATCAACAGGATTCTTACTACCATAATCTTGCGATCGAGTCGCAATCCTCACATGAGACATCATCAAAATGGGTTCTTCACTGGCATTCGAGGAAGAACCTATCATCTTATTCTCCTGCTCCGGAAATGGATTTTTTAACACAGCAGGAGTGGGAGAACCTTTGACTATTTTCACAACCTCGGCCCGATGAGGGCAATCTCTCGTAAAATGATCCTCTTCACAAATAAGACAAGGATATCGAGGTTTGCGCTTTTCGTCATTGGTTTCCGACTTTTCTGTTTTCTCCTTCGGAGCCTTGTCTGCTTTAGCCTTCTTCTTTCCGCCGTTTTTTGATTTGGCCGTAGATGACTCTACAGCGTGAATATCGGCGGTAAGTTCAGGAGAAGACTCTCCTGTCGGGGAATCGGGCAAAGTGATAATAGGAGTAGTTGAAGCCTTGGAAGACTTCTTCTTGCTCTTTGTATTCACGATACCAATCATACCATCAGCGGCATGAGATCCCGAAGGAGCAGCAGCGATTTGATTCGACTTTGGAAGATCCAGAATCTTCTCGTGTAATGTACCCGACTGAGTGTAAACTAAGTCAAGGTATTGTGCCTGAGCAATGACTTGCTCCTCAGTAACTACTCCGGCCTTAGCTACATCTTCAGTAATCTTCGGTAATAATGATTTAACAAACCATTCAGCTAAGATTTGGTCCGGGATAAAAACTTTCACTAGCCTTCTTCGACGTCTCCACTCATGAATGTGATCAGAAATATACGTGGACGTTGATTGTTTTAGTGAAGTTAATAACTCCGTGCCGTTATCGTATCTGACCGGCAACTGAAAGTGAGTTAAGAACGAGGTAGCTAACTGGCTAAAATTGTAAAAAGAGGCCCGTGGTAACTCAATGTACCACTTGGCTGCGAGACCAATGAGTGTACGCTGGAAAAGACGTAAGCGGATCGAATCATCCGAGATAGAATTTGAAGCACACCAGAGGTGGTAAGTCATCACGTGATTGGACGGATCCTCTCCAGACTTACCTTCGAACTTGGGTATATCGCTGGGCAACTTATTTGGCATTGGCGGCCAGAACGGAAGATATTGAATTGGATCGTTCGTTAGGCGCGTCAAGTCTGGTAAATCCAAAGTTGCGATAAACGGTAACTGCCGGTTAGGATCTCTAAAACTCTGGGTCACAATACCGGCCCCAGGAGGAGGATATCCAGGATAACTAGGAACAGGAGTCGCATTTGGGATATTATATCCTCCTGGAAAACCAGGATTAACCGGACCGTACTGGGGTTGCTGAGGTTGTTGATAAGTGTACCCAGGATACGGTTGATACTGGTAAACCGGTTGTTGGACAGCTTGCCCAGGTTGGTACTGTCCCTGGTACGGAGGTTGAACAAATTGAGGTTGAGTAGTGACAACCGTACTTATACCAGGCTGGCCTACAGGCATCTGGACCGTGGTTTGAATCGTAGATCCAGACAACGGTAAAGATGTCTGAGGAGTGGTTACAGAGACAGTAGAAACCGGAGCCGTCGATACTCCAGAAGTAAGTATGGTAGATGTTGCGGTAGTTGCAGCAGCCGTTTGAGATGGAGTACTAGGTGCAATTGGCGGCTGAGTAACTACCGAAGTTACAGAAGTTTGAACACTTGACTGGACAGGTTGCGGTTGCTGGGGTGGACCAGAAACTACGGGTTGTCCAGCTTGAGGTACCGACTGTATACTTGGCTGCAACACCTGTTGACCCTGTGACGGATCCCACACTAACATTCCAGGGTATTGACCCGTAACAGGTTGAGGATACTTAGATCCATAGTCGGATTGAGGATAGGATTGATAACTGTAAGGTGCAGTTCCCATACCTTGACCATATGATTGACCTTGAGGTGGTTGATAACCTTGACCTGAGTATTGACCTTGAGGTTGATAACCTTGAGGTAAATACGGGTACTGGGGTTGACCTTGACCTTGAGGTTGGTACCCTTGAGGTTGATACCCTTGGGGTTGATACCTTTGGGGTTGCCATCCTTGAGGTTGCCATCTTTGAGGTTGATATTGATACTGAGGTTGACCTTGGGGTACATATTGAGGCTGGGGTTGACCTTGAGGCGTGTATTGCGCCATAGGCGCGTACTGACCTTGAGGTTGCCCCCCAGACAGAAATGATGTACCTTGAGGTTGCCCCCCAGGCATTAACTGAGGCTGCCCCCCAGGCGGTAATTGGCCACCTTGAGGTTGGGAAACGGGAACTGAACCTGACATCATGTAAATGTCTCCTACACCCAATGGTATATTACCACTGTTTCCAACTAATAACCCTTGATCAACGGGTTGAGGAGATGCCCCCGCAAAGGTACCAGAAAGAGATTGATACCCAGTGGGAACAGAAGGACCGCCGTGTAAGAAAGATTCAGGACTTTGTGTAAACACAGACGACTGACCAGACATATTTACAGGAGTATGAATACCTCCAGGTGGAAAAGGAGTACGAGGTGTGGAAAAACCTAGCCCAAAGTTGTCTAAATAATTGGTTAACGAAAGGTACCAAGTAGTACTTCTAGGAGGACTGTAAAAGATAGATTCACGCTCTCTTAGATCAATAGTAAGTTGATCTTCAAGGTTAGAGACGCCTATTTCTTCCTCTGGAGCAAGTTCTTCAATAGCAATCAAACCAGTAGGAAGATTTTCGGTGATAATTCTTTCTATTCTCGGTGAATCAGGAACACTAGAAGTCGGAGTAACAGGTTCAGATATTTCTGGTTCTTCGCCTGTATCACTAGCAGACGAAAAACTACCAACAAGCTCAGAAACTGTAACAGCTTCGGGATTATAACCTGTCTCTAAACTTTGGTAATCTGGATGGACCACCAAGGAAGATTCTCCTTCTTCAGGTGAACCTACTCTACTGCCACTAGGAGGAGTTACAAGGACCTTCAACCCTTCGTACTGACCCGGAACGTCTTCAGGAGATCCACCCCGCGATCTACGGAGTTTTCTTAACAAATATGTTTCGGCAACAATTTCAGGTGACTTGCCCCGAAGTCTACGGGACTGTCTCGGTAATTCCGCCACAGCTAAAAACTTTTAACTACTACACACGAAAACAAAATAAAATTTCAAATCAAACCACCTAAAGTCTCTAAAGAACCAAACAAATTTGAATCACACGCCTAAAGAATCTAGGGCGTCAAACCAAACACAAACAGTAGCCTTCCAGACCGAAAGCGCTAGTTGGTGATGAAGCCCAACCTCGCTGGATTCAGTACAGAAGTGGCGGGTGGAACAGTTACCCCGACAACCTGCTTAATGAATAGACTGGACCAAGTTCCTCCACTTTAACCGTCTTGAGTGAAGTGAACCCCCCAGAAAATCCAAGTGAGTCTAGCCGACTTCTGCTCCAGGTACAGTGGGACCTTCCCTCCACCGTCACCTTGGTAGAATCCTAAAGATAATGGTCACTAAGGTTACCAACCGCAACAAATGTACCTGGGGGAACAGTCTAAACTCCGACAGCACGCAAGGGCAAAGTAGCAAGCTCAATCCCCTTGCCGGCTCCTTGACAATAATCCAAGGTTTACCGACAAGTGACCCCTGGCTCCTCGACAATGGTTAATCCGAGGTTTACCGTTTGTAATACGTGCATGTTTGGCGTCGTTCCCAACGAGGGGGGATTGATCCCCTCACTGGTTCGGACACGAGCTCGTGCTTCTCCTTTAAGAGGAGCTTTCCCAGAGTACAAGTGAGACAATTGGATTTATTCTATCACAAGATAGGCTACTTGTTTGGTTTTGTTGTCTTGGAGAGTTAATTACTCACCTACTCCAAGACACTAGCCTGATCTAAATTGGTGTTTCAGAGCCCTAGTAAATAAAAGTTACTACGTCGATTTTACTTTAAGCGTTAATTTTATGGTTTTTCTTTAAAGACAAAAGGTAGTGGAAGTGAAACCAATGGTGTGTAGACTCGACTCAAACCACTACAAAGATGCACCTAAGATGATTTACGCTACTTTCCTTTTTCAATGAAATTCTTAACTAAGAGAGTTGAGAGAATGCAAATTTTAGAGAAAACAACTTTCTTAATTAAGACAATCAAAGAAACAATTATCTTTATCTTTTCAAGCATACAAACATGACCACTCCTTACGTGTACGAAAAAACTCTTTTTCTTTCAAAACTTTTCAAAGCTACTTGAAACAAAACTTTTCAAAGGAGATGTTTTTGTATTTTCTCTTTTTAATAAAGCATATAAACCTATCTTAACAAAAATAATCTCAAAAGCCGTAAAATCTATGAAAACTTGACTCACAATCAAATCAAAAGGGAAATTACTCTAAGCAAACCTAACAAGGCAAAATCTCACAAAGATGATTCTAGGTTGTTTTACTTGACCAAAATCAAATCAAGGACCAGCTAATGCAGAATCAAAAGACTAGTCAAAACAAAACTCAAATCTTTTTGTTCTTTTTGTAAAATGGAATTCAAGACTTAAACAACAAGCACTTCGAAATTGGCCCAAGAGACAAGTCAATGGTAAGTTGCTCTCGCAGGTAGACTTTATGACAGGTCTGACTTCTTAGAATGCTGACAAAACCAGAGAGATCTAAGGCTTGACAACTTCTACCGCCAAAGTCACTACAAGACCTACTCAAAATCAAACCCTAGGGCTTACACTTCGATGAAATCCACTAAAACACTCAATGCTATCGAAACAAGTTCAGGTGAAGATCTTTGACAAGGGACTAATGAATCTGGGCAGTAAAAACTAAGAAAAAACAAAATCTAAGAGCAAAAAATGCAAAAAATGGAATTTTCTCAAATTTTAGCAGGGGACGCAGGCAACCCGTTAGCAGAGGTGCGGGCCCGCTCTGTGCACACAGCAAAAGTGCGTCCAGGGACGCACTGTGCAGCACTCAGAGGGTGCGTCCTACTGAAAAACTCAAGAAAAACCAAAATGAATCTAATCCTAAGCTAACCCACCCACAGACAAATTCACAAAGCCAAAACCAGAAAAATAAACCAATTTTCTCAAAGCAAAGTTCACACAAAGGAAAAACTTTTCTCATCAATGGAATCCCCAGCGGAGTCGCCAATTTGTCACACGGAATCAGTCAATAGTGCGGACACAACCGACCTTCCTAGAAGTCTAAGACATTCTAATGACAAACAAAACAAACTAGAGCTATCCTTCTCTAAACATGCATTATGATATGAGAAATCAAGTGTTTTGTTCTTACCTTTGTCCAAACGCTGTTGTAGAAGTCCAAGCTTTGTTGATCTGGATGAGCTCCTCCTTTTCTCCAAAACCTGCAATCACCAACAGTCAAACCATTAAATAGCACCTGATTATAACATAAAACAAAGCATATTCAACATATAGACCAAGGAGTACATGAAATAACTCATAAACAACAAGTTATTGAGAAGAATGGACTAATTTGCATTAAAGGTAATCAAAAGGAACCATTACAACCTGAGCCTTGGTGTTGTGCAAGCTCCTTCCAGGGTCCACAAGAGTTCTCCTTTACTTTGACAAAGCTCACCCACTTCCAAATAGAACAAGCAAAGATGACAATCTCTCCTCACAAGCTTCTAAATGGGAGTCCTAATTCCTGCAGCATTTACCCTTAGAAATGTATAGCTTTCAACCTCCTCTCCTTCTGGCCCAATGCCTGTATTTATAGTGTTCAAGAGGAAGTTAATCAGGTCCACCATCAACGGGATAATCCCCTCTTTGGTTGGGATAGCTCCCCTATTGATGGGATAAGTTCCTCTTTGGTAGGAGTGCATGAACCATCTGGAGGCGCTCAATACACGTCGAACAACCTTCTAGAATGCTCTAGAAATGACCACAAGTGACTTTTTAAAGATGAAACTTGCACATTTTAACCTTTTCAGGGGGACGCACCTGCACCTTTACATACAGAGCGTCCAAAGACGCAGCTTTTGTGAACCTTGGGTGCGTCCCCGCAGGTAAGGTTGAGAGAACCTGCGTCCCCAGAGATAAATACATTTAGAAAGACTTTCTCTCTTTTTGGAGTTTGACATGGAGAGCAGAGGCATAAGACTTGCCTAAGAGGGTAGTATGACTGTTGATAGAGTCATCCTAACTGTAAATAGTCATGGTGACATTTTTTAGTGTAACATCTAGTTTATGAAAATGTATCTTGTTGCATAGTTTTTTAGAGGCACACATGTTTTTTCTAGAGAAGGTTCTTCAGGAGGAGACCAAGACTTCATAACCAATAGCCACCTTCCACGTCATCCACCTTAGCCATCTCTTGTTTCACCATCATCCTCTCTAGTTTTTCATCATTTTTCATTGAAATTCTCCTAAACACATTGAGCAAATCTAGCAATCTCTTATATTGGATATTGACTCTTGAGTACTCCTAGACCTTCTAACACTCCATTCCACCCATCACACACCTTTCCCAAACTTCCCAACACCTCCAACACCTCACAATTAGCTCTTGGCTATATCCGGTAGGTTTCCTGTAATTCCTACAGGATCATCTTGTAGGTTTCTAGTACATCGTGTAGGTTTTCCTGAAATGACCCGTTTTGAGGCCGAATTGATGGGAAACCTCTAGGAAGTCACAAAAATCCTTCTAGGACCCCTCCGCACCATCCAACCACTTCATAAACCTTATATCCATCCTCGAACACCTTCCATGCACCTGTCACATTCACAAGAACAATTAGTTTGCATACTTGATTTTGCCTAAAAAACCAAAAAAGTGAAAACAGATTTAGTTTAGTTTCTTTGCTTGCACATTCGCATTGTTTGATGCTTTTTACTTCTGCAACTTAGATAGTATCATTTTTTTAGTGATGATTTATCAATTATGCTTAGCATAGCTTCTTAAATGATTAATTAGGGTATGGTGTGGTTTAGCATTACATGTTGTTTTTCATTACTGCAATAGAGTAACTCTTTAGAGTAGATTTGCCTTTCTTCCATCAAAGAATCAAGCTTCTTCTGACTCCATAGAACTCTGGCTTGGAACCCCAGTGGTCTCTCGCTAGCTGAACAGTGACAACAGGCAGAACCATCACTTTTACTTGTGCATACAACACTGTCACCTCCAAGTTTGTACGAACCTCGGGTTGATAAGTAAAGCAGGTAGCCCAGGAGTTGCAACATCCTTGCTACAATAAATTCACTCATAAACAACCAAACATTTCCTTTTGGTTGTAGGATACTCACCCAGATGCATTATCCTGACAAAAGGTTGGTAAGGGTGAATCACCCATTCAAGGGAGGACGTAGATACACTTCTTCTCCGGTGTTGGAAATGGGGTTACCAAGCCCTCTTTCTCAAAAAATTCTTAGTGGATTTTTATGCTCGCTTGGAGCAACTCTCGGTGGTCTCAATTTGGGTTAAAATTCTGTTACACTAGACAAATCACTCTTGCAGACAAGAGCGGTCTCCCTAGATCCTTGATGGAAACTAGAAACAAGCAAGACAGTTGAACTAACTCTTTCCCTAAGTTGGACTTGTTTGAATTATAAGCATTAAGGCTAATGGTTGAGTCTCTTACCCATTTCACGAAATGCTTAATGAAGATCCTTTGTTGTGATTTGATGCAGCTCCTCAATGCTTGATAAGACCTGCAAACATAGACCACAAATGGATCAAAAGCACATGCGATATAATAATCAAAACAAAACTTAACCTAATGATCAAGGAAATTAGGAATTGAATTTGCCTTAATAAACATTATAAACTATTCATCACTCCAATAAGTGAAACTTAACAAGGTGTGACAACTATTTTCCCCAAATTTCTCATCTACTTAAAGATATTTTGGGTTGTTTGACTTCTAAGGGAGTTCATTAAAAAATGTTCATGGATGGTAAAAAGACCCATAAACTGATCAAGTGTTATGGAGACAAATTGACATGTAACAGTTTTCCCCCTAAAGTGTGAAGTTGTAAAAAAAGTTTAAAAGATTGAAGTGCTTTATCATTCCAAGGATCGAATCAGAGACAATGGTTGGAAACCTGCAGGGCACATTCAAGGATTACAATGCAAATGTATATCAATAATCATCATTGAGGTAGCATTCCCATACTCAGAGTAAAGAGAACTCAATTAACAAGCATGGAAAAACCAAAATCATATAGATAGTAGACACAGCATGGACGTTGCCATCCATCATAAATAGGTCTACATAATAATGAATATAAAATCTCCTCACAACATGTATTGATGAAACTATATCCAGGGTCTTGATCTCCATCTCTCGATCCACTGTACGAATCTAACCATGCCAGTGAATGTTTTGAAGTTGAACATGACAGAAACCACTTGATTACTTGTCAATGACATGAACCATTAACAAGTGTGAGAGAAACCACCAATAATGAAAATGCTTCTCAAGGTACTTCCAGTGCAATCTATGAAGTGCGAATAAGTGATCTAAAGTCGAACTGTCGTAGAATTGTTTGATCGAAGGCCAATGATGAGAACCTATCATCAAAGGCGAGAAACCTGCCATTAAGGCATGCATGTCTTAAGGTACTGAAGGTTTCTAGATTAATTTCCTAGATAATGAGTTGAAGTCGATAGGAAGTGGCCCATCATAGGAAAGCCTACGACATGAAACAAAATGTCAAGTTTTGAAAATAGTTTGCAAGGACTGACTCAAGGATGGCCGATGCGATTGAAGGCTAGAATTTGCAAAGGAATTTAAACTGAGGTTGAACTTCTTTTGAACACGTAATGACACGACAATTGACTTGGTAGTGTTTGAATTAATGATAATACCCAAAAACATGAAGACTTTCAATGAGGTTTGATTAATTGTAGGACAAATGGATTTACCAACCCGGACATGAATGTGATGGAGTGCCGTGTTCAAGAGTGGCATGCTACCTTTATAAATGACAATGTAAAATGGACACCTTTTCATAATTTTTTAAGAGCATGAAAAGTGATAAAAGTCTGCTAAATAGTCAAAATGATTTATCTTCACTTTGTAACCTATCTTGCACATTTAAATTCGATAAATCATTATAACTGCTCAAAAATATAATATTTTCCCTCCTAAAACATTTTAAATATGAAAAAATAATATTTTTTGGCTTAAAAACATTACAAAAGTGGGAAAAGTAAATTATTTTTCACCATTTGCGTTTTTACCATTTGAGAGCAAAGAGAGGAGGTTTTACCATAAGAATTCCAAGATTGATTCTGAGCTAATCGGTGGACGAAATCGCAAACCGCTTCTTCTAGGTAGAAGATCTCTCCTTAACTTAGCTTTTCATCCATTTAAAATTCCATTTTAAGCTTTTAATTATTTCTTTTGGGGCAAGATTATGTTAAAAAATATGCCCTCGCCCCTGTGCTGATTTCCTTCAGTCGGGCCCGCACAGGCAGGTAAAAGTTTCCACATGGAAAAACACGGCCTGCACAGATTTTTCATGGAAAAATCCGCCCAATTGTGCCCTATCTGCAAAATAGCGGTAGCGCAGGCGGCGAGGGTTTATTTTTTTACAAGATTTAAGCCTCAAAAAACATGAGATGGTTTTCAAAAACGATTCTAATCCTTTTAAAATGGCCATTTCAAGCTACTTGATTTTTCAAAATGGAGTGGAGGGAGAGAGAGAATGAAGTCAATGATTTGGAAGTTTTGGCAGATCCAGCTACCATGCAAGCTCTAAGAACTTGTGGCCTGCTAAAATACTAGCTCATTCTTGGGATGAAATCTCAAGTCTGATGACATGGTTGGTAAGAACTTGGAATGTCCAGGAAAAATGTTTCGTGATTGCAGATCATCATGTTCCCATTGACGTCAATGACATCTATTTCTTGATTGGGTTGTCTTGTTGGGGAGCCGACATTTCATTATTTGGATAGAGGACAGGAGGAGATACTATTGATGGGTATCTACGGTGCTTTTGTAGGAGTGCACCACTCAAGGATGACAAAATTGATATTCAGACCATCGAGATCTTGCCCCTGAGTACCATTACTTTCACTGTTAGCAAGTTGTGCGGTAGCACACCCTTCATTTAGCCACATAGGCACAGATGCAGAATACTGTGGAATGCTGGGAATCAACAGTGTTCAATTGATGTGAGGCAGTGGTTGTGAACATGAAGGGACAACTGACTAGATGTAAGAATGAGAAACTGAAGAATTTCGGTTATGATGCCATTCTTATTACTTTCGCCCTAGAAAGGATTCCTCTTCTCCGACCACAACATATTCTAGCATATGAGGGGGAACCTAGGGATCCACACATGATGAGGTGGGTTGCACTGATGGCACGTCGTGAAGGTGATAAACCAGTAGTGAGGTATACTCCTAAGGTTTTTTGCTGGCTATTCTAGCAAATCATTCCGATCGAGGACATTCCATATGTCAAGATGGATTACAAAGGTGATCCTGATATCCCACTTCCAACCGAAACTTAGTGGGGTGATCTAGGTGAGAATTTCTCATTTTGACATGTTTTCAATTTTTATTTTTTTATGTGTTTTTGTCTTCAAAGGCTAATTATCTGAAATGCATGTGCAGATGTGGGCCCAAACTGACCAGCAGGGTTGAGGTGATTTGATAAAAGAGGCGAGCAGCCTGTAGCAATTGCGACAGCTAACCTGGAGGCAGAAGAGATTCTGACAGAGCTGGAACACAACCTTGAGAGGTTGACTTTGGATATCCTAGAGACTAGGATGGATGACATTCCTCGCCCTTATCAGAGACATGTAGTTGGGGTTCTAGGGCCACTTAGATGATTACTGTGTTGAGTTGCTAGTGTTGTCGTTTTCTATCATGAGCATCATCATTCTTAGTTGTTCTAGTTTCTAGGACCACATTTTTTTATTTTTGGTGTCAGCATATTCGGAAAATAAAAGGCCATGAGGCCTTATTTCCTCAAATGACATATTTTGTAAACACACTTTTACACAAACTCATTTAATGAAAAAATACTACTTTTGCCTACTGTTTATCTTTATCTTTTTTTTTGTTTGCTGAAGCAAGAGCCAATCCTTCAATTTCATTAATTAAAAAGAAATTACATAATGTACAAAAATCAGTCTGTTTACAAGGATTTTGGACAAAGATACCCTTACCAAAAGTAAAAACCCCCTCCCATCACTGTACAAAACCCAACCCACGGAAAACAAACCCAAAAGTCTTCCTCGGTCAGCCCCGACTACACAAACCACGCTAACGAGTGGGCAACCCACTTGGCCCCACAAAACAGCCCGACCCATCCAAACTGTCGATCCGGGCGGCTGGACCCAAGGGTCAGGAACCTTTTTGCTCCAACCAACACGACCGGACTTTAGTGAGCGATGGAGGGTGGTATTAAAAACTTCCCTCTGCCACGTGTTGAAGACTCTGTGGCATCGCTACCAAAAAAGCAAAACCATTTACCGTTCAAATGACGCGCGATCACCTGGAAACCATCCAGGGCGAGGTTTTCCAGCCCGAAAATAGGAAGGGTGTGAAAGCCGGTAGCCAGAAGACCAATCCTCCCGCCCACCCTCATTTTACTGCGGACCCTGAATTCGAGACTGCATTGATATGGAAAATGACTCAACATAATACCAACTGAAAACTTGGGGACTCCTGTTGACTTACTCTGGGGAGAAAAGTGGCCGATCTTTGCTTGCCCTCCTTCCAAGTATAATCTGAGAGGTAGTGGAAGCTCTAGCTATGAAGAATCAATTCATGCTTGTCACCCTTCCTCGATATCGGAAAACTTCTCTGTCCTCTGTAGCTTGTTCATTGTAGAGGGCCTTTAAATGGATCTATGACATCTCCTACCACTTTTTTGCTAACCCGCATTCTGTATTATTCACACCTTGGTTGGCTAGAATTTCTGCTAGCCTATTGGCCTTTCGACGAACATGGTTGAAACTAACAGTACGAAGTCCCTGGAGGTGTACTTGAATTATTTGGTAAACCTGAATTAGTCTCCAGTGATTTGAGACCTTCTTCGGCCTAGTACCATAGCTGATTCTTTTCACAGAGTTAATGGTTATTTCTGAGTCCGCTTCTATAATGACATTTGAGCTACGATTCTGAATCAGAATCTCTAGACATTGCTCTAGAGCCATTAATTCCGCCATATTGTTGGTGGATCTACCTAAATGGCTATGGAAGATTAGGATAATACATCCCTCTTCATCTCTTAAAACTCTAAATCTAGCTGTTCACCGGTTGCCTTTTGAGGCACCATCAATTTTGAATTTCAGATAGCTTTTCGGTGGAGGTTGCTAGAAATCCTTCTTTGTATCCATAGCTATTTCCCTTCTTTTTAGTCCTTGCGGACTAATCTCTTGCATTCTCAGAATCCTGAGAGTTCTCAGCTCAGTTTCTAAGGGAGGATTCTTGGGGATGTTGCGAACTGTGGTGCTGACTGTCTCCCTGATCTGTTTCAAGATCAAATCATATAGCCGCTGAGGGTTGGACTTTTCATTTTTGAAAATTCTTTTATTCCTTTCTTTCCACACATTCTAGATAATGAAGCATGGCGTGAAGGCCTAGGCCAGATTAAGGAAATCATTCTCCGAAAAGTTCCTTCTCCACTTGTTTAGGGTATTTGTGATACTTCCTCTGTCCCTATCTGTCTGTTGGAAAATATTGGAGAAAGAATCCCACAACCAGGTGGTGTAAGAGAAACTATTGAGAATGTGCTCCATAGTCTCCTCATGTTTTTCAAAAAGTTGGCATCTGGAAGGTCCCAAAACACCCCTTTTTCTAATATTGTCCCAAGTCAATATCTTCTTGTGATGAACCAACCACATGAAAAGCTTGATCTTCATCCAACCTTGGTTTTTTCAGAGGTGCTGCCAGGTCTTGTCTGGAACACTGGAATCAAGCCCAAGGAGAAAGCCTTTTGCTTCCTTTAGATTAAAGGTTCCTTTATTATTGTTTCCCCATCTCAATTGATCCTGCCCCTCTGTAACCAAGATAATCCTTTGATTTGGTAAGCTTCTCAGTGCCTTTGATTTTATTTTTATGGGGTTGTCATCTCTGTAGTCAATGTTTCTCCAGCTTCTCCACTTTCCGGGGATTTGAGAAAGATCCTAGAAATCCTTTACCTTGTTTAACCCTTGGGAATCTGTGTCCTACTTGAGGCTTAAAAAATCCTCTTTTAACATCGTTGGTTCTTGTTGCCATTTGTCCTCCCAAAAGAGTGCTAGATCTCCTGCTCTGATTTCCTAGAAACTATTTTTTTGCACTATGCTTCTATTATCCCAGGCTCTATTCTAGATGTAAGTGCCCTTTATGTTTCCAGACATTCTTATGAGATCTTTAGTGTGCCAAGAGCTGGCATATTTTTCTTTCCAGATCCTTTCCCAATAGGCCTTGGCTCTTGAACCCATCGCCACCAAAGCTTGGCTCCTAGCACTTTACCAAGAATCTCCTGGTCATCTAAGCCTAGACCCCCATGGCTTTTAGGTTTACAGATTTTATCCAAGGAAACCAGGGCCCATGTCTTCCTTGTTTCCTCCTTACCCCATAGGAAGTCTCTTTGAATATTCCTGAATTGCTCTGAGACACCTTTGGGAGCTGGGAGGGCTGATAACATGAAAACCGGGATAGATTGCAGAATAGCCTTAGTCAAAACCAACCTACTAGCGAGGTTCAAGGCTCTGATGGTCCACTTTTTGACTTTATCTTGCAACTTATTTAGCACCAGTTCCCAGATACTTTTGAGAATTGGTTTGGCCGTGAGAGGAACTCCCAGATACTTTGAGGGGAGGGAATCCCTTTGGAAGCTGAGGATTCTTGAGATATTTCTCTGAATAGAAATGTTAGTGTTTAAGAAGAAAATTTTTGATTTAGAAAGATTGACTTCCATACCTGTAGCCATGGAAAAAACATTAAGGATTTGATTGTAGGCTGAAGCTTCTTTGACTGTGAGGATCCTTGCAGCATGGCATCGTCTACAAATTGTTGGTGCGTCAGTGCCTGACCATTCTCAGTTAATTGAAGACCTTTGATTTTGCCCATGGAATTGGCATGTTTAATAGACCGACCAAGTCCTTCCATCATGAGAATAAAGAGAAAGGGAGAGAGCGGGTCTCCCTACCTGAGGCCTCTTGAAGGAATGAAGATCTCTAAGGGAGAGCCGTTTACCAAAATTGAAAAGCTGGAAGTAGTCACCAGAGCCATTACCCACCTGACCCAGTTCTGATCGAACCCAAAGGTAGTTAGCACCTTCTTGATGTAAATCCAATTGACCTTGTCATAAGCTTTGGCAATATCCAATTGCATGATCATCCCTGCCTGCTTTTTGCTAGTGAGAGAGTGAACCACCTCATGGGCTTGAATAATGTTGTTTAAAATTTGTCTTCCCTCCACGTAACCTGATTGTTCCTCAGACACTAAGGAAGGAAGGAGAGGTTTGAATCTGTTAGCCACTACCTTGGATATAATCTTGTAGACCACATTACATAAAGCTATGGGTCTGTACTTGTCTGCCGTTTGAGCTGAGTCCTGTTTGGGAATCAGGGAGATGAAGGAGGTGTTGAGGGCTTTCAGGATAGTTTTACTACCCCTGGAATCCTCTACAACATTCAAAATATCATGTTTGACTATATCCCAACAAGCTTTGAAGAAATCCACATTAAAACCATCTGGGCCTGGTGCTTTGCCATTCTGCATGTCTTTGAGGACCTCGCTAACCTCCTCTTCAGTTACTGGTCTATTTAGGTTAATATTGTCCTCTCTGGACACCAGCTTAGGGATATGTCTTGTAATTTCCTTTATGGATTGTTCCCTGTCTGGATTGTTTTCCCAGGTGATGTTTCAGAAATGCTGCACAAGCACCGCTTCAATGTCCTTATGTGTGATCTGAAACTCCCCATTCTCATCCTTTATCGCCGAGATTTTGTTGAATGCTCTATTAGCCATAGTGGATCTGTGGAAAAATCTTGTATTGCACTCTCCTTCTTTGAGCCATTGAACTCTTGACTTTTTCCTCCAAAATATTTCCTCTTGTTTGCATAGGTTCTCCCATTCATGATGAAGTTTATCAGCCTGCTCACTTTTGTCTTTGTCAAAGCCATCTTTGATCAGTGCCTGGTTGAGTTCCTGAATTTTAATTTCCACTGATTTTTTGTCCACAAAAATGTTACCAAAGTCCTTCTTATTCCATTCTTTAAGTCTAAACTTGATGTGCTTTAGTATTTTATGAAGGAGGTACATTTTTTATCCCTGGAATTGTAAGTCTTCATACCACCATTTTTTGATGTTACTGATGAAATCCGGGTGGGAGAGCCAGATATTCTCGAATCTGAAGGGTCTATTCCTGGGAGAGTCCAAACCCTTGATTTCCAATTGTATCGGCCAGTGATCTGAGCCTCCAAAGGGAAGAAATTTTGCTGTAATTTCATTATCTATAAGCATAAGCTCCTCTGATATCATGAACCTGTCTAACTTAGAGGCCACCTGAGCTTCCCCTCCTCTCTTGTTGTTCCAAGTAAAAAGGCCATTGCTCGAATCTGGGTCAACCAATTTCATATTATCTATGAACAATTGGAATGCTAATGAATCTTTGTTTAGCGCTCTGGTACCTCCTTTCTTTTCCGTGAGAGATTTGATTGTATTAAAATCCCCTCCCATGATCCAGGGAATACTGTTTCTGAGGTCAACGAGGGATTCTAGCAACCTGAGTTTATCATCTATTCTTTGAGGACAGTAAACATTAGTGACCAGGAAGGTTTCTGAAACCCCCATTGGTTGAATAACTATTGATAAGTAGTTTTTGGATGCCTCTTCATCTATTACACTGATTTTTTGGGGGTTCCAAAGAGCGAGAATGCCCCCAGCTATGTTCTCTGCTTTAACTTATAGAAATTCAAATCTATTGAGCCATTTGCAATGGATTAATTTTATTTTCTGGATGGAACACTTCATTTCCTAGATGAAGATCATATCCGACATATCTTGTTTCATTCTAAAACTAAGCATTCGTTGCTTTCTTTTACTACCTAGACCTCTTATATTCCAAGATGTAAACTTCATAGTTAAAGATTTGTAAAGGAGTAACTGGTTAGGTATTTCATCTTACCTGAATCTATCATCAACTTTCCACACTCCATCAAGAGCTCCTTCTGCTCCTCTTCTTTCCTGCATTTATGGTAGCTAATCCTGGAGTCGATTTCATTGTTTTCACACTTCTGCACTCCTGCTTGTCGATGGTTTTTCCTTTATCTGACCCCCTTTCCTGAGTTTTCCATAAAAACAACTGTTGTATTCTATTGCATTCTTCTTGAGGTAATGAATCTATCCCCACCATGGTTCCCTGCTTCAAGAAACCTTCCAGATCTAGGTGTTCTTTATCTAGAATTTCCTGAAGTTCATGATCCTCCAGATCTGTTTCACTCTGGGTCATTTCCTGATCCATCTCTAGTTCTGTTTCATTCATCATGGTTTCTTCCTTATTATCAGTGTTTTGTGTTGGGTTTTAGTTTTCCTCCTTCTCCTTTTCAATAGGGCCTTCCTCCATAGATTGGTCTTCATTTGGCATTTCTTCAATCTCTTCCAGTGCTTGGAACTTATTCTTACTGACCTTTAGCTCCTCATTATGTTGTTGCTTTGGTCCTTTTTTACCTCCTTTTCCTCTACTTGCCACTTTCTGAAAGCTTTCGGTATCCTTCATCATATTCAGTTTTCTTTTGTTTTCTGCTTTACTGAGAGGGAAATCTCTGATCAAGTGTCCATGTTTGTGGCATTTACAACATCTAAACAGAATATGCTCATAGTCCACCGTTTGCACCCATTCCTCATCAAAAACTTCCAGTATAAATTCGTCTGGAAGAGCTCCTGATAGATCCATCTCCACACAAATCCTAGCATATGAAGTATATTTTCCCTTCTAGTGGGTTCCGAAGCTTTGAAAAAAGGACCTAGTTTGTTGCCTATGGCCGCAAGTGATTCATTTTGCCAGTAATCCAGAGGAAGAGAATAGAGCCTTACCCAGACAGGAACTGAAGTGAAAGTCTCCCGCTCTGGAACGAAGTTCATCACCCAAGGCCGCATATAGAGGCTAGCTGTTGCAAAAAAGTAGGGTCCTCCTTCGAATATTCTATCTTTGTCTTCGATGTTTGTAAACACCACGGTGAAGAAACCCTTTGACCCAAGATGAAGATCGATGCTACCTTTGGGTTTCTAGTGATACTTGATCCCATGAATTTACATATTATGGCGTAAGTCTCCATATGTTCCCTGTGCTTCTGCAGTGCAGGATTATTTAACACTACTCTAGGAGTGACTTCCGTTTTGGGTCTGCAGGGTCCTTATTTTTTTTTTCCTTTGTTCCCTGGTTTTTGTCTTCTTCCTCCTTATCCTTTATGCTGCTATTATCCTTGGACTTGGCCCCATCTGTCTCCTTTTCATTATTTCTGTTTTCTTCCTGCACAGAGCCTCTGACATTGCCAGATGTGACTTACCTCTGCTTGCCACGACATCTTTGAAGGAGAGAGTGTAGCTCCCTCCTTTGCGACCCTCCATTAGGGTCATACTTCGAGACCCTCAGAAAACCTGTGCGACTTCCACCCTCTATTCCTTCCGCCTTCGAGTAGCCCTAGCCAAAATTTTTATGATTCTAAATTCAATAATTAGTCGATCTACTGTTTATCTTTATCAATGTATGAATGGATATTGTTTTTAATTTACAAATCTTGCAAATGTCCATTTAACACATGATTATCCAATGCATTTGTCAATGTGTTTAAACATATCAGAATGTGTTGATATTTGATATAGTCAAATTGTCTTTCCAAAAGACGGACCCGTAAAAACATTCTTAACATTATTGGACTCCTTACTGTATAGACATCATTTAAATGTAATACTATGAGCTGTGAATCTAACCTAATGATCAAACATCAAATACCAAATGTGATGGCATTAGATAATAACTCAATGACTGTTTGGTCAATTTAGTGTGATCTAAATTGCTATTTAAAATGTCAATCCGGGATTCGTAAGCTGACGAAGTGAAGTGTACTATATGTACTAGATAACCATTTCCTTAATCTTTTGTCGTTTTTGAGTTTTTAGTTTATTTTTGGATTTATCTTTCCCTAATGTGTGATGGTGAAAATGAAAGTGAAGTATGAAGTATGGATGGTGATGGTGGTTTCTACAGTGATTTTCTCAAACTTGAAAGTGCTCAAGAAGAAAGCTTTAAAACAACTAAACTGAAATCAATTCTTAAGAGGAAGTAAATGCATCAAACAGTGAACTAATGACAATGGCCCAGTATCCTTGCTGCTGAATGAAAAGAAAGTAAAAATTGAACTTAAAGCAACTCAAACTAAAAACAAAGCAACTAATTCACACTACTTAAACTCTTCAGATCCTTTACCCTTCAGCTCAATCTACCTTGTGGGAAGCAATCATGAACAAGTCAAGCAATATGTTATCTAAATGGCAAGAAATTAAATTGCATAAAAGAAACTAGTCACACTACTTTAACTCTTCTGGTCCTTTACCCTTCAGCTCAATCTACCTTGTGGGAAGCAACCATGAATAAGTTTAAGCAATATGATAACTAAATTGCAAGAAATTAAATTGCAGAAAGGAAACTAATCACACTACTTCAACTCTTCTGATCCTTTACCCTTCAGCTCAATCTACCTTGTGGGAAGCAATCATGAATAAGTTTAGGCAATATGATAAATAAATCACACTACAGTTAGTAATATTCTGATTTCTTGCTAATAGAGTCACTTGACTATAGAAAGAAACCATGAACTGATGAGCAGTATGATATCTAAATAACAGAAAAATAAATAAGCAAATCACAACTTGAAAAAGACAGTGCTAGAATTAAACTTCAGAAAATGAAAGTTAGTAGGAAGGACAAGATGATCTCATATGTCAATAGTTATCAAAAAGATGAAAATTTGCCTGGGCTGCCTAAGAAAACCTACAGAAAAGCACTGATCAGCTGACAGCTATAAGAAAACAGAAGTGAAAATATAAACAACAGTGAGTTAAGAAACATTAAAACAACGTGTTATGTACAAGCTAAAGATTATGAAAGCAGAAACATAATAAAACCAAATGAAAACTTTACAAGGCTTCAGCGCGCAGGGGCCCTCTGCCACTTCAGCCAGTCAATGAGTAGTCACACGAATGAACTCAGAAAAGTCTTCTCATGTATTAAAATAGCAACATATATAAAACAATGGGGTGATAACAATAACAGTTCAGAAATTACATATCCCAAAAAGCTTCTTTACAACGTTCATCGACGCGTTATTTATAATGAAAAAGTGCTGAACTAACTAACTGACTCCTACGCTATTAACTGTGTTTCCAAAGACACGTAGATCCCTTTAGCCGAGATCTAGCGTAAATGTCATCATGTCTATTAAATCTTCGAAGTGGTCGTTGTTGGATTCAGGTTACGGGGATGATCTCCAGGTTTGCCGGTGTCTTCGTGGGCTGAGGACTGTGCTACGTAATCGTTCATGTGCCCAAAACAGAGACGTGCCACCGCTGAACTCCTTGGTTGGCTTTGCCTTTAACCCTCGTTGACCGTGACCTTCCATGGATGATTTGGCTGATTTGAAGGGACACGTTCCATGTATCCGTCACCTGTAGCTTGCCCATATAGCTCGTTTCTTCATAGGACACCTGTAGCACAACTTTTAACAAAATAGCTGCGGAATCCTGTGCTGCTGGTGGAAACTGAGAAGTTTCCGTAGTTGCATGAACAAAAACTAAACCAAACAACAGTCATAAGCATAGTCAAAAAACCATGTAAAAAGCTCTTTTTAAACTACAATGCAATGATTTAACAGCTGGGTGGATGAAATAAGTGGAAAAAGAAGGCTGAGAGGGTGTATAGGAAGGTGCAGGATTGAGGCTCAACAATGACTACACTATATTCTGCTATGTTATTTGGTGTTTGACCGAGTCATATTCCATGAATAAAGACTAGCTCATCACTGGTGAATAGATAACCCAGGTAGCGGAGGATAAATTCTGAATACTACGACTAGCACCATTACCAAAGACAATGTAAGTATGAGGGAATGTCGACATCTGCAAATAAGGTGAAAAACAAGATAATCATGAGAAGTATTTAAAAATGTGAAAAAACATTAACTATCACACATACCTAAAAAACGGTAAATAATGTACAAATCTCCACCAAAAATTTATGCATAATATTTCTTTAGGTAAAGACCATTTATGGGCTTTCCCAAAGGAATACCATCATAATCAACCAACTCATAGGCTCCTTTAGCTAATACACATTTTATGATGTAAGGTCTACGCCACATGGGTTCGAACTTTCCCATGTCTAACTCGTCATGAGCTTGATCATAAAGCAAGACTAGGTCACCTTCTAGATACGAATGAGGATTGAAGTTTTGATCGAATTGAGCTTTGACACATTTTTTGTGAGCTTTGTTAGCCAGTGCAACATCACGAAAATTTTAATCTAAACGTGCTAAATGTACAACTTCGTCTACAGAGGTAGCAGGCAGTAATTCGATAGCTAGTTTCAGGGATGGGATTTCACATTCAATGGGTAACACTGATTCCAAACCATAAAGAAGTTGGAAAGGAATAAAAACCGTCGATGTTTTTGTAGTAGTATGGTAAGCCCACAATGTTGAAAAGAGGATGGAATGTCAGTTTCCTTTATGAATACCAACTATCTGTTTAATCATATTGGTTAATACTTTATTGACGGTTTCGACCTGACCATTAGCTCATGGATATTAAGGAGTAGAGCTATCATGACATAGGCTGAGCTGTGCGGATAGTTCAACTGTCATAAAGTTACGAAAATTGCTACTATGGTCTATAACAATAGCTTGTGGGACACCAAACTGAGCAATCACATGATTGAAAATGAAAAATGCTGCAGTTTCACCATCATCTCTATATGTAGGCATAGCCTCGTCCCATTTCGTGAAGTAATCGACTACAAGGATAATATACCCATGCCCCCTGGTCGAGTGAGGGTTATAGGCGACGAAATTGATGCCCCATTTGGCAAAAGGACCGATAACTATCATAGGGTGAAGAGGAGCTGAAGGTGCTCGCATTTTGCGATCGTAGATTTGGCAATTATGACATTTGTGGACTATGGTAATGCAATCTTTAAACATTGAAGGCCAAAAATAACTGACACGTAATATCTTTTGGGCAGTAGCATACCAATACAAATGACTACCACATGCTCCAGAATGGCAACCATTTAATGTTTTTTCGGCCTCTTGGAGAGTCAAATGACGTCAGAATATAGAATCGATACCACGACGATAAATAGTGTCGACAATAATATTGTATTATTGGGTTTGGTATAAGATTGACGATGATCAGTTTTAGATAACTCAGGCCTAAAAGTTTGTGTTTGGAGAAATATAATGATATCTCCATACCATAGATCTGACATACTAATAAGAAAGAGAGATTCATTAGCAAAGGAATCTTTTTCTACAGTTTCTGTATCAGTATGAGGAAAGTCACACAATAGTTCGACGAAAACCAATGATTTCATTGATTTAGATTTTTCAAATTCTAAATCAAACTCTTGTAATATAAATATCCATTTGGATTATTTCTCCCCTAACAATTGCTCAGTGAGAATATACATTAAAAGGTTGAAATTCGAAATGACAGTTGTTTTTAGGAGAAGTATATAGTGACGGAATCGTTAAATAACTTAGACAGTTGCCAAGGCTAGCTTCTCCACACATGCATATTTAATATCGATTTTATTGATATTTCTACTCAAATAATAAATCACATGTTCGTTGCTAGAATCATCCTCTTGGACTAACACCATGCCAATAGTGGCATCGAACGCAACTAAGTACAAAAAGTAATCTCGATGCTAATCAGGTGGATGCAGTAACGATGCATTGGTCAGTGCATATTTTAATGCATCAAAATCTTTATCGACAAGCTCATCCCAAGAAAATGGAATGCCCTTTTTTAACAGGCGAGTAAAACCTTGGGTTAGTTCGGCATAATTTAGGATGAATCTACGCAAAAAGTTTGCTTTCCCTTGCAAACTTTGGAGTTGTGTAAGGCTAGAAGGAGCGGGAAAATTAAAAATCATCTCCACCTTGAGGGAGTCAACATGAATGCCTTCTTTCGAAATGATGAAGCCGAGAAGCTGACCAGATTGTACACAAAAGACACATTTGTGCGGATTCAAATGAATATTGTAATGCCTGCACCTAATGAAAATTGCTTTTAAATGCAATGGGTGATCTTGCCTTTTCATTGAATGAGCCGACAAGTCATCTAAATAAGGCTGAACAATATGCTTGATATCATGGAATGCATAAGACATTGCTCGCTGAAAAGTTGCGCCAACATTTTTCAGGCCAAATGGGAGTTTGCGATAAGAAAAAGTTCCCCATGGGCATATAAACATTGTTTTGTATTGATCGGAAAGGAGTATGTTTATTTTATTGTAGCCAGAAAATCCATCCATAAATGAAAAAATTTCATTCCCGGCACAGTCATCAACAATTTGGTCGATATACAAAGTTGGATAATTGTCCTTAGGACAAGATTTATTAATATCTCTGTAATCAACATACTCGAATAGTTCCTTGTTTTTTTTTATTAATGGGTATAATGCATGATGCCAAATCAATCAAAGGAACTGGGTAAATGAATCCTTCTTTCAACAATTTTTCAACCTTAGTTTTGATAGCAACAATTTTCGTGGATGTATAGGATGCAATCGTTGTCTAGCGTGCTCAGCATCCAGATAAGCTTTTATTTCATGTACAACTATGCTAGGGTCAATTCCTGGCATTTCTTCGTATGACCAAGCAAAGATGTCGCATAATTCTTGAAATAGGGATTTATAAGTTTGAATCTCTTCTAGAGAACAAGAAACTCCTATATGAATATTTTCAGTTATCCCGGGTTTCACTGAGATATCTATGGGTATCATTCCCGATATGTTTCCTAAATTCTATTCATAATTGGAAGAAAGGGTAGATATTGGACATTGAGGATCACTAAGAGTCTCAGATGAAAACATAGATGAGAAATTATTCTAAATTTTGTCAAAGGATGGAAATAAATGATTATGAGTATCATCCCATGGCATTTCATCCAAGGTCATAACTTCCATAATCCTTTCATCAGTTAAGAAATTTGTGTTAAAAAGATCAGGCATAGAGATTGGTTTCAAGCATGAAAAATGAGAATATTCATCAATAATCGTATTCATTTGATTGTTTTTGTTAAACACACATGGGCAGCAAGAGAAATATTAATGATAAAACATGAAAGTACATTTTTTTATTAACAGGAGATATACAATTATAGTACATTGTTGTGACCATTGGGTTTCACATCCCAAGGTCTCTTGGACTCCTTTTGTCCATTCGGCTTCCACACTAACCCATTGAGGATTAGGTGTCCAACATTCCCCCCCTTAATCCGAAGGGTTATGTATGAGTCCAAGAAGAGAGCTGAAATACAAAATGTGCAAAAATGCATGGCAACACTAGGCTGAATATGCTCTCTGAAATGTTGGTATAAAGGGTGGTGGTTTAAGGATGACCACCAACACTCAAATGCTTAGTGCAATTCCTGGAACTCTTCCAAAACTGGCAAGAAGCTGAAGTCTTCTGCTAGAGGAAGTGCTCCTATTGATTTGAAGAGGGAAACCTTCAACCATAAAAGGGAGGTCTCACCCCGCATAAAAGGGAAAACTTCAACCTAAAAAGGGAAGTCTCAACCTGTTATGGTTTAAGGATGACCAAAAACTCTAGAATGCTTAATGCAATTCCTGGAACTCTTCCAAATCTGGCAAGAAGCTGGTGTCTTCTGCTAGAGGAAGTGTTCTCAATTTTGATCATGGAATTCTTCCGAAACTGGCAAGAAGCTGAAGTCTTCTGCTAGAGGAAGTGTCCCAGATTGCCAACTGAAGGCATGTTTAGGGGCATCTTTGCTTCTGGCTACAACTCTGAAACTAGTGTGGCAGGTTGTGGCTCAGGCTCGCTTGATGTGACTTTGAGGCTTGTAGATGACCATCATTCCCCCCCTGTCAGATACAAGGTGAGATGATGGAGAAAAATCAACTGCAAGACTGTTCAATACTCTGGAACAAGTTCTGACATGTGTTTGGAATATCTTCTTGGCTATTGATGCCCATTGCCAAGAAGCGATCCATCCAAGATGAATCTTTGTTCTTGCAGGACGTTTATTTATGAAGCATCTGTGTGAAGAATGACTAGTTTTATGACAATGCTTACATGGATGAAGATCAAAACAATGATCTTTCAAATGGCCAACTCGATCAAAATGTTGGCATTTCACAATCTGTTGTTGTTGTTGCTGTGGAAGAGAGGCAGAGTCTGGAACAACTGGAGGTGAATTGTCATGAGGAGCAGGTGAACTGTCATGAATGAATCCAACACTCTGAAACTGAATGGGCTTGGCGTAGTCTGGAATATGAAAGGACAAGTCCTTCTCATATCCAAGACCGGTTTTGTGCTTTTTGTGGACAAGCTGTTCCCAAGGTCTGATGATGGGCTTGGGAAGTGCAGACTGAGTTTCTGCATCTACATGTACAACTGCTACTTTATTGGGCACTGGATTTGAATGAACTTGAACAATATTGACTTGCTGTTTATGGGAGTCTGCTTCATTGTTCTGAACAGAAACAGGTTCAGAATGACTCCTTCGTTTTAATTCTTCTTGCTATATTTTTGTTTCAAGCTGCAAAAATTCAATTTTTTCTTATGCATATTTTAGACATGTCTAAATTTTTGAGAGAGAGCCTTTGCTGATTCGGAATGTTTCATGATTAGAGGAATGTATCAGAGTTTTTAAGAACTCTAATATTTCAGTAATTCGAATCATATTCTCCATTGTCAAAATTACACTTTTTTTTTTAAAACTGATCACAACTATGACCCAATGAGTAAAAGTAACACCCACTCACAGTACAAAGACACAGAAAAATCCTTTGTAAATTTGCACTGAATAGCCAATGTGCAACCAACAAACAAGAATGACTTTCCTCCACAAAAGACTCCTTTGATGATGTTCAAAATGATTTTGTTTCAATTCTATCAGCCTTGGTGTCATCTTATCCCTTAGTATCTCATTTCCAATCATGTGAAATGAAAAATCATAAGAATAAGCGAGGGCACGCCTTGATCCAAGTAGCCTAATAGGATCAATTACTGAACAACCCAGATGAAATGCTCTATCGCTTTGTGCTGAAATCACATACGATTGGATGTGGCCCTGAAGCACTAAACAACAATCCCAAAAGCTGAAAAACTGAATATTATGACTGAAAGTACAGGAATGTCAAACGCAATATATATATATATATATATATATATATATATTTTTTTTTTTTTTTGTTTTTTTTTTTTTTCGTTTTTTTTTTTTGTTTGTTTGTTTTTTTTTTTTTTACTGTGTGTCTTAACGCTTCTTGGTGTGGCACCCCAAAGAGTTCTTTGCTTCTGTCCAGCCGAGTTATTCCAACCACGCCAATTTCCCAGCTTTGTTCGACAACTCAACTGTGGAAGAATTCTATGATACCAATAGCCCAAACCATCTTTTAGAGATACCGATAGCCCAAGAGTGCCTGTCGAATGAAGTTACAAATGCCTTGAAGTTTGAAATCCAATAAGAGAGCTCAGTCCTACACTAGCAACAACTTCTATGGAAGAAACTGATGATGTCTGGCCATACTCAAAATCAAACAAATTTTGGCAAGCAATCATTCTCAATTGAACATTAGTTGCACTGTGGAATAGTTATTTCTGTGTGAAATTACAACAATTTGCTTTGATTTTCATTGTTGATGCACGCATCTTTCTCGATCAAAGCCAAACTCACGATGACTTAGAACAGAGAACCGGTTGGACTGTGAAGAAATAATTGATGCTGTAGATGGACTTTCAGACAAGACGATATCATACACATCTGCGAAAAAACTTGTTGTTTCTGGATCTGGCACTTTTCCTGGTGTAGGCAGTTCCAAATCTGTAAATAAATCAAATGGTTTTGTATTGACTATCAAGCGCCCTTCACTTTGGAATCGGAAATTTGTGAACAGAAAGAATCAATCTCCTGAGCCGATGTATTCTTCATTCAACACAGTCCTTGAAAATTTGTTCGACGTATACCACGACCAGTCAAAGTCTCAACGCGCAAGAGTGGCAGAAAATTCAACACAACCATGAACACAATACAAGCATGTGGAATTTCTGTCAATGGCACTTGTCTTTGTGTTTTTCAGTGGGTTTGTCACTTACAAGATGGCACTGTGCAGTACATTGAGGGGGCAGCTCAACTTGAATATACAATTACGGCAGATGATGTTGATGCATGGATTGCCATTGAATGTGTTCCAATGGATGAGAGAAGTCGAAAGGGCAAGCTAGTCAAGGTTTTTGCAAATGAGCCAAACAAAATAACTTGTGATCCTGTTATGCAAGAACAGATTGAGAATTATTTTTCTGCAGGGCAAGGATTATTTGACGTTCTGCTTTCGATTGGGGAATGTAACAATTGGGAAAGTGCTACACTGACTCTTAAAAAATCAAATTATGAGATAAAGAGTAACAAACATCGTAGAGTGGTCATGAATGAGAAGTATACCCCTGATATATCTATCACAGTGCCTAATGGGCCTTCAGCGCAATGTGTGATAAGGGGTTCTGATGGCAATGTGATTGTCTTAAGCACACTCGAAGACAATCTTAGGTTACGAGATACGCTTGTCCTTACTATGAGGTTGTTCCAGAAGCAGAGCAGGGGGTGGTTAACATACTTTCAGTACCTTCAGGGATTCGACACTGGCATAGCCATCGAATTCGCACTTACATTCTGGAATACTGCGGCTATGGCAAGAGGTGCGGTGTGAAATCGTGTCCACCTACGCAGCGCTCACAGAAGCAGCAGTATGTCTAAATTCTAAAATCTGTATTTCTTCTTTGTCTCACGGAGACGAGTCCACCCTATGATCAACTGTGATCTCCTTCAATTCGTCTCTTGAGTTTATTCAATTCGCCATGCAACGCGACAAAGGCTTTTCGTATCGGAGAGTATCTGTCTACCTCTGAAAACTTTTCCTTAATCTCTTGAACAAGCACTTTCAAGCCCTCTTCATCATTGTTCTTTTCTGCCTCGTCCACCTTTTCTTTCAATTTTTCAAACATATCGATGTCCCGTTCGAGGACGTTTTTAAGACTTTTGTAACAGTTGTATAGTCTGTCATACTCACGAATAGCCTGTTGTATAGCGCGTCAGAACATTTTCCTTACAAACTAAACCAATTGGAAAAGACGTGGAACTTTAATCAGCGACAAATCTCCAAATATGTGGTCTGCAAACAAATGAAACTGAAACAAGAAGCATCCAACGTTCAAACCAGGTCAGGACAGCACAAATGTTCCCATGTCAGATGAATGTCAGACAGAGAGCGCAGGTCTGATTTCAAGGGTCAGGGCTGTAAAATACAGAGGGCGTAGGTAAAGAATGGCACAAATAGCGCTGAGTGAAGGGGCGTTTTGTATGCAGGTGGAGCAGCTACAGGAGCAGCGTTCAGGCCAATGGAAGCATCAGAGCGGGAGAATAATGATGCGTTCAGGCCAGTGGAAGCGTCAGAGTAGGAGAATAATGTCAGAATTTTCTATTTGGGGAATTGTGCGCAGAGAATGCAGCTAAAATACTGCTGATAAAACATTCATGAAATGCAGAACTGACTTGCACATAAAATCCATAAAACAAATGGCTGAAATTGGAGTAGGACCAGCAATTGCCCGCTCTCATACCATGTTAAACACACATGGGCAACAAGAGAAATATTAATGATAAAACATGAAAGTACATTTTTAATTAACAGGAGATAAACAATTATTGTACATTGTTGTGACCATTGGGTTTCACCTCCCAAGGTCTCTTGAACTACTTTTGTCCATTCAGCTTCCACACTAACCCATTGAGGATTAGGTGTCCAACAGTTTTTAGATGTTGATGAGATGGAAAGGATTGGATGTCCTCATAAGCTAACTCAAAAGGGCTACGAGGCATCTCACTACCATATAAGACTATTTCTGACTCTAAAGGTACTTTCCACGAATCTCCCGATTCGGAAGTACTTGATGTAATCATATTAATCTGGGCATCGTTATGAGGGAAATTAGGTGGAGGGAATGCGAAAGTTCCCATCAAATATGAGCTTTTGAGAATACCAACACCAACTTCTTCATATGGAGTCGTTGATTTTCCAACAAAAGGCACACTACCAGTGGAATTAGGGTTTGAGGTATAGTAGGATAATTGGTCTACCTTCACAATTATTCCTTTGTGAAGAAACATGATCATCCTAAAATATGACGAGACTACTGCCGACATGGCATAAGTCCAACTCCAACCAAGAAAAAGGTTATAGTCAAGTTGAGCATCAACAACCTCAACGTCTATTGAAACTGTTTTACCCTCTAATTCGATTGGTAAATCATTTAAAAGACCATAAGGACGAAAACCTCTTCCATCAAAGGCTTTCAAAGTTGTGGGAGATTGATTGATTTTTGGAGAACCTAAAGCTTTCCAATAGGCAATGGACATAATACATGTCGATTCTCCTTCGTCAATCACTGTTCGAAAAACTCGTCGAGTTTTGACATGAACTAGTATCTGAAAATCCAGTTGGTGCGGGAGACGCGGGACATGATTTTCAAGATAAAAAACAATCAAATTGGAGTCATGAGGATCTACTGCTCCAATTGATGATAATAATAACTTCCTTTGTATTGGACAAGTCTGCAACACTTCAAGAGTCGACATTGCTGAAGGTGACATAGCCAAATCTTCGACGATGTTATAGTTCTGAGTAGCCCTAGCATGAGGGTTAAAGGTTGACTTTTGAAGCATACCCTTAGGAGGCAGACAAATTATCATATCAGGGTTTGGTTTTTCAATATGTAACAGTTAAGAAGAAGGAGGAGTAGATGTGGAAGTTTTACCACATGGACTGGAGTCATCTCCATCTTCAACATGACTCTTTTATGTGTAATCTTTGGATCTCGTTGCTACCATAACTTTGGAAGACATCATCATGATATCTGCCATTGCAGATGAGGAGGATTGGTCATGCAAAACCATTTTGTTGCCATGGGGAGGAAAGGGCTCCTTCAAAATAGAAGGAATGGGTGAACCTTTGACAAATTTAGAAACTTCGACACGATGTGGGCACTCCTTGGTGTAATGATCGTCATCACAAATTAGGCAAGGATAATGAGGTTTCTTCTTTTCATTATATGGTTCATTATTGTTTGATTTATCCTTAGAATGAGTGTCTTTTTTAGCTTTCCCTTTTCCCTTTTTCTTATTTCCGGATTGCTTACCCTTGCCAGTATATGATTCTATGACGTTAATTTCTGAAGTAATTTTGGGAGAGGGATCTTCTTCAGGTGAATCAAATAGAGCCGAAATATGAGTTTTCTTAGAAGTTTTCTTTTTACTCTTAGATTTTTTGGCTCACATAACCAATCATACCATCAGTGGCATGTGATCATGTAAGGGCTAGATTAGTTTGACCAGGGTGGGTAAATCTGGGATCTTTTCATACAAAGTACCAGACTAAGTATAAACAAGATCAAGGTATTGAGCACGAGCAATTACTTGCTCCTAAGTTACAACACCTTGTTTGGTAACATCTTCAATTATTATTGGTAAAAGAGATTTTATGAACCATTTGGCAAAAATCTAGTTTGGAATGTAAAATTTAACCAGGCGACGTCTTCATCTCCATTCATGAATGTGATCTGAGATATGGGTTGCATTGACTATTTCAAAGAGGTTAAAATTTCAGCTCCATTATCAGACCGAATGGGAAGCTGGAAATGGGTCGAAAAAGTTGTAACAAGGGCGTTAAATGTATTAAAGGAAGCGTGTGGCAATTCTACATATCATTTGGTTGTAACCAGTTAAGGTTCATTGAAAAGGTCTTAATCTAATAGAATTGTCGATTAATGAGTTGGATGCGCACCAAAGATGATAGGTCATAACATGGTTTGATGGATCTTCACCCGACTTACCTTCAAACTTAGGAATGTCACTAGGAAACTTAGTAGGAATGGCTAGCCAAAATGGTAAATAAAGAAGAGGATCATTAGTTAACTGAGAGAGGTCAGGAAAATCCAAAGTTGCAATGAAAGGAAACTGGCAGTTAGGATCCTGAGATGGATACTGATAACCCTGAGGGACAAGTCCTGTATTCGAAGGAGGATACCCAGGATATCCTAGAATAGCCTGAGTAGTTGGAATCTACATACCTCCTAGATATCCAAGATGAGCCATACTATATTGCGGCTGCATAGGTACTTGAAATGTATGACCTGGGTATGGTTGATTTTGAAATAGAAGACTCTGACCCATTTGACCTTGAATGAATTTTCCTTGAAAGGGTTGATTTTGCAAAGGTTGACCTTGGAGAAATTGAGTTTGAAAAGGTGGACCTTGAACAAACTGACTCTGGGGTTGACCTTGGAAAGGTTTCCCTTGAAACGATACTTGCATATATGGGATGTTAGGTTGTACAACAAGTATTTGGGGCATAAATAGAATTGTAGGAATAGATTGAACACTGGATACCTGAGGGATAGACTGAACAAGGGTTTGCATCATTACTTGTGATGTAAGTGGGACAATTACGTGCGATACTCCTGGAATGGGAGTTTGAGGCGAACCTGAACCTGGATTCTAAAAATTCGTTGGTATAGCAAACTGAACCAAGGTTTGAGGAGAAAAAAGGACAGGATGTTGGAGTGGTTGTTGGGTAGGTGTCGATGGATTAACTTGGGTGGTTGGTTGTACTTGAAAAGACATATCTTGAAAAGGTAATTGTTGTATATGTTGTCCAATAGGTTGAATAAGTTGATACACGGGCACTTGAGAAGCAACTGGAATTGACTGTTGATTTAATGAAGCGTTCCAGATTATATTCATTCCAAGGTAAGGCATTCCAACAACGGATTGAGGCACAACAAGTTGACCGAAACTGGTTTGAGGCATTTTAGCATAATTAAGATGATTTCCGGCAAGGGGTTGCCCCCCCATCTATAGGGTAAGATCCACCTAGAGATTGTCCTCCCGGTGAAGGATATGATGGTTGGCCCCTAAATGGGTAATAACCACTTGTTGTGTTGATTTGAGGGTTACCAACATTACCGGAAATCATATTAATAAATTATTTAGATGTCAAACCTTCATGGGTAGGATTAATTACACCAGTTGACATGTTTGAAGATGAATTTGAGGAAGAAGCTCCTAAATAAGCTTCAGCAAGAGAGTGATATTAAGGTGGTAGAAAACTACCATATAACGTTGACTCCAGAGAAGTAGAAAACATAGATGTATCGAATGAGGTACTTCTAGAAGCCACCATAGACCAGTCAAAACTTGGTACAGTAGAGTAAGGAGTCGTGTATCATGGAATCCCTTGTCCTAAAATGTTCATTGGTATGAAATACCAAGGGTCAAGATGAAGAGATCTAAACAAAAGATCTGAAATATCTGATGGTTCATTGGTAGAAACTATTGGTTCTTCCTCTTCGTCTGAAACAAGTTCTTCGATGCTAATGAGACCGGGAGGGACACTATCAATAATCATAATTTTCACACGTGATGAATGTGGAGGATCTGGAATGTGTGTTGTAGTAGGCGTATAAGATTCAGGTTCAAAAATATTAGACTCAGGTTCATCAATATCTGGTTCAGAAATGGGATTTGTATCTGAAAAGTCTCTAGTATCTGATTCAGTTTGAAAGAGTTCAGTAATTTATAAACCAGTTCCTCCTGAGTGTGATACTAATTTGTGAGTTTGATCAAGTTCAAGTTTCGTCACTTCAAGGCCTAATATAGTAGATGTTTTTGGTTGATTAACTTCAATTTATTTTACATCAGAGCCTATAATAGTATAAGTTTCAGTTTCTGTTGTAGTTCCAGATCTTGATGATTTAGATTTTTCGTCTTTTATATTTTATAACTAACTCGGTGTATACTCAAGGGGGTCCCTGAGTATCCTACATGATTGTCTTGGTAATTCCGCCACAATGAAAATTTTTCAATTAATAAATTACACAATATCTAAATTACACCTAAAGTCTCTAAAAAGTAAAAAACAACACAGAAAGTAACACACGCTAAAAATCTAGGAGTTCAAACCATACAAACTAACTCTTCATAGAGATCAATAATTACTAGTTGGTGATGAAATCCAACGTCGCAGTGACCGAGGTGAAAATCTTTATAGAAATGAGTGTTTGGAACTAGTTACCTTGATAACCTTCTTAATGAAACATTCTGGTGTAAGTAGCTTTTCTATAAACCATCTCGAGAAAATATTACCCTCCAAAAAGTCTAAGTGAGTCTAGTCAACGTCTGTTCTAGGTATAGCAAGACCTTCCCTCTGTCGACACCTTAGGTAGAGCCCTAGGATTATAGTCACTAAGTTCACCAAATACAACAATTTTACCTAGGGGGACAATTGCAGATCGTACGTACACGCAAGGGCAGAGTAAGAAGCTCAATCCCCTTGAAGACTCCTCCACATGATCAATTCAAGGTTTACTTTTAGGTGACCCCAAGTACCTTTCGGTACCATTGTAATACGTGCAAATCATTATATCTAGGTTGATGAAGTGGGTACAATCACTTCACCAGATTTGACATGATCTTATGCTTAACTCATGTACAAGAAGAGCTTCCCATAGAAAAATGGAAATAATTGGATTTTCTCTCCCTAACTAAAGATTTTATTGTTTGTTTGTATCTTTTGAAAGTTTACTTCCTTCCCTATTCCAAATCCCTACACTTAAGCTATTGTAGCTGGCAAGAGCCCTAAAAATGTAAAATTCTAGATGAATTTTTATTAAAGTTGTATTATTAAGTTGTTCTTTACTCAATAGGCAATGAAGGTGAAACTCATGATGTTATGAAACGACTTAAAATCCTAATGCACTCAAAAGTGCAATGGAAACTTTCAAATTCGATGAAATCCTATTTAGAGGAAAGAAAGAGTTTCTTTGATTTTTCCGAAATGAAATGCAAAACTCACAACTTTTCCAACTTTCCTAAAATAACTAATTTCGTCTTAACGCAATGAAAATGCAGAAAACAAACCAAGCTCTAGATTTCCCTAAATATCAAATAAACCAAAATAATCTTGACCTTTTATCACTCAAAACTTTCAAGTACACAAAAATCAATAAAGAGAGTTGGAGAAAAACACATTTTCCTTATGAATTCTTTGATTTAATGATAACAAAAATGTAATTGTGAGAAATTTCCAAAATTGAAAGCAACAATTTCCTTTATCAAACAAAAATGACCATAATTTCTTCACAAAAGCACTAGATCTCAAAAAACCCTAATTTGCAATTGAAAATGAGTTTGATCACAAATAAGCAAAAAATTAAGGTTAACTGGTGTATTTGACAAAACAAAATAAGAATATCACAAGCAGAAGGACAACCTATCTTGTTTTGATCAATCAACAAATCAATTAGGCAAAACCCTAACCAGTTTCTTTAAAGATACCTATTTCTCAAAAAATACTAACAAAGCACTCAAATGAGTTCAGAAGAGAGATAACATAGTCCAAGCAAAGATATTGACACTTCCAAAAAAACAAACTCAGGTCTGGGTTGAAGCAAAAGCTAATTTTTCAAAAATTCTCAAGGCCTGTGCAGGTCAGCAATACAAAACAGAGCGCATGCGCCCAATTTCTAAGGTGAAAACTGGCACATAACTACGCTCTGTTAGTGAACGAAAACAACGCAATTATAATAAACCCAAGAAAAAATAAAAATTTATGGAATCAAGCACACAAATATGAAAGGTCATTAATTCATAAAGACTCAAGTCAAGATAGATAAAAAAGAATCAGAAAGAAAAATTAAGGAAAATAAAGAGAACATAAACGTTCCCTAGTGGAGTCGCCAATTTGTTACACTACACAAATCCCTCTTGTGCACAATAGCGATCCCCCTAGATCATTGACAGAAACTAGAAACAAGAAAGACAATTGAATTGACTCTTTCTTTAAGTTGGACTTGTTTGAATTATAAGAGTTAAGGCTAATGGATGAACCTCTTACCTATTTCACTAAATGCTCGATGAAGATCCTTTGTTGTGATTTGATGCAGCTCCTCAATGCTTGATAAAACCTGCAAACATAGACCACAAAAGGATCAAAAGAACATGCGATATAATAATCCAAACAAAACTTAACCTAATGATCGAGGAAATTAGGAATTGATTTTTCCTTAATAAACATTATAAACTATTATAAACCGTTCATCACTCCAAGAAAGACAAATCAATGGGAAAAAGTGTTCATTTGTATTAATCAAAGATAAAGAGGATCCTTACAACCTTCGCCTTGATGGAGTGAGGTCCCTCCCAAATACCTTCAATCTCCTCCTTAGATGACAAGCTTTCCAATATCAAACTAACAACATAAGTTTATCTTCTTTGAGTTCTGACCTCTTCAATCCCGCTAGTCATTTTATAGGCCAAGAGGAAGAAGTTTCATATCCAAAAGAGGAGGATGAGACTCCTTAATTGAGGGATTAGGTTTCCATGAGAAAAGGGATTGAGATGCATCATCTGAGGGTTATAATTTGAATAATCATCACTTGGAAGCTTTTTGTTGGGAAATATTCGACCAAGTACGTTTCTAGAATGTACTTTTTATTTTTACTTTCTTGAATTCACCTGCGCGGGTTTATAGTGGCAGGCAGAGTGCATCTTTACGATGTTCTCAGAGTTAATTCCAGCGAATGGACAGGAAAAGCTAAAAAAATCAGAGCAGGTGAAACTTAACAAGGTGTGATAGCTATTTTCCCCCAATTTCTCATCTACTTCAAGATATTTTGGGTTGTTTGACTTCTAAGTGAGTTCATTCAAACATGTTCATGAATGGTAAAAAGACCCATAAACTAATCAAGTTTCATTGCGACAAATTGACATGTAACAACTTCCTACCCTCCCTGTAGTATTTTTTTGTAGTGTTATTCTAGGAAACCAGGAACATCCTTGATTTTATTGTGAAGTGAATTTCTCTTTCAAGAAAATGGGTTATATGGCAATGGCTAGAATATTTGTCAGAATTAATCTAGCATCATGTATTCCTAACTCTATTACTATCAAAGTATACCCAAAAACGCATGAGTTATTTTTTAAGGCATCCCATATAAATGTGCTTAATTCCCCTCATATAGACACTTGGGAGAGGAATGCCCTAGTGGCAAGCTAAAGAAAAAATGGATTTAGAAATTATATACAGATCTAGAATGTGACATCAGCCCCTCTCATAGTAAAAAATATATAGGGAATACATCCAAGGGTATTGCATCTTACCCAAATATTGAATTGGATGGAAAAGAGCAGACCCCTATGGAAATTCTTCAAGGTACTATGGTCATAGCAGAGGAGCTGCATGAAGATGGATGTATTTTCTCCTCAAAGGAACCCTAGGGAGATGTGCATCTCGATACTATTGTCATCTCAACCTCCTCTAGATATGTTACATTCATGCGCCCCTTCCCCCACTTCTTTTTCTATTGCTATGTCTCTCAATAATTTTCCCCTTTTGGATTTGCCAAAACTTTCTACCCCCCTCCATTTTCCCTTTATTCCCCTTCCTCCTCCTTCTTCCCCCACTATCCCTCCTTCTCCTATTAAAAACCTTTCCCTCATCTCGGAGATCTCCCTTACCCCTCTTCCTTTCGCCTCTCACAAACACCATTACAACCTCTTCTCCCTCTCCTCTAACTCCGATGAGGACAATCTTCAAAATAGGGAATTCATCCTTGAGCCTGAAGGGGTTTTGGTTTACCTCTGAGCTCGGGTAGAGGGTGAAAATAAGATATCTCTCTAATCAAGGAATAAGTCGCCTCAACAGTGAAACTCAGGAAGCAATGGTATATTATTGGGGCTCTTAGAGCAACATGCCCCATAAGAGTTTGAAAATGAGAATACTATCTTTGAACATTTGGGGGTTGGCCAACCCCTCAAAATCATTGGCTTTAGAGAGGCTAATTATATCCCTCTCACTTCATATTATCATTCTATAAGAAACTATAATTGATGATATTAAGTTTGAATCCTTTCTATCCCTTATCCTTCTGAATTGGTCTTTCCATAATATTGATGCTTAGGGGAAATCAGGGGGACTAATCATGGGTTGGAACAAAACTTTTTTACATGGTTCCTAAGCTTGGAACTCAAAGTCATGTCTTGCTACTACCTTCAATATTATATATGATGGGTTTGTTTTCACTGTATTGAATATTCATGGTAATCATAGGAAACAAAAATTATTCCAGGACAACATCTCTAGTCTCCCATGTTTTGGCTCAAATTTCATTTGTCTTGGGGGTGACTTGAATTTCTCCTTAGGGAAATCAGAAGTTTGGGGTCCATGTGCGCATGCAGATTCAATGGTAGATTATTTTTTGGACAAATATGAAAACTTGGTGGATGTCCTTCCAATAAAACTCCTCACTACTTGGACAAATAATAGGGCAGGATTGCTAAAATACTCAACCATTTTCTCATATCAGAAAGCCTTATGGACTATCCCTTCTATATTCATCAATGGGTGTATGTTGGTGGTGGATTTGATCAGTGGCCTATCATATTGGATATGAATCGCACTTTAAAGCCTTTGGGACCTTTCAAATTGAATTCTAGTTGGTTTGATCAACCATCTCTTATTGAAAAAATTAAGTCCCACTTGAACCCATATGATATGACTCGAGGGTTGTCCCCTATGATTCGATTTCAGGAGAACTCAAAAAGGGCCAAAATTATCATCTCTCTTTCGGCCAAGGAAAATAAATGTCAGGATGAGAGGTCTCTAACTAAAATTGTGGGAAAATTAAAAGGCCTCCTAAATAGGGATCATTGTTGTCTCTCTAAGGATTAATTATTGAGGCAAAAATCTCTTTAAGTGAAGAAAAAATCCCTCCTTTTAGATAAGGAGAAGGAATGGCGTCTAAAGAGTAAATCCCTTTGGTTGAAGGACGAGGATGAGAACAAAATATTCTTTCACCAAATAGAAAATCTCATGAAGGATATAAATAAAATCTGGGAAATAAATAGAGATGATCGATCAAAAGCTACCTCTTTCAAGGATATCTCAGAGGAAGGAGTTTCGTATTTCGAGGACATTTTCAAATCACCAGGAAGAGAAAAAGTTAACAAGATATTACAAATAGTGGCCTACTTTCCTAGATTCATTAAGGATGATGATAACAAAGAGCTTATAAAGGAGGTTACAAAATATGAATTGGAAACTGTCCTTTGTAGCTTCCAAAAAGACAAAAGTCTTAGACCAGATAGTCTCTCTATTGAATTTTACTTGGTCTACTTCGAATTCATACGTAATGATTTTTTGTTGGTTGTGGAATACTCCAGATGGCATGGGAATATTCTAGTCCCTTTCAACTCCATCTTTCTTTCCCTTTTCCCCAAATTTGTTAAGCTTGCCTCCTTTGATCAATTCCATCCCATCTCTCTGCAATTATGTATAAAAGATCATCTCTAAGATTATTTCTATTTGTATTAAACCTTTTCTTTCATACCATATATTGATGGAATAATTTAGATGTCTCAAGGACAAGAAAATTCATGAAGCTATTGGGGTAGCTTAGGAATGATTTCACTCTATGCATACCCCAAAAAAAGTTGTTTTATATAAAGTAGACCTTTCTAAGTATTTTGACAGGGTGGATTGGACTTTCATTAGATTAATTCTCTTATATATGGGCTTCATCCCCTCCTTTGTTTATTGGATCTACAGTTGTATTAGTTCATCATGGATGGTCCTTTTAATCAATGGATATGCTTCCCTCTTTTTAAATCTGCAAAGATAGATTAGAAAAGGTTTCCCCTTGCCCCCTCTCCTTTTTATGCTTGTGGCTGAATTCCTCAACCAGGGCATCATTGATGCAAAAAATTGTCACCTTATTAAAGGTATTGAGATCTCCCTAGATTGTTCTATCACACATATTCTTTTTGTGGATGATGCCATTCTCTTTCTAGAGATGGATGTCAAAAATCTCCAAGATATGAATATTATTTTGAACTTAATCTCTTTGGCCACTGGTATGATAATCAACAATGCAAAGTCCTCATTAATCGAAAATGTTGTTAGCAAGGATGACAACAACTTTGTCTCTAGCATCTCCTTTGTCTCTCCATATCCTTTAAGAGACCCTATCAAGTATCTGGGGTTCTTTATAAAACCAAATGGTTAATTGGAATAGGACTAGGCTTAGCTTATCGCAAGGTTTGAACTTTGGATTAGGCACTAGTGCAACATATGGCTTTCTAGAGCAGGTAGGTTGATACTCTTGAAGCTGGTAATAGAGGAAGTTCATGTTTACTAGGCATCACTTGCTTGGGTTTCTTTGGGCATATTGCACAAGATTAAACAAATATCTTTAAGGTATTTATGGGTGGGGGAAAATGATAGTCTCATATTTGTACCTACAACATGTCTTCCAAAGCCATCCCCAAGCATTTGAGAGGATGCGACTTAAAAAATATCATTTAATTCTCTAAGGCACTTGCTGCTAAGGGGTTTTGGAAATTAATTCAAGGTATGGGGTTGTGGGTGCAGGTTGTAGCTAGAAGATATACCCTTCTTCAATTATGCACTGAATTCATACTCCCAAGAAATTTCCAACTTTCGGATCATTGTTTTGGAAAGCTCCTAAATTTTTTTCTTCAGTCATCTTACAAGGTCTTCGGTGTAGATTGGGGATGGTACAAAAATTATTGTAGGCAGAGATCCATGGATAGGTTATGGGGATTCATATATCCTCTCTAATCAACTCATCCAGGATTTACACACTTATGAAATCTTCTTCTTTTAAGTCAGACATCTGCTTATATGGGTCTTATGGGCCACCAAAATTAGAAGCAATCTGTTGAATTTCCATTGGAAGGGTCTCTAGTTGAAGAATGAAAAAGGTACATTGAAACTCTTTTTCATAATCTACTATCTCTCTCCAATATTGAATACATTATGGTATGGTATAATGCCCCCTCATGTAGCTATAATCCGTTATTTGTCTTTATCCCATCAGCCACATGCCTACCCTCTTCCCTAGTGGGTAAAAAAGATCTAGAAATAAAATTGTTCACCCAAAACAAAACTATTCATGTGGTTTCCCCTTTAAAACAAAGTGTCAATGTGTGATATCTTACCAAAAAGGTCCTTCTCTAGGCCTAGTAGATTCCCACTTTGCATGGAAAATGTCGAGGACATCCCACATCTTTGCATAACTTTCCCCTTTACTATCAGGCTTTGAATTGGAATTTAGAAATATATTGGTAACTCACATCAATGGAATGGGGTCTTTGTGGATATGTGTCTAAAAAATTGGTTGGAGAGGAAACCTCCTAAAAATATTCGAGCTCTCCCTCTACTTTTCTTCTGGGGAATTTGGTTAGAAAGAAATAGTTGCATTTTCGAAGATCGGGGACAATCCTATCTTAGATTGGTTGTCAATAGTCTAGTTTTATTATCATTTAGTCTAAAACCTCTTGCATCTACTCAAATCTGGAATATAAATGATGTGGAAATTCTCAAAGACAAACCATGGGCATTCTTTGATGGGGCATCACAACAAGTCTTGCTATAGGAGGCTTAGGAGGAACCCTCTATCTAACCAACTCTCATTTCTTCACTTTCTCCTGTAACATTGGGCATGCTTCAAACAACTTTGCAAAACTTTTTTCTCTTTAATTGCTCTTGTAGATCACCTCTTATCTTCATCTCATTGAGATTCATATATACAGAGACTCCTTGGTTGTCATCAAATGGATGCAAGGAACCTACAGGCTAAAAAATTACACACTCCTTCCACTATATCAAAATGTTCTTCATAAAACCAAATCCTTTTCTTACATATCTTTCTCACATATTTATAGGGAACAAAACCAACCAACTGATCAACTTTCGAAGAGAGGATTGACATTGGATAAAGGATAGTAGGAAATCCATGAAAACCATGAGGGCATCATTAGGATCCACCAGATATTCCAATGGGCATAATTAGCACATCAAAATTCATCTACAAATCTCAATAATATCAGCTTATCTTATCTTATGAGCATATATTAGTTGGTTTGCTTCGATTATTTTCTCTACAGTTAGTATATTTTTTATGGTCTCTACAGGGAAAATTGAGTCTCAACATCAATCTTTTTTTATTATTATTACATGACACAATGTAAATGTAACTACTTCCACGTTGTTTCATTCAACATGCTTCTTTATGATATTTCCTCTATCACAAGTAGTTATTGTCTTTAAAAATTTGGTTAGCAACATATTTCGATATGTGAGCTTATCAACAAACTTGTTCTCATTTTTTGGGTCGTATACACAACAAATAAAATCAACTACCTGCACATCTCTCAGTGGATATGTTCTCTTGTGGATCTTATTCAAAGGATACAAAATGTATTTTTTGGCATAATGCTCAGACTCTTAGGTATATCAAAATATAATTTCTTTGAGGCCAAGGGGCCCTTTTGAATGTCATGAGATATACTAAAAATGTATATTACTTTTATAAATAAAATATATACTTTTTTTTTTTTTTTTTTTCCGCAGGAAAACACACACAAAACAATAAATGATAACAAAATTTAGAATATATATATCTAACTTCTATATATATATATATATAACTTCTATATTTTATTAAAATATTGCACTTCTACTATAATTGTTTATATGTATATATAGAATTTAGAAAAGTTATATATTAAAAAAAGACACAAATGACAACAAGATTTAAAGAGTATTTTTTTTTTCTTTGTATATGTTTCTCTAATAAATTTAACTTTTACATTTTATCATACCCTATTTGGGTGCTATTTTTTAATATGACCATGATATAGCCTCATGTCGAACTCTATATATATATATATATATTACACTTATATAATTTAAGTGCATATGATATAAATAAAAAAAATTAATATATCAAAATTATGAAGATAAAGAAAAACAAATAGAAATGAAAAATATTATTTAAAAAAAAATCATGTTCTACGATGTAAATCAACAACACGAGTCCCAACATCTTCCCAAAGCTACCTTAACCCGTATTGTTCTCTCCCTTGTCAAGTTTGACATTCAGAGACAACATTCCATTAGTACAGGGAACCTCGAATATATATATATATATATATATATATATATATATATATGGTTTTATGTATTTTGCATTTTATTTTAATTATTTTTTTAATTCTTAATCTCTTTGAATAACGAATTTGAAATGAATTTCAATATAATTTTAAACAAACTTCATGAAATTATTCATGTCCCTATTTGACTTTTTTGTGTTCGGCTTGAAATTTGTAAACCTCATCCAATAAATTTTCCCATGAATGAAATTCAGCCAACTTCCAATTTAATCAATTTTGTTTGCAGAACCAGATGACTTAGATTTTAAATGTATATATATTTCAATTCATATATTAATTTTTATTTAGAATAAATAATAATACTAAAGCTATAATTTAGTTATTTTTTATGATTTATTTAACTTTGATAATGTGAGATATATTATAATGTAAATGTTTTAATGTCTATCACATCTACTGGTCATTTAATTTATATAACTACATTAACTTAGTTTGTCAATAGTTAAATCATTATCTATATATATATATATATATATATATATATATATATATATATATATATTCCTTACATTAAGATTATCCTTAATGCTTTAAGGAAAAGCAAGATGTTTCTCTATCTCTTCCTATTGAAAGGCAACCCTATATTGATTGGAAGGAAGGATGAAAAATGCTCTTGCTCAAATGCATGCATGGCCTATGTCGTAGTATAGTAAGAGCATCACATCATTGTTAGTTGCACACACGAGAGCAACACGTTGCCTGTATTATGTGTGTTGGAGAGGTAAATCCCCTCTACGGATAGAGGCGATCCCTACTAGCCCAGCAAGGGTCTAGCAACAATCACACAATGCTGCCACGCATGTTCCTAATTGCAATTAAACAAGAGGTAAAGAGCACCTACTTGGATTCCTGCGCTGTCGTTTGACGAAGGGATGTTGTCTTCGCTCTTTCGCTTCAGCTGGTCACAATCCTCCGCGATCCCCGCGAATAGACACCTGCACACACGAAGAGAAAGCAAACGCAAGCGTGAAATCTAGTAAAAGCAACTATACATCAGTAAGAAAAGATATAATTCACATTTACCCATTGCATAGACAAACGAGAATGGAACAATAATAGCAGTCATCTATTATTAATCAGAATGGAGAAGAGTACAACCAAATGTTCTGACGTCGGTAACCTTCTCAAGAGGGGCCAGTCAGCATGTATCTCAAGCATTCACCTTTGAGGATGATTCTCCCAAGACAAACAACCCTCTCTCTTTCACACAAATGTCACAAACAACCTTCCCTAAGCAATCAATCACTTCCACACCTAGCACACCAAACCTATAGCAGCAATCTGAGCACTACAAGCTCTGTACAATCCAAGCTATTCCAAGCTAAGTCTAACTAGCTGCTCATGGTAATGGTGAGAGTTTATATAGGAGAAGGAGTCTCCTAAAAAGGTGGAAGGATGAGCTTATCTTCAAGGGAAGTTGTTGGAAAGGGTCGAACAGACATGCCATAGAAGGGAGTCGACATTCACAAAGCTAACAACCAAGTCTGGAGAGATCTGGAAGGCAGGTTGTTTGAACAAATTCGCCCAAACTGGATCAACGCGGATTATAGAGAAACTGCCGCGCTGTCGGCGCATCTCCATAACTGAAGAAGTCATGTCAGCGCGGAAGCACACGGGAAAGGCGCGCTGTGGACCATCGCGGAAAAGTGATGTTCTTCCACGCTGGCAGCGCACAGCATACACTGGAAGGCGCCTGTCATCGCGGTTATTTTAGGAACAGACGCGCTGATGAACAAAACTTTGGAAAAATGGGTTTTTAAGCCAGTTCAGGGATCAAGCACTTAGTGATTGTGAATTCTGGGCACAGCAGGGTGACTGACAGGAAGGCAGTGATAAATTACTGTGTAACAGATGCCCCCTAAAGCATGAAGACCGAGAGAGTGGGAGGGGTGAAATGCTTTACAACACACGCCGAACTGGAACACCACCAAGAAGTACCGAAAATCTCCGACAATCAAGTACACGCAGTCTGGGCATGGGCGCAGCCATCCAAAAGACATGCGAGATGGTCTGTGGTATGGACGCAGCCACCCAGTCAAAGAGACCAAAAACTGATAAGGTATGGTCGCAGCCATCCATGAAGACTCAGGTATGGGCGCAGCCATCCATCAATGAGTCATGTAATGATTATCCACAAAATCGCAGCCTGGACCATAACAAGCAAGGATCCAGGGTCTTGCGCTCCGTCCCGATCCGAACAAAGTACAAGCTCAAGCATGTGAATACAGGAGTTGAAGTCGAACATGCATGAACATCGTCTGATTACCAGTCAATGATGAAAACTGTTAACAGACGCGAGAGGTACCACCAATGATGACAATGGTCCCCAAGGTACTATAGGTACAATCCGTGGCGTGTGAATCAATGAGTTGGTGTCGAACACCCACGGAATCATTCGATCGAAGGCCAATGATGTAAACCTTGCGTCGAACACGAAGAACCTGCCATTGAGGCATGCAGGCTCCAAGGCACCTGAAAGGAGTCTCTAAGTCACTTTCTCGGATAATGAGTTGGAGTCGACGAGAAAGGACCTTGATCGAAGGTGGGCCATGATGTTTCCCACATCATCGACACGAGACAGAGGCACAATAGTTTGTGTGAGATAGCGAACGAGGTTGCATTGTGGCAGAGGACAACTTCTCTTGAACATATAACGGCACTGTAACGGGTTTGGCAGTACTTGACATCAAATGAGCAGAGGATGAGGTGATGATGGCAATGAGCAGGTGAGAGGTCAAACAGGATATCCCAAACCCATGGAGGCTAGTGAAAACAAGATGAGATGACCCCACCCAGACACGATACAGCGGAGTGCCATGTTCAAGAGCGACGTACTGCCGAGACGACTGTAATCATAGTTCCATTTTCCCCACCATTGCTGGCAAGTACCCCGATTATTTTTGGATGACAAGCTTGACGGGGATAACATATGCTTGATGTGTGTCATTTCGACAATATCCGATGTCATTGAGTGTTTAACGAGTTTGACAAAGGAAAAACTCGACCTCTTTTCTTGTTTCGAGAGTCTGAAAAGAATGCGGAAAAGGAGACTCCAGGGGGGTCCTTTTTCGTACAGTTTGTGTCTCTCGAGCCCGAAAAAGTATAAAACTATGCTCGAAAGAACCGCCCGGCCATTACAACCGAGGAGTACTTTTCATGAATAGTGCCTTCGACCTGAAAAAGTAAAAAAGCGGTCGAAAACACGTCGTTTTAGAGCCGATATCGAGCGCGAAACGAAAAACACCCGGCAATCTTTTTTGGTTCAACGGTCGGAAAAAGAGCTTAAAAACGACCGCCTTTCATTCCTTTTAACGAGCTGAAAGGAAGCTCGGCTATCTTCTCTCGTTTAACGTCGGAAAAGAGCTTAGAGACGACACATTTGGGGATCACATGAATGGTGGACCGTCACGACCAAGTTGCTTTACCTGAACCTGCACAAGGGCACTACCCGCATAAATCCATTCGATATGTGTAAAAAACATATTAAGACATGCATTCAACAAATTCAGGGCTAGAGTTATGGTTAAAAATGGTAAAAACCCAAAAATATGGCAATTTAGGAGTTTTTACTATAAATAGGGGGGAGTAATAAGTCATTTTTACCATTTTACTATTTTGGAACGTGAAGGACGTGGAGGAGCCAGAAAGTTGACGGAGCGATTTCTAGCCCGTACAGACACCGTTTTCCGATCCGCTTCTTCCAGGTAGGTTCTCGTTCCCTTGCCCTGCATTTTGGTCAATTTTAGTAGGATTTTAACGGTTGAATTTGCCCAATTGGGCAAATTCTTGGTGCATGGATGCGCCCTCGGTCAGCGCGGATATCCCCCACGGGTCCGCGCTGACCGAATTAGAACAAAACGTGGCCAACTTCGGGTCAGCGCGGAAAACCCGTGTTCTTCCGCGCTGACCTCGAAATTTAACGAAGGGCTGCCATGGCCAGCGCGGCTGTTTCTAAAACAGCCGCGCTGGCGCGGAAAAATTTTTGTTTTTAAAATTGAACGTGAATTTTTAAATGCCAGCACTTCTAACTTGTTTTTTATGGCTTGTGCAGGACATCATGGCTTTCCAATGGCAGGAAAGAGTTCACGATGTGGAAGATGTAGCCGCTTGGGGGGATGTGAATTGCTGCAATGCCATGCGGGCTTGCGGTTTCATGAAATTCTTCCTCACGCCGCGCCTGAGAGCTCAGCATGATCTTCTTGAGCTGCTGATTAGAGCATGGAACCCGGTGGATATGAAATTCACCATCCGTGGTCACGATATTGAGTTCGACCACATGGATATCTTTTTCCTGACTGGGCTGTCGCGCCGAGGTGCGAGGCCCATCTTGGAGGGGCAGCGACCTAGCGGCGGCACTTTGGATGACCTGATGGCTCGGGTTTGCCCTGAGGCTGTGAAGACGCGAAGTGGGAAAGTAGCAATCCCCACAGTGAGAGACATAGTGCTTCGCACCATCCTGTTCATGGTGACCCGGGCAGCGGGTAGTATGGCTAACCATGAGGCTTCAAAGACTCATCTCCTGCTAGCCCTTGATTGCCTCGAGCCTACAGTGTTCGATTGGTGCACGGCAGTGTCCAACAACATGAAGAGGCAACTGAGTAACTGCCGTCGCGGGGAGACAAAGCAGTTTGGCTATGGATCGATCCTGGTCCCGCTCATTCTGGAGCGAGTGCCAGCCATGCGGTTGCAGTCGATGGCCGTGGATGCCCCCAGGGATCCTCGGGAGACGAGGGCCTCACGATGGGCTCGTATCATGCCACGTGGGGGTGGCGGCCGGCCACATAGCTGGGGAGCATTCTTCCGAGACTGGCTGGATCAGCAGGAGATCTTTGTGCAGGATTGGCCATATGCGGGCATGGATTTCCGCAATGACCCTGATTTGGCACTGCCCCCAGGTGAACAGTGGGATGATGCAGGTATGACACTTTTGACTTTTGAGTTTTGTAATGTTTTTGATTTTTTATGTACATGTCCTAATAAATGTCTTGCTATGCAGATGTGGGGCCTACTAGACCGATTGGCCTGGCTGCCACGGCGCGGAGAGAAGGACCGGGGGCCGGAGCTTTGGCTTTAGCCCCTCCAGGGGTTAACGCGTCGGAGACTGTGGCTCGCAACCTTGAGGGGTTGCTGTAGGGGGTGCCTGACTACCAGGGGGTCGAAGAGGTCCCCTTAGAGCACCAGATCAATACGGTGGGGGTGGAACCCAGGGTGCACCGTCTTCTGAGGCGGGTAGCACGAGCAGCTGTGTACTACAGAGAGCATCATCCAGCTGATTAGTTGTCTAGGTTTTATTCCCACTGCTATTTTGAGACACATGACTCAGATGTATTGAGATTTTCGGACATGCACACCTATTTTTGAGCGCCTCAGTGCGCCACACGATATATATATATACATACCGATTTTTGGATGGGTCATTGTTACATATGATGATGTGTTCTTTATGTTATGCGTTTATTCAGTACAATTGTGATCTTATGTATGAATTTGCACGACACATGACCCACGGATTTTATATTTTTAATGCAAGCTTAAAAGCACACACATGCAAACTATGCTTGAAATGATTTATTTACACATGCTTGTGGTCTTACTATGCTATCTATGCTTTCCTGTATGATGTTTATCTGTTACGCAAATGTCTATCTAATACATGATTTGCCAATGCATCAGTCAACGTATTTAATCGTCTTGGAATGTGTTGATAAGTAATGTAATAAAAATTCCGTTCCAACAATCTTACACATAGGTACAACCTTAATATGCGCTGGTCTCTGACGGAATATCTTCCGTTGAGTTGATGGACAACCAGCTGGGAGTCCAGGTTCACCACTAGGTCTCGGATGCCGAGATCAACCGCTTCGGCAAGTAATTCGATTACAGCGCTGTACTCGGCAACGTTGTTAGTGGTACGACCTAGGCAGACACCCTGAAGGTCTAATAACTCTCCGTGAGGATCGTAGATCACCCACGCTGCCGAAGACAAATTACAAGTGCTACGGCAGGCACCATCAGCGAAACCAACATAAGGGGTACGAGACATCTGCGCAGGAAAGACAAAGCATAATAAGGGGTAAGACACACCTTTATACCAAAGCAAAATGAAACTCATGCACTACAAACTCAAAAACACACGTATATACAAAGTGAATGTGAGAAGCTATGCATAGTATTTCTTCAGATACAGCCCATTGCGGGGCTTGTCAAGAGGATTTCCTTCATAGTCAATCAACTCATATGCGCCCTTTTGTAAAACTCGTTTCACAATGTAGGGACCTAACCACATGGATTCGAGTTTTCCTGCCCCCAGCTTATCCTTAGCTTGATCGTAGAGCAGTACTAAGTCTCCCTCAACAAAGGAACGAGGATGAATATTCTGATCGAAGTGAGCTTTGATTCTCTTTTTCTGTGCTTCGATAGCCAGAGAAGCCAAACGACGAGTCTCGTCTAACCGTTCTAGGTAAAGAAGCCGTTCCTCCACCGGAGTGGTGTTGGGAAGCAACTCGACAGCTAATTTTAATGAAGGAATCTCACATTCGACGGGAAGGGTAGCCTCCAGTCCATAGACCAGTTGAAACGGGGTGAAACCGGTGGCATCCTTCACAGAAGTTCGGTAGGCCCACAAGGCCGGGAAAAGCATTAGATGCCAGTTTGACTTGTGCGTATTGACGGTGCGTTGAAGCATGGTGATCAAAACTTTATTCACGGCTTCGACTTGACCGTTAGATTGAGGATAGTACGGTGACGAACTATCTTGACGCAAGCCTAGCTGGGTTGTTAATTCTGTCATCATATGATTTCGGAAATGCTTTCCGTGATCTGTAACAATAGCCTGAGGGACTCCGAAACGAGTGATGATATGATTGAATAAAAACTGCGCCGCTGTGTGACCGTCTTCGTTTAATGTAGGCATCGCTTCGGCCCATTTGGTGAAATAATCCACAGCAACGATAATGTACCCATGCCCCCCGGCCGAACGAGGGTTACAGGACGTATAATCGATGCCCCATTTTGCAAATGGACCTACGGTTACGACAGGGTGCAGTGGTGCAACAGGTGCACGCATCTTCTGGTGGTAAACCTGGCACTCGTGGCATGCGCGTACAGCAAGGATGCAATCCTTGAAGATAGAAGGCCAGAAATAACCAGCACGGAGGATCTTCTGAGCGGTAGCGTATCCGGACATATGGCCGCCACAAACGCCGGAGTGGCAGTCATTCAAGACTCGCTCAGCTTCCTCGAGGGTTAAGCATCGGCGAAGAATAGAATCGACGCCGAGGCGGTACAGGGTGTCGCCCAAAATGCGATATGGTTGGGCTTGGTGACGAATTCGTCGTCGAGCATCTTTCGATGTGTTGGGACGAAACGAAGACGTTTGTAAATATACGATAATGTCCCCGTACCACGGGTCGAGAGTGCTGATGAGAAATAGCGTTTCATCCGGAATATGCTCCTCTGAATGGGATGGTGCAGACTGAGATGGTAAGGAACAGAGCAGTTCAGCGAAGACCAATGATTTCTTAGACTTGGCAGCGGTGAATTCCAAGTCGAACTCTTGGAGGATTACGATCCACTTCGAGTATTTGCCCCCCAGCAACTGACGTGACAGGATATAGGTCATGGGGTTGCAATCAGAGACCACGGTCGTTGTGCGCAACAGGATGTAATGACGGAAACGTTGGATGGCACAGACAGCGGCCAATGCCAACTTCTCGACATATGCATAGCGAGTCTCCGTATCCAGCAGGTTGCGACTGAGATAGTATACAACGTGTTCAGTGCCATCGTCGTCGTCTTGCACTAAAACCATGCCGATGGTGGTATCGGCAGCGGCCAAATAAAGGGTGTAGTCACGGTGGTAATTTGGAGGTCTTAGGAGCGGAGCTGAGACCAGGAGGTCTTTAATACGCTCAAAAGATTGTTGAGCGATAGCGTCCCAACGAAAGGGCGTGTCTCGCTTTAATAATCGTGTGAAACCCTTAGCCACCTCGGTATAATTTGGGATGAATCGTCTGAGAAAATTGGCTTTCCCCTGCAAGCTCTGTAACTGCTATAGAGAGGCAGGGGGAGGAAGATTCAAGATGGCCTCGACCTTAAGGGGATCCAGACGGATGCCCTCCCGGGAGACGATAAACCCGAGTAGTCGGCCAGATTCCACGCAGAAGACACACTTATGCGGATTGAGTCGAATACGGTAGTGTCGACAGCGGAGAAAGATTTCGCGTAAATGAGATGGATGGTCTTGACGTTTGGCTGAATGAGCGGGTAGGTCATCCAGGTAAGGCTGTACGATGTGTCGGATATCATGAAAAGCATACGACATCGCACCCTGGAAAGTGGCACCGGCATTTTTAAGACCGAAAGGTAGCTTCTTGTAAGCGAAGGTGCCCCAAGGACAAATAAAAGCAGTCTTGTGCTGGTCCGCGGGGGCTATGTTGATCTGGTTGTAACCAGAGAAGCCGTCCATAAACGAATAAAGTTCGCTTCCTGCGCAATCGTCGATAAGCTGATCAATAAAAGGCGTAGGAAAGTTATCTTTTGGACAGGCGCGATTGATATCGCGATAGTCAACACAAACCCGAATAGTGCCCTGTTTTTTATTCACAGGGACTATATTAGATACCCACTCCGTGAGAGGAATGGCATAAATGAAACCAGCTCGAAGGAGTTTTTCGACTTCGGCCTTGATGGCTGCAGCCTTTCGAGGGTGCACTGGGCGTAAACGCTGGCGAACAGGCTTGGCGCCGGGATAGGTAGGGATTTCGTGCTCCACGATACTAGGGTCAATGCCGGGCATTTCCTCGTAAGACCATGCGAAAACATCACGGAATTCACGAAATAAATCTGTATAAAGTTGAATTTCCTCAGGAGTGCATGTGACTCCAATGTAAATATTCTCGACAACCCCTGTTTTGACAGAGATGTCGATAGCCAGAGTCTGCGTAATGTTACCCATGTTTCCTTCCGAAGACACTTGATATAACTGAATAGGCGTTTGGAGAGGGATATATGGGAGACATGAAGCAAACCGTCCGAGACATGTGGCCATTTCCGAATGAGGAGGGAGAAACGAAGAGCGATGGTGGTGATCTGACCAAGGGAGCTCTTCGGGAGACATAGTCTCGATGATAGCCTCGTCGGAGGGAAATGATTCCTTCAGGGGGTCCGAAGTGGCCTTTTCTCCCAACCAAGGGAAGGGGTCAGATGAATCGGGAACGCTGCTTGGAAGAGCAGGTTCAGGGGGTGAAGCCGATGCAGCGACTATCTCGATGTAGTTGAGCTCGGCAGGGCTCAACGGCATCATCTCGCCCCAAGAGTCTTCCTGACTCAAGGGAGGGAGAACCCATGGATCAGAACGTACTGTGATCATGTTAACGGAGGCGAGATTTGGAGGCGGGAGGGGAAAGACTCCCATTAAGGAGGGATCTTTAAATAATCCAGCACCCACACTCACTAGCGATTTGGAGGTATGCTCTACGAATGGTACATTCCCTTCAGAAGAGGAAGCAAAAAAGGACAGCTGGTCCACTGTGACGATTTTCCCTTGATGGGGGAAGCGAACGACACGGAATAAGGAGGAAGCCACGGCTTGCATGGCATAAGTCCAGCTTCGTCCAAGGAGGAGGTTGTAAGTGAGGTTAGCGTCAACGACTTCAACCTCGACTTCTACCGTTTTCCCTTCTAAAGAGATAGGTAAACGCGGGAGGATACCATGTGGACGAGATTCTCTTCCATCGAAAGCCTCTAGGGTGGTGGGAGACTGGCTCAGAGCAGGCGAACCAATAGCCTTCCAACAAGCAACCGACATGATGCAGGTTGAGGCTCCTTCGTCAATGACAGTACGGTGAATCGTCTTGCCTTTGATGAGAACTTGTATAAGGAAAGCCACCTGATGAGGCAATCTCTGCGTGAAACCTTCGAGATCAAAAGAAATTAAATCCGAATCTGCCGGGTCTATGCCACCAATCGCTGATAGCAGGGACTTCCTCTGGGAGGGGTAGCTCTGGAGTACTTCTAATGCGGACATAGCAGACGGAGCCTGAGCTAAGTCCTCGACAATGCTATAATGCTGGGCGGCACGAGAATTGGGGTTATAAGATGACTTCCTGAGTACACCTTTGGGAGGGGGTCGAGGGATCGTCTCGGTGCTGGGCCATTCAATGTGAAGAGGGCCAGAACTGGACGTAGGAGCGCTGGAGGGGACCTCCTGCTCCTTCCCGGCTGAAGATGGATAATCTTTCGCTCGAGTCGTGACATGGATGGGGATGGTTCCAGCCATGAACACTTGAGAACCAAACGAGGAAGAGGATTGAGAGGGGTCTGCCACCTGATGCGTCTGCTGGGATGGGAAAGGCTCTTTAAGCACGGCAGGGGACCCTGAAGCACCTTTCAAAAGCCGACTAACCTCGGACCGCCTGGGGCAATCTTTGGTGTAGTGATCCTCCTCGCAAATGAGACAGGGATACTTAGGCTTCCGTTTGGCTCCTTCCTCTGAGGGAGGTTTAGGAGGGTTCTGCTTAGGTTGTCCGGATTTTTCTTTGGCCTTTCCTTTCTTTTTTCCTTTTGAGGATTTGTCTGCCGCGGTGGACTGAACGGCATTTACCTCGGAGGTATTCCCAAGAATGGATGGGCTCTGAGAAGCATTCTCGTTAGAGGCGTTTTGTTTGTGCTTCCCAGAGTTCGCGGTCGATTTCTTACTTGATGAATTCACGGAGCCAATAACCCCATCAACGGAAGGCTTTGGTGGAGCTTTGGTTTGTCCGGGCCTCGGGGCATCTGGCAAATAGTCATACAAAGTACCTGACTGAGAATACACTAAGTCAAGGTATTGAGCTCGCGCGATTGCTTGCTCCTCAGTTACACACGCCCCCATTGCAATATCTTTGGCAATTTTAGGGACAAAGGACGTGGTAAACCAGTCGGTCAGGAGTTGATCGGGAATCCAAAATTTAATCAAACGACGACGCCTTCTCCATTCATGTATATGATCGGAGATGTGCGTTGCCGTATCCTGTTTCAGAGACGTGAGAAAATTGGTCCCAGTCTCGTACCGAATGGGTAACTGAAAATGAGTCAAGAAGGCCATAGCCAACGAGTTAAAGTCTGAAAACATGCCGCGGTTAAGTTCAATGTACCATTTTGCAGCCGAACCAGTGAGAGTCCTCTGGAAGAGGCGAAGTCAGATAGAATCATCAAGCCATGAGTTAGATGAACACCAAAGGTGATAAGTCATTACATGGGCCTGAGGATCCTCTCCGGCTTTGTCGTCGAACTTTGGACAGTCACCTGGTATCTTGGTCGGAACCGGTGGCCAATAGGAGTTATGCAAAATAGGATCGTTTGTTAACTTGGACACATCGGGTAGTTCCAACGTAGCCAAAAATGGTAGTTGCGGGTTGAAGGACATCTATGGCTGAGGATTCGAGGCGGTATTAGGGTTCCACCCAGATTGGGGTTGCCCCCATGAACTTTGTCCGGACGGGCCGGGCCCGAAAGGACCTGGCGCGTAGGAATTCTGTCCCGATGGACCTGGTCCAAAAGGACCTGGTGCATAGGGAGTTTGTCCGTAGGAGTTTTGTCCATGTGCGGACGACTGTCCCTGTGTCTGCCCCCCAGCTCCCCATGTATTAGCAGCTTGCCCTCCCGGTTGACCATATTGATAGTTTTGATAAGGAGTGACCTGTGGTTGTTGATAATTTTGATAAGGAGCATACTGATTTTGCCCCTGGGGTTGCTGGTAGCCATGTGACTGCTGGGTCCCATACGGAGCCTGGTAGGCAGGCTGCGTTTGGTATGAAGGTTGATAACCTGTTTGAGTTTGAGGCCCAGAGTAGTGTCCTTGAACCGACTGAGGTTGAACCATACGTCCCGAAGGTTGACTTGGTCGGATTCGAGATGGACCTGGTTGGCTAGCAGGATAGCCTTGCTGGGCGCCAGGTTGTCCATGTGCGACCAAGGGTTGTCTTTGCGGAACGGGAGGTCGAATTGGCTGGATAGCTGGTTGACGCCGAGGTTGGCCAGCTTGTCCAGGTTGACGATGAGGGTGGACAACGGGTTGATTTGGCTGTATAGACGGTTGGCCCGTTTGCCCCCCAGCGTAACCAGGTTGGGAAGAGGGCTGGGCTTGCTGTATGGCAGGCTGCCCTCCTTGGTGTATGGGCTGAGCGGAGGGTTGGCCTTGCTGTATAGCAGGTTGCCCCCCTCGCCCAGAAGGATTCGTGATTTGAGGGGTAGGTTGGCCCTGTTGAACATAGGGTTGTCCACCCTGCCCAGGGAATTGACCAAACTGGGCGGTAGGTTGGCCCTGTTGTACGTAGGGTTGTCCACCCTGCCCAAGAGGATACCCTTGCTGGACGGCTGGTTGATTTGGAGGATTGTAAACTGAGCCAGTTTGTCCAGAGGGGTACCCTTGCTGGAAACCAAGTTGGTCTTGTTGAAAAAACGGTTGCTCCGGCTGCCCAATAGGTTGATTTTGATATGGATATGGCGGACCTCCAATGCCCATAGGTTGTTCCTGGTAAGGTTGACCTTGTGGGTGCCCAGATTGTCCTGGGTCGGGCGGGCCATACAGTGGTTGCCCCTGGGGGGTTGCACGTGGAATGGCGGGCCTTGATTGGATGGTCCTATGGGCTGCCTGGGAGGATCTCGGTTTCCATAGAACACAGTAGTGTTATCATACATGACATTCAAGGGTTCCTCGTTTTCTTCAAAAGGGCGATGAGGGAGACCTGAGATGGCCTCAAGAAACTCACCATTTTCATCATAGTAGAAGAAAGGACCTTCGTAATCTGGGTCCGTTATAGGTTCCCCATAAGCATCATACGGTCCTGATCCTGGAATTCCTCCAACAAAAGAACCAGCTTGAGGGTTTTCGGACGAGGAAACCGGTACAGCACTGACGACCGGAGTCGAATGCGCTATACAGACAGTAGGTTGAGTGGGAACTGAGGTGACGGGCGCACTAAGCGCTGTCGTAAGGGGTGGAAAAAGGGGCTGCGAAACAAAAGGTCCGACGGAGGCAGCGAGACTAGGATCCCATATAGTCGTAGAAGTCGTTCTAGCGGCATACCTATCCCTCACTGATTGATATCGTGAAGGGACGGGAGAGGTAGCCGGGATCGGGGTCTCGACGTCTGTGACCACGGGTGTTTCACCGGTACTGGAAGCTGTCTCCTCCATTGGAGATGACATACCGAGAGGGGTATGAGGGGTACGGGGGGTATGATCCGGCTCCCAGATGGGATTCCAATCCTCTATGTAATCTGGGTTGCCTGGGGCACGTACGTTGATGGGCTGGATACTCGGAACAATGGGAAGAGTACCGCTTACAACTGGTACCTCGGGAGAAACAGAGGACGGAGAACCTTGATCACTTAGACCGGGGGTTGATGGGTCAGCCAGGATGACCAGACCCCTTAGAACTCCTAAAGGAAACTACCGATAAAACCCTACTCAAAACTATCGCACACAAGATCTAGAAAGGGTAATGTTATCGTGGCCAAATTAATTTTAAGACGCAAGAACCAAACTTGACCTTTTCATATTTCAGGAGTCGAGAAAAGGACAAAAAGATGACTCCAGTCTCCTTCGAATGTTTAATGAGCACGAAGTGACAAGACGCTCACAGGCACCTTTTCGTTTAGGGAGTCCGAAAAGGATCAAAAGCGACTGCTCTGGAACTCTAGGTAGAGGGTGTGCCAAACTTTTCGCAAAACCACATAATACTTTTTAGGGTACGGGTGGTCAATCTTCGTGAATGCTGTGTTCACTGCATTGCGAATCGTAGGGCGGCCGACTCGGCTTCCTATGGATAAAGGATAAAAGCCTAGTGGGGTCTCCCTATATACTCGACGGTACATGGGAGCGCAGTCCGTATTAGACCACTATCGAGTCACAGAAGGAGGAATCACCCAACCTAATGTGAAACAACAGTGACTATGTTTTAAGACGCCGGAACACGTCTCTAACCTAGACCTCTAAATATTTGCGTTTAGTTCCAATGCGTTTTTAGATTCATTTGGTTCATTTTACAGTTGATCTTGAGATTAAGTTTCGATTTCAAGCTCTATCGTATGTTCGCTCACAATTACTTAGATGCAATCTATATGCCAAAGAATTTCGTTTTGTTCGATGAATTCTAGCTACGAGAGGGAAAAGAATTTTAAATCAAACCAAACGAATGCAAACAAACAAGCAGCTAAATGCAACTAAAGCGAGGAAAGGAAACTTTTTCTTTTGAAAATGCAAGCCAACGAAATGTTCTTTTCCTTTTCAAATTTTTTGTAAAGCAAGCCACTAGTTTGATTTCTTTTCAATGACATAAAGCACCTAAAGGAATTTGGAGGAACCTGAACACCAAGCAAACTACTTAATGAGAGCACACAAAGTTCCCGAAACACTCAACCAAAGTTTCCAAATCAAAAGAAACAAAGTAATGCACGAGCTATGTGATCTAAGCTCCGCAAAACAAGCAAGGATTGCAAGCAAGGAGGGAGCGAAAAGAAACCACTTGGAAACACAATCCAAAACACTCTAACAATCACTGAACAAATGCGAAAACAAGTCTAGAACCAGCTGGTCAAAACAAGCAAACAGAAATCCTTACGGTAGGCTTGACACACACACGACCTCTAGATGCCCTAGGGCTAGAGTGCGAAATCAATAGAAAAAAGCAAACACCCGACGGACTAGAGTCACGACCAGTCAATTAGAGACTCAACACAATCCAGCAATTGCAAAAGTGAGGATGGAAACACGAACCAAGCAGCGAAAGCAAAAGAAGGGAAGGTATTTGCAAACTCAAAACTGAGCAAAACGAAACCCTATGAAGCCAAGCTCCGTAATCAAGCAGTTCAAAGTTCAGACAGTGAAAAACAAGTCATTAGACAGATGGAGAGAAGAAGGGAAAGTCACAGCAAGAGGTTTAGGAGGCCAATTTGGTCAAAAATGAATTTTTCAGGCTCAGCGCGGGTAGCCTTCAGCAACTCGGCGCTGACAGGGGGAGGCCAATAGCAACTTTGCGACGTCAGCGCGGAAGGACACGGATAAAGCGCGCTGTCTCAGAAAAACGAGGTCAGCGCGGAAATAAAGCACATAGACGCGATGACAGAAAGCACAAAGAAGTAAGGGCGCGATGTCAGCGCGGAAGGACACGAATAAAGCGCGCTGCCCTTGAAAACGAGGTCAGCGCGACTGTTAGACGTACAGGCGCGATGAAGAGAAAACCAAAGAACAGGGTCGCGATGTCAGCGCGACTGTTCGGAATTAAAACGCGCTGAGAGCAAAAAACAAGGAAAGCCAAAATAAAAACTTCCAAAACCAAAGGCAGGAGCTTTTCAACAATAAAAATGCTTCCCAGAAGCACCCAGAAAGTTCATAAGCAACAAAGACAATCCCAAAAACTCGGAAAGAGGTCAATCAAAGCCAAACACAAAAGTGGACTCAAGAGACAATAAGGCTGATCCCCAGCGGAGTCGCCAAATTGTTGGAGAGGTAAATCCCCTCTACGGATAGAGGCGATCCCTACTAGCCCAGCAAGGGTCTAGCAACAATCACACAATGCTGCCACGCATGTTCCTAATTGCAATTAAACAAGAGGTAAAGAGCACCTACTTGGATTCCTGCGCTGTCGTTTGATGAAGGGATGTTGTCTTCGCTCTTTCGCTTCAGCTGGTCACAATCCTCCGCGATCCCCGCGAATAGACACCTGCACACACGAAGAGAAAGCAAACGCAAGCGTGAAATCTAGTAAAAGCAACTATACATCAGTCAGAAAAGATATAATTCACATTTACCCATTGCATAGACAAACGAGAATGGAACAATAATAGCAGTCATCTATTATTAATCAGAATGGAGAAGAGTACAACCAAATGTTCTGACGTCGGTAACCTTCTCAAGAGGGGCCAGTCAGCATGTATCTCAAGCATTCACCTTTGAGGATGATTCTCCCAAGACAAACAACCCTCTCTCTTTCACACAAATGTCACAAACAACCTTCCCTAAGCAATCAATCACTTCCACACCTAGCACACCAAACCTATAGCAGCAATCTGAGCACTACAAGCTCTGTACAATCCAAGCTATTCCAAGCTAAGTCTAACTAGCTGCTCATGGTAATGGTGAGAGTTTATATAGGAGAAGGAGTCTCCTAAAAAGGTGGAAGGATGAGCTTATCTTCAAGGGAAGTTGTTGGAAAGGGTCGAACAGACATGCCATAGAAGGGAGTCGACATTCACAAAGATAACAACCAAGCCTGGAGAGATCTGGAAGGCAGGTTGTTTGAACAAATTCGCCCAAACTGGATCAACGTGGATTATAGAGAAACTGCCGCGCTGTCGGCGCATCTCCATAACTGAAGAAGTCATGTCAGCGCGGAAGCACACGGGAAAGGCGCGCTGTGGACCATCGCGGAAAAGTGATGTTCTTCCGCGCTGGCAGCGCACAGCATACACTGGAAGGCGCCTGTCATCGCGGTTATTTTAGGAACAGACGCGCTGATGAACAAAACTTTGGAAAAATGGGTTTTTAAGCCAGTTCAGGGATCAAGCACTTAGTGATTGTGAATTCTGGGCACAGCAGGGTGACTGACAGGAAGGCAGTGATAAATTACTGTGTAACAATGTGGATAGACATTTTCTCTATTTAACATTCACCAACCACGATTTAGCCAACTATGCTAGTTTTAAAAACTTGAACTATTTAAAAAAAATTAATTAATTATCATAAATTTTAATAATATTTTTTTAATGTAATTGATTAATATTGTATTAATTTATTAATATTGTATTAATTTATTAATATTGTATTAATTTATTAATATTGTATAATAATATAGGGTGGTAGGAGGGGGAGGGGTTATTCTTAATCCCGATGGAAAAAAGGTGCTGAAGTACTCCTGGGACCTAGGCAAGAAGACCGACGATCAAACTCAAATGTATGGTCTCTTGCTAGAACTAAACTTGGCAAACGAAATGGAAATTACGAGATTGTGATATTGAGAGATTCTCTCCTCACCATCCAATATCTCTACAAAGATTCCTTTCCTAAGAACAATCAAATTAAACTTCTTCTTCATAGAATTTGGGGTGCCCTCGACCACTTTCCTAGTAAGGCCTTTTATCATATCCTCATATTTCAAAACAGAGAAGCGGATAAACAAGCAAATCTTGCGTGCCTCTTAAAATTGGGTCAGATTGATATCAATGACTTGTTTGGATGGCGAAACATCCCATGATCCATTTCACTTCATTAGCTTATTTAAACTTTTATTTGCAAGCCCTTATGGAAAATCATGCAAATAACATTAATGCCCCCTCTTCCTCCCCTTCCTCCCTCACATTGGCAACAATAATAAAGTTTAGACTCGTATTTTGGGCACTTCATGTTTAGTAATTTAATTGATGTTAAATTATGACTAAATTATCGATTAGGGCTAGTAGACTCATGAAGTGTATGTGCATTGTATGTATTAGAAGTCGTTATTATTCAAGCAGTTCCTAGATTAAATTGATATATCGAGATGCACATGTTTTCTCTAACAACTATCACTCTTACATGAAAGATTATATGTTAGTATTTAACAAAATTGAAATTAAATATATCACTTTCTTAAAAGAAATATCACACTTTACTTGAAAGAAACAACATCACACTTGCAAAAATAAATATCACACTTGCTTGAAAGAAATATCAAACTAGAATTATCACACTTAGTTAAAAGAAATATCACACTTACAAAAATAAAATTACTCTGAAATCAAACCCAAATTTCTTCAACAGAAAAGGAAATTAATCTAATATGTCACACTTAATCAAAATCTTCTTTACTCAAATGTAACTTAACTCAAATATAACTCAAACTATAATACAAATCTTAAATCAACCCACACTCTCTCATACTATTGTTCATGTGCATAAGAGATCTCAGCTTCACTTATTCTTCCTACAACAAAATGATTAAACAAATCTTGCTTTAAACTCAGTCCTAAACATTCATTCAAAATCGAAACTGGCCAGTTAGACGAATGAATTGAACACTACATAAAATGTAGAATTCAAATGTTAATTGAAAAGGATAAAACCTTACAACTCTAGGGGGCCCTCCTGCGAGATGTAGGTAACAACACAACTTCTTCAAATGATTATATACGCATTGAGATAACACACAACAAGGGTCTCAAACGAAACATAGTTTTTATAACTGTGAACAAAGTTTTCAAAACAATATGCTAGATTGTGTTTATCATGTTGAGAGGTATATTTATAACCTCCATCAATAACTGTTTTAGAGATTTATGAGCCTATCCTACTCGAATGGCCTTTTATAAGCATGGTGAAAATCCTTGAATACCATGACAGTTCAAACAAGAGACCAAGTTAAGCAAGCGAGCGTATTCCACAGAGGTTCTCGGGCCCCTGAATAGTATATGGCAACAACCCTTACAAACATGGAAAAATTATTTTAACTATGCGTTTAAACCATCGATAAGACTATTGGCATTTCCGATCATCGACGAACAATCCCAGGCCCAAACAATAGGCATTTTGCGATACGGCAGACACGACAGGAATATAAAATATGATATATAACATATCGCATCTGGGGGACCCCATCGCAATCACAACCGGTGGAAGACCCATGCTCTGTAATGATCACGGACCCGTCGGGATAATAGAAAACAGTTTATAAAATATCGCATCTAGATCCTCCCCGTAAATCACAATTGGCAGAGTCCATCGGTAACATGTATATCAGCATGGTACTTGTGTGATATGCGATCGCGATTATATCGCATCACAACCTGGCTTCACTAGGGGCCGATTCTTAAGTACTCGTTCCTCCTCCGACCTGCGATATGTGATATCGCAATCGCAACGGGGATACTACCGGGGCCAATTTTCCTTAAGCCACGACCTAATTTTCTGCGATAAACAAAATCCAGGACCAATGGCAGCCTGCCACATGGAACTTCCCCATTTGTTGAGAGTGTCAGCCACGCCACTCCTCCTGCCACCTAGACAAGTCAAACACCATCTTTGACTTGCTCTAAATTCTTCAGATGAACTCAGATTTGAGTGTCGTTTGCACCGTTGGAATCGGGATGACGGGCACTCTGACCGATCCTAAGTTTATCTAGATTATGTTACTTTGAGTTTTGAGCCTTTTACCATGCCATTAGTACTTTCTGAAGATCCATTGGATCAATCCTCCCCACTAAGAGCTTTTGGACCGCCAAAAGCCTTTTCAGTCAATTGGCATGTGAGGAAATTGCTCCCACTTTCTCTTTCTCCATCCATTGATCTTTTCTCGAATGCATACCTTTGAGGCCAACACGAATGTACTCCACATCTCCCTGTCGTGAAGTTCTGGTTTTCCTGTCGAGAATGATATCTTCGAGAAACTTATCTCAATACTCTGGTGCAAAATCATCCACTCCAGGAATCTGTGCAACCTCTTCGGTATCCATAATCAATGGAGGTGTTTGGTCAATTTAGTGTGTCCTAAATTGCTATATAAATTTTCAATCCGGGATTCGTAAATTGCTGAAGTGAGGTGCACTATATATGTAAGATAACCGATTTCTTACTTCTTTGTCGTTTTTGATTTTTGGTTTGTTTTTGGGTTTATCTTTTGTTGATTCCCTAATGTGAGATGGCAATTCTAAAAGTCAAGTATGGATATAAGTGTTCAAGGCAATGATGAATTTTAAAATGATTTCCAAACTTCAAAGTTTTCAAAAAGGTTTTAAAACTTGTAATGATGAAATCAATTCCTAAGAGAAAATAAAAATGTACCTATATTCTAATTAAACCAAATAGTGAGCTAGTGACTATGAAACCCAGTATCCTTGCTGCTGTATAAAAAGAACTGAACTCAAAGAAATTCAAAAACTGTAAACAAAGTAAACTAAATCATATTACATCAACTCATATTCTGACCCCTCACCATTCGACTCGCTCTGGCTATAGGAGGTAATCATAAACAAATTGAGCAATTTGATATCTAATTTGCATAAAATGAAACTAAGATCAAACTACGCATTCATACTTCAATCCCTCACCATTTCACTCGCTCTGGCTATAGGAGGTAACTGAAAACGAGATGAGCAATTCAATAACTAACTTGCAGAAAAATAAACTAATACCAAACTACTTATTCATACTTCAATCCCTCACCATTTGACTCGCTCTGACTATAGGAGGTAACTGAAAATGACATGAGTAATCTAATATTTATCTTGCAGAAAAGTAAATGAACAAAACTAAAAGAAGTAAAAGTGCTGGAATTAGAACTAAGAAAATAAATCAGTAGAAGGACAAGATAATTTCATGTCATTAGTCATTAAAAAGCTATGTGCAAATTCTCGGGCTGTCTATTAGAACCTGAAATAAAGACACTAATCAGTTAACAACATTAGAAAGCATAAAAAAAACTATGGACAACAATCAACATGAATACCATAAGCAGTGTAATATATACAAGCAAACAATTATGGCATCAAGAACGTAAAGGAATAAAGCATGAAACTATACAGCAATTACAAAACCTTGGTGTGTACAGGGGCCCTCTGCACAACCTCGGCCAATCAGCAATCAACCACGAATTGAGCTTATAAACAGTGTCTTCTCATGTATTAAAATGCAGTCATAACATAAGGATAAAGTCACGGCATAGTGGGCTCGTAAACAATCAAAATTACATTCAAAAAGCTAGCTAATATGCGTATGAGAACGCTTTATTTATAACAGAGGAGGATACAACTACTTTCCTAAAATCTACGCTGATAAAAAGACACGTGAATAACCACGTCCAGAAATATAGCATTATGGTAGCCATGAGAATTATCCAAGGAGGGTGGTTGTTAGATTTGATTCATGGAGCAGTCCACAGGTGTTAACACGTCTCCTGAGATTTAGGAATTTTCCATGCAAGTCTTCACGTGGTGAAAAACAGAGTTCTGCCACCGTAAAACTCTTAGGTTGACCACCGCTTGGCTGTCTTTGACCGTGGCCTTCTGTGAGGGATTCGCCTGAACCAAGAGGACACGGTCCATGTCCACATCATTTGCAACTTGCCCATGTGGCCAGATTCTCCTGTAGACACCTGTAACATAGACTTCAACAAAAAGGCTGCAGAAAGTTGAGCTGGCTGCGGAAAGTGACAAGACTCCGCAACTGGCTGAGCAAAAATCTAGATCAAACAGCAGTCACAAGATATAGTTAGGAAACCATTTTATATGCTCTTTTAAAACTAGTATGCAATGATTTGATAGCTTAGGAGGTCCAGGTAAATGGAAAAAGGCTAAAAAGGTGTATAGGGAAGATGCAAGTTTGGGACTCAACATACCCCCACTGTGAAGGTGTTGCATGTCCTCATGCACAAAAATTTTGGTCATCCCCCTTTAGTCCATGTGTTTTGAAGCCTCTGCTAGTACATCCAGTCCTCTTCTCTTCTTTCTTGGTGCTACTACCATCCTGGGCTTCCTTATCAAACATCTGAATTTGAGATTGATTAATTCCCTACTCAACTTCCTGCACTTTTTCTTTAATTTCTTGTTCTTTTTCTGCCACAGTCCCAGATGTAACATAGTATTATCATGAATGATTTTGTCCACTTTGCTTTGCTCCTTTAATGCTTCATTTTCTTGTTTAATGTGTCTGTTTAAAACCTCCAATTCAAACACTTCTTGTTTCAATGATTGGATTTGTGCTTCTTGTGCTATGTGAGGCAGAGTGGATGACGTGTTCGGGCCTGCAACTGTCTTCTCTAAGGATTCGAGATAATCATACACCTCTTGCTGATTTGGATCTATTTCAGGTGTTTTCCTTGGGCTGACCTCAAAGTCTTGTTGAGGAGGAGGACTGATTTCTAATTCTGGTCGAGAAGGACTTACATCAACATCTGGAGGACTGGTTTTAGTATTTGACTAAGGATGAGGTGGGCTACGGCCAGCTGGAGGTTTCTCGGGTGTTTCCCCACCCAAGTCAATGAAGTGGGGTCCTTTTACTTGTGTTTTCCTCCACTTTCCTCTAAGCTTGCTGCTTCTTCTTAAACATTGTGGGCTATTACTCTCTTCTTCCATGCTCTGTTTTCCTTTTTCTTTCTTCTTGGCTGTAGCAGCTTGTTTTTGAAGATGCACTAGTCTCTCAGACAACACTTGATAGTCTTCCTCTACAGATGGTTCTGGTGATTGGTAGACATCTTCTATGTTCCTTTTCCCTTCAATTTCCTCTGTTTTCTATCCTTAGTTCTTTCCTCCTTCTCTTTTTGACCAACTTCTTTAGTTTTGCTAATAGGAGAGTCTTGAATTATTGCACTTTTTTCTTTTCTCCTACTCCTTCTTGGTGTTTTTGGTGTACTGCTTTCAGGTGCCTCAGATGGCTCTTGAAAGTAGTTTCTTACTAAAAATAGTTCCCAGGTATCTTTGTTTTTCTTCAATTGGTCTTCAATTAGAATCCTCACAAGCCCATGATGATATAAATGAGGTTCTATGTCTTCTATGTTCTTTTGGACTGTTGTGCACATCTTTTTCAAGCTCAGCAATAAGAAATAGGGCAGATTAAGGGTTTGGTTCTCTAAGAAGTTCATCAATAACCTAGTATGATACATGTACATTGCTCCAAAATGGCCTTCACAAGTAATAAACTTTTGAATGATTAACAGTAAGCTGGCCCACTCTTCTTTTAATGCATGAACATGAATTCCTTTTGTGAATACAGTAACGTGCATACCTGGGTTTCGTAATATGACTCTCCATGCCTTCTCGTCCAAACTTTTGTTTTTAAACCAACGTTCACCTTCCTGGGGCAGGTCTGTAGCAGCTGCTATGAATGCTTCAATGACCGTGAACTTAAGGTCTCCAATTTCCACCACTTGGCCGTTGAAAGACCTTGCAAAAGCTTTTGTTCTCTCCTTATTGTGGCCCTTAAATTTTTGAATGAAACGTAGCCATTTTACCTTCTTCAGCAAGTCTTTTACTTGAGGGTATCCTTCTAAGAACTTAGGCCCTTCTGTTTCTGCCCTCAATAACCGTCCCATCCTTTCCTCTGTTTGAAATTCAACTGCATGTGAGGGTTTAGCAGAGGTAAGACGACTAGGTTGCAGGGTTTATGGAGAAGAAAATAGTGGCTGAAAATGGAAGATGGATAACATGTAGCGGGAGTATTCAGGAACTGTAAGCGGAAACAGAGGATAGGCAACCGAGGTGAGTTCACGAAATGGAGTGGAGACATATGTGAACAAGGTGTGGCTTTAACAAAATGGCAGGGTAGTGAAGTGAAGTTGGAATTTTTGAACTGAACAGCTGCGTAGGAGATGTTACACGTTATGAAATGGCAGTTAAAAGTGCGGTGGAGAGGAGCCGTAATTAAATGGCTCACATCTCATGATTACAAGTGGAGCGTGAAAGTGCAGTCAACTACGAGTTAAACCTGAAAATTAATCATGAGACTGTTTAGGGAATAAATGCATGGTTCATGGAGGAATGTCGTGAAATGGTAATGGAGCTATCGTGGTAATCATTGCATATAGTGGAGCTTTAAGGTTTAATAACTATGAAAAATTGTGCCTTTGATTGCTGTTTGAAAGAAATTTTTACTCATACCTTGGAATCTTTGCCATTTGTTGTCCATTAGCCCTTAATCAACTGCTCCTTATTGATGTCTTTAGATGCTCCATGTATTCATAACATATGATCAGTCATGCCTGCATTTTCATGATTATTGAACTAACATCTTGACAGTTAATTTGAAAAACAGAGTGGTGACTGCGGAAACTGCTTCTGGCTGCGGAAACTGATTCCAGCTGCGGAAACTGACACAACAACCGCTTGACTGAATAAAGATAGTTAAATAATAACTAACTGAATGGAAATGGTCATGAAAGAGACTTTTATTGATGAAATGGATGAAATGGAGTAGAGTGAAATGAAAATGAAATGGAGTGGGATGGAAATGAAGTGAAAATGGGAAAGAAAGAGAGATTTTTTTTTTGGAAAATATAGAGTGTCAGGTGTTCCTGATTTTCACTCTACATTTTTTGTACAAGACTGCCAATCAGTGATTGGTTTTCAGGCTTATACAATTTTTTATTTTTATTTTTTATTTTTTAACAGAAAGGAACAAAGGCTAGGCTGGTGGAGAAGAAGGATTCTTTTTCACGAGCCTTATTGCAGAATTCTCTTGAAACATTTTGACAAATTCCTGTTTTGAGTGTGGCTTATGATAAATCTTTAATTTGTGGCCATTCACAATAAGAGGGGTTTGAAATTCATCAATGGTCTTGATTCTTACCGCTCCATTGCTAAAGACTTTGTCAATCTCATATGGCCCAAGCCAATGGGTCTGAAATTTACCTTTGAAGTCTTTAAACTTGGAATAAAATAGTAAAGCCCAATCTCCCTCTTGAAACTTTTTCTCTTTGATATATCTGTCATGCCACTTAGCTCTTTGATGTTGAACGAGATCAGTTCTTATGATTTCTTATTGTCTGATCTCATCCAGCTCATTCAACTGCCCCATTCTGTGCTTTTGGGCTTATGATAGATCCATCCCCAATTGAACTGTCATCTTGAAAGTTTTGACTTGAAACTCAATGGGGAGTAGGACTTCTTTCCCATAAACAAGTTCATATGGAGAATGTCCTGTTGTATTCCTCCATGTAGTTCTGTAGGCCCATAAGGCTTCACGAAGCCTTTTTGCCCAATCTCTTTTGTGTAGATGAACAGTTTTGGTGATGATGCTTTCAATAACTTTGTTTGTAGACTCCACTTGGCCATTTGCTTGCGGATGGTAAGGAGTAGATTTTATGTTCTTGATTTTGTATTCTTCCATCAACTTCTCCATCATGTTGGATGTAAATTGACTTCCCTGATCTGTCACAATTTCTCTTGGGACACCAAAGTGAGTAAAAATATCCTCATAAAGAAAACTAACAACTGAATTTTCAGTAGCAGAGAGTAATGCTTTGGCTTCTACCCATTTAGTGACATAATCAGTGCATACCAATATATGCTTCTTTTGTTTAGATGGTGGATTAATGGGTCCAATGAAATCTAAAGCCCATTTTTCAAAGGGTTCGATGAGTACCTGTGGTTGTAATGGCATTTCATTTGAAAGAGTCGGTTTCCCTACTCTTTGGCAGCTGTCACACCTTTTGACATATTCTTTTGTATCTTTGAAGAGGGAAGGCCAATAATATCCTAAAGAAAGGATTTTATAGGCCGTTCTTTTGTCAGCAAAGTGTCCACCGCATGGTTCATCGTGACATGCCTTGAGGATGTCAGGCATTTCATCTTCCCTAACACATCTTCTGATCACACAATCTGGCCCTATTTTAAGCAATTCGTTAGAAATCCATGAATATTTTGAACTCTCCTGAATAATTCTTCTTCTTTCACTAGGAAATAGATGTGGAGGTAGTTTCCTTGTAACCAAATAGTTAGCAATATCTGCATACCAATGAGTCTTAATAGTTACTGCAAATAAATATTCATCTGGAAACTTATCCTCTACAGGAGAATCTTCCTTAGTATTTTGGATCCTAGACAAGGAATTAGCTACTATATTTTGTTTCCCTGGTCTATCCAACACAGTAATATTGAATTCCTGTAAAAATAAGAGCCATCTTGTAACTATGCCATTAGTAACATGTTTGTTCATTAGATATCTAATCGCAAAATGATCAATATGGACAAAAGTTTCATAGCCTGTAATATTGTTATAAAACCAGCTCAAGAAAAGATAGAAAAGATAGATCAACGCCTTAGAATTCAGCCTCTTCGAGGGCGCAACCTCCTTTACATTACATAAATGAACAATTCTTGGATGATTCAAATGACAAAACCTCCTTTCTAGATATAGGAGTCTAAGGAGTCACAATATAATCCAGTCGACCTAACAATAATAATATAAAGCCACAAAAATAACAATAGAGGGATTCTATGGGGCACAGTAATAATAATATGGGGGCAATAAGGGCACAACAATATTAATAAGGGGTATAACTATAATAGTAATGGGATAATCACTAGTATTATAGGGGCCCAACATGCCCCTCTTCTTCAAAAAAGTGTTGTCCTCAACACTTGAGTAGTTCTGGATACTTCTGCATAAAATTCTCATCCTCCCATGTGTAATTTTCAGAGGATAAGTTCTTCCACTTGATAAGATACTCTGAAATTGATCGATTTCGTAGCTGTCGAGTTCTTGTTTCTGTGACTGCTTCTGATTCCAATATAATTTTTCCTTCCTCGTCAAGTTTTGGCAATATTGTTTGAATTGGGAGCTTGTTGCCTATAACCTTCTTTAAACATGAAACATGGAAAACTGGGTGCAATCGAGAAGCTGCAGGAAGCTCTAATTTGTATGCCATAGTACCAATCTTTTGCAACACCTTGTACGAACCATAATACTTTGGTGATAATTTATTATCCTTCTTAGCTTGCTTGAGGGACATTTGCTTATATGGTTGTAGCCGTAGGAATACCCAATCACCTACATCAAAACTTTTTTCACTGCGATGTTGATCTGCCTGTTGCTTCATTCTATTATGTGCCAACATGAGGTTATCCTTTAAGAGTTGGAGGACTTGTTATTGATGTTCGATGTGATGTTCCACTGCCTGAACCTTAGAATTTTCTTTTAAATATGATGTGATGGATGGTGGTTGATACCCATAAAGTGCCATAAATGGGGTCATTTTTGTTGCTGTATGGAAGGAAGTGTTATACCACCATTCAGCCAGAGGAAACCATTTGACCCATTGTGTCTGTTTATCAGATACAAAGCAACGAAGATATCCTTCCAAACATTTGTTTACTATCTTAGTTTGCCCATCAGATTGAGGATGATAAGATGAGCTATGAGCTAACTGAGTACCAAGACAAGAAAATAATTCTGTCCAAAAATTTCCAGTGAAAATGGGATCTCTATCACTTACAATAATTTTTGGGTTTCCATGTAGCTTTTGAATTGTTTCCATAAATGCAGTAGAAACTGTACTGGCTTTAAATGGATGTGATAATGCATAAAAGTGTGCATACTTGGTAAGTCTGTCAACTACCACCATGATGACACTCTTTCCCTCAGACTTGGGTAAACCTGTGATAAAATCCATTGAAACCGCCTCCCAACATTGGCTTGGAATGGATAAAGGTTGTAATAGACCCGGTGTCTTAATTATTTCAACTTTATTTTGTTGGCAAACCAAACATTCCGCCACAAACTTTTGAATATCTGATTTAAGGCCATCCTAAAAAAATTCCTTCTTAACCCTGTGGTAAGTTTTTAAAAATCCTGAGTGCCCTCCTAAGGGAGAAGTGTGCAATTCCATAAGAATCTTTTGTTTTAGCTGGGAGTTCTTACAGAGGTATAAGCAATCTTTGTACCATAACGAATCATTTTGCTAGCTAAATGTATCAGACGTACTGGAATCTTGTTGTAACTTTCTAATAAGTGCCCACACTTCTTCGTCATTCTTCCATTCCTCCCTTGCTTCGTTTATCCAATTTGGTTGGATAATAGAAATGGCGCACAACAATGCTTCCACATCCTCATCCTTTCCTGAGAGTGCATCTGCCACCACATTTTGCTTCCCTATTTTGTAGATGATTTCAAAGTCATAACCCAACATCTTTGTGACCCACTTTTGTTGCTCTTTAGAGGATAATCTTTGTTCTAAAAAGTATTTAAGGCTATCATGATCCGTTTTTACCTTGAAGTGTCTTCCCATTAGGTAGGGTCGCCATTTCTTAAGTGCATGGAGTATTGCCAACATTTCCTTCTCATAATAGCTTTTCTTAAAAACTTTCCCTTGATTGGACGACTTTCAAAAGCAATGGGTCTTTCATCTTGCATTAGAACAACACCAATTCCATTTCCTGAAGCATCACATTCCACAATAAAGGTTTTTGTGAAGTCTAGTGTAGCTAAGACCGGTGCTTGGCACATTGCCTCTTTAAGATGTTCATTGGCCTTTGTTGCTTCCAGAGTCCATGAAAATGCATCTTTCTTCAATAATGTTGTTAGAGGTGCTGCTATTCTCCCATAATTCTTAACAAACTTGCGATAATACCCTGTAAACCCGAGAAATTCTCGCAGATGTTTTATGGATGTGGGGATTTTCCATTCCTTAATCGCTTTAATTTTGCTAGGGTCTACCTTAACTCCTTCATGAGATACAATATGACCCGTATATTCCACCTCCTAGACTCCAAAGAAACATTTGGATCTTTTTGCATATAATTGTTTCTCCTCCAATAGTTGTAGCACCCTGTCAACATGTTCAACATGATCCTTCCAAGACTTGCTGTAGATTAGTATATCATCAAAAAATACTAACACAAATTTTCTAAGGAATGGTTTGAAAATTGAATTCATCAAACCTTGAAATGTTGAAGGTGCATTGGTAAGGGCAAAAGGCATGACCAAAAATTCATAGTGACCCTCATGAGTTCTAAATGTTGTTTTCAGAATGTCTTCAGTCTTCATTCTGATTTGATGATATTCTGAATGAAGATCCAACCTGGTGAAGTAAATTGATCCATGCAATTCATCTAGTAATTCATCAATGACAGGAATGGGGAACTTATCTTTAATAGTGAGCTTGTTGAGCTCCCTATAATCTGGACACATGAGCCATGATCCATCCTTCTTGTGCACCAATACCACTGGATCTGAGAAAGAACTTTGACTCGGTTGGATTATACCAGCCTCTAGCATTTCTGCAACCATACGTTCAATTTCACTCTTTTGGACATAGGGATATCTGTACGGCCTGATGTTTGGAGGAACACTTCCTGGAATCAGATGAATAGCATGATCATGATCACGCATAGGTGGGAGACCTTTGGGAGTCTCAAATACCTCGGAATGATTGTCCAGGAATTTTGGAGATCTGGAGAAATAGATGATTCCGATGTGGAAACATCTAGCGAACATAATTGTGCAATTACACCTCTTTGATCCTTTTTTATAAGCTTTGTCATACAATTAGAGTTGATTATCTTTCCTGGTTTCCCTGCAATACCCATTAATTCAACTTCCTTTCCTTCCGTAGAAAATTTGATTAAAATTTCTTGAAAATTAAAAGCTATTGTACCCAAGGATTGTAGCCATTGGACTCCTAGTACAACATCAACACCTCCCATTGGAATGGAAATCATTGGGCTAGTCAATACATATTCTCCCATGGATAGCTTGATATTATGGCACTTTCCAGAACAATTTATTGTTCCTCAATTTGCAATCATCACTTGACACTCTGGTGCTGGATATAGGAAGCAATTCATTCTTTTTCTACCTTACAATGAATAAAATTGTGGGTGCTTCCTGAATCAATCAACACTATTACCTTTTTCTTCTTGATTTGTCCTTCTATCTTGATGGTTTGAGGAGTGGTAATTCCCGCCAATGCATTACAAGATATGGTCGGATTTATTTTTTCTTCATCTAGGCTTTGTTCCTAGAGTATATCCTCTTCTTTTGACCTTTCTTGCTCCTTTTCTTCTTCCTCTTCACAATCTATGTAGAATAATTTCTTCTCAGCACACTTGTGACCTTTAGTGTATTTGCTATTACAACTGTAACAAAGCTCTTTTGCTCTTTTTTCTTCCAATTGTTGTTGTGTCAACCTTATAGGTTGTAGAAGACTAGGGGCAACAACACTTCCATCTTTATAGTTGTGAGTGGTATGCTTCCTGGTTGCCATAATTTTGCTTTCCATTTTTCTTGCTAACCTGAATGCCTTCTCTAATGAATCAGGTTCCCAAAGGCGAACATCATGTTGGATATTATCCTTTAAAGACCCTATGAACACATCAATCCTATGCTCCTCTGGAATATCTTTTACCCTTATGTTCAATTTTTGGAACTCCTCGATGTGCTCCATTATTGAACCCTTTTGTTTGAGACTTATCAATTGGCTAAAAAAAGTGTTGCTTTTTGTATCCTCAGAATGTGCTATCAATTCTTCCGTAAAAATTACCCAAGTGATAACTTGTTTACGAGAGCAAAGCCATTGATACCATACAAACTGATTTGGTTCCAAATATAAAGTTTCCATACGTACCTTTTATGTGTTTTTCACATTATTGAGATCGAAGAATTGCTCCATCTGTAATATCCATGTTGCGGGATCCTTGCCATCAAACTTCCTCATATCGATTTTTGGAATATGGTGAGTCTTTGATCCAACATTAGAGTCCATGGAATCATGATTAACATTTCTTTTGTTCTCATCATGAGTTTCCTTTAGTACCCTTTCACCCTTAGTGACCATTTCTTGTAGCAACTTATTCATATTTATCCTCAATTCTTCCATCTTATCATCCATGCCATCAATTTTAGCTTCTACGCCTTTCTTTAAACAATCCATTTTAGCTTCTACACTTTTCTTTAAAACCATCCACCTTAGCTTCTACATCTTTCCTTAAACCATCCATCTTAGCTTCTACATCTTTCCTTAAACCATCAATCTTAGATTCTGTTGCTTTTTGTGCAAGTGACACTTGTTGCACTTGTTCTTGTAATTTTGATATATCATATAGCATTTATTCTTCTTCTTCATGAGTCATGCTAGAGATTTCAGGTTCCTTACTAGGTGTTTGCATTTTCTTTCCTCAGGGCATCAGTTACCGATAATAATGCTCTATTATGCCCTTTAAATTCCTTCAAAATAAATTTTCAAACCAAGCTCAAGCAAAAATTTAAGAAAATTTACACACCTTTTTTCACTTTGTAGGAGCTCGATATTTCCTCTGATATATTTCTGTACTTTCCAATCATCTAGTTCTGAATTTGTGTCCTGCAGTATCCCTTTGTGTTCTCTTTCCAATGCCACAAGTCTGACCCAAATTGGATTCTCCAAGGAAGAGTTATGCGAAATCTCCCACAGTGACTTGATTATAGACTAGTTCAGTAGAGCGAACTTGTACGACGTGCCACGAGTCACTGTTTTGACCTTTGGATCTGAAAAATGCATACAAGAAACTAAAATCTGTCCTCTTTCTGTACCTTACGAAATTTCAATCCGATCCCCAGAGAGAAAGTTATGATGATTTTCCCCAGGTCACCTGTTTGGAATGTAATTTAGGAGTCTGCAAAAAGACTAACTTCCTCAGATCATATCTCCGCAAATATAGCACGAAAAGCTCTGAAATTCAGAGCCGAGGTTCAGCGAGATTTCTTATCAAATGGTTTTTTTTTTTGCAACTTCTGAAATTTTGCAGAAAAAAGTTATAGCGAAAATTCCACGATGACCTGTTTGGAGCAGCGAAACCCTAGAATCCAAAGCTTTGATACCAAATGTTATAAAACCAGCTCAAGAAAAGATAGAAAAGATATATCAACACCTTAGAATTCAGCCTCTTCGAGGGGGCAGCCTCCTTTACATTACATAAATGAACAATTCTTGGATGATTCAATGACAAAACCTCCTTTCTATATATAGGAGTCTAAGGAGTCACAATAATAATATAAAGCCACAAAAATAACAATAGAGGGATTCTATGGGGCACAGTAATAACAATATGGGGGCAATAGGGGCAAAACAATATTAATAAGGGGTATACCTACAATAGTAATGGGGTAATCACTAGTATTATAGGGGCCCAACATATATAATGTCTAAACTTATTGATTGCATGAACAACAACTAAGAACTCTTTTTCAGTCACAGTATAGTTCAACTCAGTGGGAGTCAAATTTTTACTGGAATAGTAAATAGCATAAGGAACTAAATCATTTTGACCCAACACAGCTCCTAGCGTTGTATTTGAAGCATCTGTAGAAATATGGAAAGGAAGTTTCCAATTTGGCCCTCTTAAGATGGGTGCTTCAGATATTCTTGTTTTCAAAGTTTCAAATGCTGATTGACAATTAGGATCCCATTTGAATTCACAGTCTTTTGTAAGCAATTTGAAAAGTGGAGATGCTATTTTGGTGAAGCTTTCTATAAATCTTCTATAGTACCCAGTAAATCCCAGAAAACTTCTAACATCTTTTTGACAATTTGGAATAGGCAACTTGGAGATGACTTCAACTTTTGATCTATCAACTTTAATCCCATCCCCTGAAATGTTATGTCCCAAAAAAATACCTTTAGTAAACATCATAAAGCATTTTTCAAGACTTAATGAAAGGTTTGTTTCTTTACATCTTATAAGGACTTTTTCCAAATTTTCTAATGCCTCTTCAAATGAATCACCATAAAATGTAAAATCATCCATATAGACCTCTACACAATCATGGATTAGATTAGAAAAGATTCCTAGTACTACCCTTTGAAATGTTGCAGGTGCATTACATAATCCAAAAGGAATCACTCGGTAAGAAAAACTTCTCCATGGACAGGTAAAGGTGGTCTTATCTTGATCTTCAGGTGCTACCTGAATTTGATTATAGCCACTAAAACCATCCAAAAATGAAAAGTACTTTTTTCTTGCTAGAGTATCTAATAAACAATGTAAACTTTGAAACGGGAACTATAAACTCAAAATGAGAACTCTGGCCAAAAAACCCCGAAAAAACATCAAAAACAGTGCTAAAAACGAAAAGTGTGTATACTGGAACGATGATTTTATTTTTTAGGGGTCAATTTTGAACATGTTTTAAAAATGGCAGTGACTACGAAATTTACTACGAAATTTTTGTGCAAAATATAGCTTCAAAACGAAAAGTGATGATACTGGAACGATGATTTTTTTTTAGGGTCAATTTTCAAACTTTTAAAAAAATGCTAGTAAAACCAAATTTTTATGTGCCAGACAAAGTTGTTTATGAGGAAAAAAACACATTAATGTTTTTGGTAGAATATCATTTTTCTTTTCTAAGTATAAATTCAACATGTTCTCAACCATAACATCAACATCAACGATGCTATGTTTTTTTTTGTTTCAATCCCACCATCTACTTCATGAGTAACATATTTCAATCTCTTGATGTCAAACACCATCCATTGAATTAATGGTCGGATCAATAATCCAAATCTATTGCACGTGACAAGCTCCTACAATCTCTTATATAGAATCTACTTTGTATATCAATGTTGTGTCATGAGCTTTCAATTTGGCTATTCATTTCACGTTTACTGGTCTCTAAGTGAATTTACCAATTATTAACAATTACCAATTATTAACAAGTGATATAGAGGTAATTACATACTATAATTGGCTCAATTAAACTAGTCAACAGTTAATACTAATATGTACAATAGTTTAAAATCAATTTAACAATTAAAAATTCTTACAATGATAAAATTAGTTTTTTATGTCTGCAAAAATTCAATTCAACAAATATACTATTTGTAGAAAATAAATCTATTACTAGGGCTACAATGTTGCTATATAAATTTACTACAACTACTTTTTATGAAATAATTGCAAGGGCTATTGAAAGAAACAAGGTATAACCACTATGAAGAAAATAAGGTATACTTATGAGCCTAACTTTTAAAAGATAACATATGTATACTTATGAGCCTAACTTTTAAAAGATATTCACATCTCTTACATATCTAACATTTAACCATCTAACACTTATACATTGACCCCATACTAAGTTCTCAAACTAAATTGTAGAGAGACTCATACTTTAGGGACGTAACAACATTTTACAACATACTTTAGAGATGTACAACATTTTGCCGAATTCCTCGGGGCCTCTGACCTCTAGGAGTATAACAACATTTTTCCTAATTCCATAAACCAAATCCAACTATTAGATATAATAATTATTCATATAATCACCATAACAATTATGAATCTTATAAAACTAATACTCCTCTTCATGTTTACTAAATTATACTATTTTTTAAAATATAATTAGAATTCAATCTAAAAAAACATGAAAAAAAAATGAACATGGAAAAAAAAGGTATTAATAAAATTTGCCATATCCATAGGACTTCACTTTTCTTTAAAATGAAAAAGCCTTTGATATAACCATAAAATATGGTATACATAAAAACTCAATTCTTATTTAAAATGGATCAGGCCTTATGTTGAAACATAAAGAGAGGGTATAAATAAAACTGGCATCTCCATCTGTAACCACAATCTAATTTAAAGCCTTAAATGGAACCATATGGAAAGGGTAATGATAAAACTTTTCACCATGGTCAATCCCTTATGGAACCATGAATAAAGAGGAAAATAAAACTTACTATTGCTCTTATGTTTTTTTTTCAATCCCACCATCTACTTCATGAGTAACATATTTCAATCTCTTCATGTCAAACACCATCCATTGAATTAATGGTCGGATCAATAATCCAAATCTATTGCACGTGACAAGCTCCTACAATCTCTTATGTAGAATCTACTTTATATATCAATATTGCGTCATGAGCTTTCAATTTGGCTATTCATTTCACGTTTACTGGTCTCTAAGTGAATTTACCAATTATTAACAATTACCAATTATTAGACAACATCTATTAATGTAAATGACATATAAAGATATAAGCATTTTCCACATGACACCATAAGTATACCACTTCCGCTGCTCAATGCCTTAGCAACAAAGTTCTTCGTGGATAACTATACACTTTTTTTATTTATTGATGCATTATATTTGTTCTACTATTTCGTGTACAGGTAAATGTGAAGTGGTGACTACCTAACTTATAATAGTGATTCTCAGATACGGCGGGTGGTGGGGCGATTCTGAGAATCGCCCCACCACCCGGCGATTCTCAGAATCGCCCCAATCACTATTATCACTGAAATTATGGTATGAGTTTTTCACTTTAATGTATATGGAGTGAAGGTAACAGTATGGAACTGTGTATACATATATCGAACTGTGGAGAGCATACTTCTGGGATCATTTTTCTTTCTTTGTTTCTATTGTTTGTCACATGGTAAGAAAGTGGTTTCAGATCTCTTTTTTTTGTGGTAAAGTTGTTATGCGCATAAGTTGGTTTTGTGCAGACCATGTACACATCTCTGATCTAGGACTGTGCCATTGTTGAAGGGTCAATGCAACTAACTCTGCAGTAAAATGTGTATTAGGCTATGCATTGATGTATTAACTCTATCTCAATGTTGAATAATATTGTGCATACAAGATTGTTGGATTTGGATTTGCGTTGATTAATTCTATTTCAATGTTGTGCACACATTATTGTTGGGTTTGAATCTGTGTAGATTAACTCTATCTTAATGTTGAATAATATTGTGCACACAAGATTTTTCATTGGTTTATGTGTAGCGTGCCTTTGCAGAGATCTTCCCTCAAGGATTGGGACGAAATTCATTTAAATATTCTCTTATGTGGTGGGTTTAATCTGCTATATGATAGGGGTATTCTCTTACACATTTCTGTAGCACACTAAATGAGTCGATTCTGATCAATTTCATATGTGTGTTGGTCCTTTAACGATCCGGTCAAAGCATAGATGAGAAAACGATTTGAGCATTGAAGTAATTTTTGTCTAGATATGTCCCAATCCATTAAAGAATAGTGTGCACTATATTATTAATCCCAAAATCAATCTTATCTGCTACGTCTTTAGATCACATAAGCTTCGGAAGTGCATTGGCCCTTGTGCATTATGACTATATATATGTCTCAACGTTGAAGATTGTCATGAAGAGTCATTTTGTAGGTGTTTCAACTTGTCTTTAATTGGGTATAAATCAATGCTGGAAAATCCTCTTACGTGGTTAATTAGATGGGCTGTTTCTGTGATCACTTGTTATGTATTTCTATAGTGACTGCTCATTGCTTGAAGACCCAGTGTGTGCACTAGTAATATTATAATCTGAAGCATACTATGGTGAGAGATCTGATTGATTTCACAGATATTAGAGGTTTTTTTTTTTTAGCTTAAATTGTATGCATGCGTGTAAATATGCAAGGGATGGTATCTATGATGATCTACTAATGAAAGAGGGGTTTTTATTATCATAATACTATTTGGATAAAATTTGTGACAACTTAATTTGCTTCTACGGTGAACTGATTAAGGAAGAGTGTGGGCTAGTTCTGGTTACCTCATTATTCTTCCTGTCGCTGCAGTTCTATTCATGTTCGTGTGACAAAGTTATTTGAATGAAAAGGGTTGTATGTAGGGCATACGGTGCACAGTACAAATGAAAACAGAAGTTAAGCATTGCTTCAAAGTTCTTCCGCTGCTCAATGCCTTAGCAACAAAGTTCTTCGTGGATAACTATACACTTTTTTTTTTATTGATGCATTATATTTGTTCTACCATTTCGTGTACAGGTAAATGTGAAGTGGTGACTACCTGACTTATAATAGTGATTCTCAGATACGGCGGGTGGTGGGGCGATTCTCAGAATCGCCCCACCACCGGGGCGGTGGCTGGGCGATTCTGAGAATCGCCCCACCACCCGGCGATTCTCAGAATCGCCCCAATCACTATTATCACTGAAATTATGGTATGCGTTTTTCACTTTAATGTATATGGAGTGAAGGTAATAGTATGGAACTGTGAGTTCTTCCGCTGCTCAATGCCTTAGCAACAAAGTTCTTCGTGGATAACTATACATTTTTTTATTTTTTATTGATGCATTATATTTGTTCTACCATTTCGTGTACAGGTAAATGTGAAGTGGTGACTACCTGAGTTATAATAGTGATTCTCAGATACGGCGGGTGGTGGGGCGAGCAATTCTGAGAATCGCCCCACCACCCGGCGATTCTCAGAATCGCCCCAATCACTATTATCACTGAAATTATGGTATGAGTTTTTCACTTTAATGTATATGGAGTGAAGGTAACAGTATGGAACTGTGTATACATATATCGAACTGTGGAGAGCATACTTCTGGGATCATTTTTCTTTCTTTGTTTCTATTGTTTGTCACATGGTAAGAAAGTGGTTTCAGATCTCTTTTGTTTGTGGTAAAGTTGTTATGCGCATAAGTTGGTTTTGTGCAGACCATGTACACATCTCTGATCTAGGACTGTGCCATTGTTGAAGGGTCAATGCAACTAACTCTGCAGTAAAATGTGTATTAGGCTCTGCATTGATGTATTAACTCTATCTCAATGTTGAATAATATTGTGCATACAAGATTGTTGGATTTGGATTTGCGTTGATTAATTCTATTTCAATGTTGTGCACACATTATTGTTGGGTTTGACTCTGTGTAGATTAACTCTATCTTAATGTTGAATAATATTGTGCACACAAGATTTTTCACTGGTTTATATGTAGCGTGCCTTTGTAGAGATCTTCCCTCAAGGATTGAGACGAAATTCATTTAAATATTCTCTTATGTGGTGGGTTTAATCTGCTATATGATAGGGGTATTCTCTTACACATTTCTGTAGCACACTAAATGAGTCGATTCTGATCAATTCCATATGTGTGTTGGTCCTTTAACGATCCGGTCAAAGCATAGATGTGAAAACGATTTGAGCATTGAAGTAATTTTTGTCTAGATATGTCCCAATCCATTAAAGAATAGTGTGCACTATATTATTAATCCCAAAATCAATCTTATATGCTACGTCTTTAGATCACATAAGCTCCGGAAGTGCATTGGCCCTTGTGCATTATGACTATATATATGTCTCAACGTTGAAGATTGTCATGAAGAGTCATTTTGTAGGTGTTTCAACTTGTCTTTAATTGGGTATAAATCAATGCTGGAAAATCCTCTTACGTGGTTAATTAGATGGGCTGTTTTTGTGATCACTTGTTATGTATTTCTATAGTGACTGCTCATTGCTTGAAGACCCAGTGTGTGCACTAGTAATATTATAATCTGAAGCATACTATGGTGAGAGATCTGAAATATTTCACAGATATCAGAGGTATTTTTTTTTTAGCTTAAATTGTATGCATGCGTGTAAATATGCAAGGGATGGTATCTATGATGATCTACTAATGAAAGAGGGGTTGTTATTATCATAATACTATTTGGATAAAATTTGTGACAACTTAATTTGCTTCTACGGTGAACTGATTAAGGAAGAGTGTGGACTAGTTCTGGTTACCTCATTATTCTTCCTGTCGCTGTAGTTCTATTCATGTTCGTGTGACAAAGTTATTTGAATGAAAAGGGTTGTATGTAGGGCATACAGTGCACAGTACAAATGAAAACAGAAGCTAAGCATTGCTTCAAAGTTCTTCTGCTGCTCAATGCCTTAGCAACAAAGTTCTTCGTGGATAACTATACACTTTTTTTTTTTTTATTGATGCATTATATTTGTTCTACCATTTCGTGTACAGGTAAATGTGAAGTGGTGACTACCTGACTTATAATAGTGATTCTCAGATACAGCGGGTGGTGGGGCGATTCTCAAAATCGCCCAGCCACCGGGGCGGTGGCTGGGCAATTCTGAGAATCGCCCCACCACCCGGCGATTCTCAGAATCGCCCCAATCACTATTATCACTGAAATTATGGTATGAGTTTTTCACTTTAATGTATATGGAGTGAAGGTAATAGTATGGAACTGTGAGTTCTTTCGCTGCTCAATGCCTTAGCAACAAAGTTCTTCGTGGATAACTATACACTTTTTTTTATTTTTATTGATGCATTATATTTGTTCTACCATTTCGTGTACAGGTAAATGTGAAGTGGTGACTACCTGAGTTATAATAGTGATTCTCAGATACGGCGGGTGGTGGGGCGATTCTCAGAATCGCCCCAATCACTATTATCACTGAAATTATGGTATGAGTTTTTCACTTTAATGTATATGGAGTGAAGGTAACAATATGGAATTGTGTATACATATATCGAACTGTGGAGAGCATACTTCTGGGATCATTTTTCTTTCTTTGTTTCTATTGTTTGTCACATGGTAAGAAAGTGGTTTCAGATCTCTTTTGTTTGTGGTAAAGTTGTTATGCGCATAAGTTGGTTTTGTGCAGACCATGTACACATCTCTGATCTAGGACTGTGCCATTGTTGAAGGGTCAATGCAACTAACTCTGCAGTAAAATGTGTATTAGGCTCTGCATTGATGTATTAACTCTATCTCAATGTTGAATAATATTGTGCATACAAGATTGTTGGATTTGGATTTGCGTTGATTAATTCTATTTCAATGTTGTGCACACATTATTGTTGGGTTTGACTCTGTGTAGATTAACTCTATCTTAATGTTGAATAATATTGTGCACACAAGATTTTTCACTGGTTTATATGTAGCGTGCCTTTGCAGAGATCTTCCCTCAAGGATTGGGACGAAATTCATTTAAATATTCTCTTATGTGGTGGGTTTAATCTGCTATATGATAGGGGTATTCTCTTACACATTTCTGTAGCACACTAAATGAGTCGATTCTGATCAATTTCATATGTGTGTTGGTCCTTTAACGATCCGGTCAAAGCATAGATGAGAAAACGATTTGAGCATTGAAGTAATTTTTGTCTAGATATGTCCCAATCCATTAAAGAATAGTGTGCACTATATTATTAATCCCAAAATCAATCTTATATGCTACGTCTTTAGATCACATAAGCTCCGGAAGTGCATTGGCCCTTGTGCATTATGACTATATATATGTCTCAACGTTGAAGATTGTCATGAAGAGTCATTTTGTAGGTGTTTCAACTTGTCTTTAATTGGGTATAAATCAATGCTGGAAAATCCTCTTACGTGGTTAATTAGATGGGCTGTTTCTGTGATCACTTGTTATGTATTTCTATAGTGACTGCTCATTGCTTGAAGACCCAGTGTGTGCACTAGTAATATTATAATCTGAAGCATACTATGGTGAGAGATCTGAAATATTTCACAGATATCAGCGGTATTTTTTTTTTAGCTTAAATTGTATGCATGCGTGTAAATATGCAAGGGATGGTATCTATGATGATCTACTAATGAAAGAGGGGTTGTTATTATCATAATACTATTTGGATAAAATTTGTGACAACTTAATTTGCTTCTACGGTGAACTGATTAAGGAAGAGTGTGGACTAGTTCTGGTTACCTCATTATTCTTCCTGTCGCTGTAATTCTATTCATGTTCGTGTGACAAAGTTATTTGAATGAAAAGGGTTGTATGTAGGGCATACGGTGCACAGTACAAATGAAAACAGAAGTTAAGCATTGCTTCAAAGTTCTTCCGCTGCTCAATGCCTTAGCAACAAAGTTCTTCGTGGATAACTATACACTTTTTTTTTTTATTGATGCATTATATTTGTTCTACCATTTCGTGTACAGGTAAATGTGAAGTGGTGACTACCTGACTTATAATAGTGATTCTCAGATACAGCGGGTGGTGGGGCGATTCTCAAAATCGCCCAGCCACAGGGGCGGTGGCTGGGCGACTCTGAGAATCGCCCCACCACCCGGCGATTCTCAGAATCGCCCCAATCACTATTATCACTGAAATTATGGTATGAGTTTTTCACTTTAATGTATATGGAGTGAAGGTAATAGTATGGAACTGTGAGTTCTTCCGCTGCTCAATGCCTTAGCAACAAAGTTCTTCGTGGATAACTATACACTTTTTTTTATTTTTTATTGATGCATTATATTTCTTCTACCATTTCGTGTACAGGTAAATGTGAAGTGGTGACTACCTGAGTTATAATAGTGATTCTCAGATACGGCGGGTGGTGGGGCGATTCTCAGAATCGCCCCACCACCCGGCGATTCTCAGAATCGCCCCACCACCCGGCGATTCTCAGAATCGGCCCAATCACTATTATCACTGAAATTATGGTATGAGTTTTTCACTTTAATGTATATGGAGTGAAGGTAACAATATGGAATTGTGTATACATATATCGAACTGTGGAGAGCATACTTCTGGGATCATTTTTCTTTCTTTGTTTCTATTGTTTATCACATGGTAAGAAAGTGGTTTCAGATCTCTTTTGTTTGTGGTAAAGTTGTTATGCGCATAAGTTGGTTTTGTGCAGACCATGTACACATCTCTGATCTAGGACTGTGCCATTGTTGAAGGGTCAATGCAACTAACTCTGCAGTAAAATGTGTATTAGGCTCTGCATTGATGTATTAATTCTATCTCAATGTTGAATAATATTGTGCATACAAGATTGTTGGATTTGGATTTGCGTTGATTAATTCTATTTCAATGTTGTGCACACATTATTGTTGGGTTTGACTCTGTGTAGATTAACTCTATCTTAATGTTGAATAATATTGTGCACACAAGATTTTTAACTGGTTTATATGTAGCGTGCCTTTGCAGAGATCTTCCCTCAAGGATTGGGATGAAATTCATTTAAATATTCTCTTATGTGGTGGGTTTAATCTGCTATATGATAGGGGTATTCTCTTACACATTTCTGTAGCACACTAAATGAGTCGATTCTGATCAATTTCATATGTGTGTTGGTCCTTTAACGATCCGTTCAAAGCATAGATGAGAAAACGATTTGAGCATTGAAGTAATTTTTGTCTAGATATGTCCCAATCCATTAAAGAATAGTGTGCACTATATTATTAATCCCAAAATCAATCTTATATGCTACGTATTTAGATCACATAAGCTCCGGAAGTGCCTTGGCCCTTGTGCATTATGACTATATATATGTCTCAACGTTGAAGATTTTCATGAAGAGTCATTTTGTAGGTGTTTCAACTTGTCTTTAATTGGGTATAAATCAATGTTGGAAAATCCTCTTACGTGGTTAATTAGATGGGCTGTTTCTGTGATCACTTGTTATGTATTTCTATAGTGACTGCTCATTGCTTGAAGACCCAGTGTGTGCACTAGTAATATTATAATCTGAAGCATACTATGGTGAGAGATCTGATTGATTTCACAGATATTAGAGGTATTTTTTTTTAGCTTAAATTGTATGCATGCGTGTAAATATGCAAGGGATGGTATCTATGATGATCTACTAATGAAAGAGGGGTTGTTATTATCATAATACTATTTGGATAAAATTTGTGACAACTTAATTTGCTTCTACGGTGAACTGATTAAGGAAGAGTGTGGACTAGTTCTGGTTACCTCATTATTCTTCTTGTCGCTGCAGTTCTATTCATGTTCATGTGACAAAGTTATTTGAATGACAAGGGTTGTATGTAGGGCATACGGTGCACAGTACAAATGAAAACAGAAGCTAAGAATTGCTTCAAAGTTCTTCCACTGCTCAATGCCTTAGCAACAAAATTCTTCGTGGATAACTATACACTTTTTTTATTTATTGATGCATTATATTTGTTCTACCATTTCATGTACAGGTAAATGTGAAGTGGTGACTACCTGACTTATAATAGTGATTCTCAGATACGGCGGGTGGTGGGGCGATTCTCAGAATCGCCCCAATCACTATTATCACTGAAATTATGGTATGAGTTTTTCACTTTAATGTATATGGAGTGAAGGTAATAGTATGGAACTGTGAGTTCTTCCGCTGCTCAATGCCTTAGCAACAAAGTTCTTCGTGGATAACTATACACTTTTTATTTATTTATTGATGCATTATATTTGTTCTACCATTTCGTGTACAGGTAAATGTGAAGTGGTGACTACCTGAGTTATAATAGTGATTCTCAGATACGGCGGGTGAATCGCCCCAATCACTATTATCACTGAAATTATGGTATGAGTTTTTCACTTTAATGTATATGGAATGAAGGTAATAGTATGGAACTGTGTATACATATATCGAACTGTGGAAGCATAGATATCCTATCCAAGTAATGATATCGAACCCTCTGCCCTCTCTGAACTTCTAATCTCTGTTATAGCACCGAAGATTTGTTCTCTTAAATCCAAACTTTTGTTTCATTATCCAGAGCTTTAATTTGTGACATCCAAACTCCATTTCAAATGTATTTGAACCTGCATCTCACTACTCTTTATCGGCAAAGTGTGATAAATTTATTGCGTCCTCATCATGAGCTTGTGATATGATCTTGGTATTGTGCGATAAATTTATTGCGTACTCATCATGAGCTTGTGATATGATCTTGGTATTGTGCTTATCCTCTGCGATGAATTCTCTTTGATTGTTAAGTGATCTTGATTTAACATGGTAAATAGAGAGCCATGTTTTTCATGAATGTTTCGGAGGCCATCCAATGCACCAAATACATAATTTATACCTTTGAACTGGTTGACAGCACTAACTCCAGGCCGCCTTTAATAATCATCCGTTATTGACCACCTTTATATTATTGTGAGTAACATGAAGAGCAGGAAAACTTGACAAGCATACCTGACATTAAAGTTAATTTAAAATACTTTATCAATATTTATTTGAATAGGTACCCATCTATTGAACGATACCATACCACTTCGGCTGCTCAATGCCTTAGCAACAAAGTTCTTCGTGGATAACTATACACTTTTTTTTTTATTGATGCATTATATTTGTTCTACCATTTCGTGTACAGGTAAATGTGAAGTGGTGACTACTTGACTTATAATAGTGATTCTCAGATACGGCGGGTGGTGGGGCGATTCTCAGAATCGCCCAGCCACCGAACAAATTTCGTGTACAGGTAAATGTGAAGTGGTGACTACTTGACTTATAATAGTGATTCTCAGATATGGTGACTACTTGACTTATAATAGTGATTCTCAGATAGGGCGGGTGGTGGGGGCGATTCTCAGAATCGCCGAGCCACCGGGGCCGTGGCTGGGCGATTCTGAGAATCGCCCCACCACCCGGCGATTCTCAGAATCGCCCCAATCACTATTATCACTGAAATTATGGTATGAGTTTTTCACTTTAATGTATATGGAGTGAAGGTAATAGTATGGAACTGTGTATACATATATCGAACTGTGGAAGCATAGATATCCTATCCAAGTAATGATATCGAACCCTCTGCCCTCTCTGAACTTCTAATCTCTGTTATAGCACCGACGACTTGTTCTCTTAAATCCAAACTTTTGTTTCATCTTCGAGAGCTTAATTTGTGACATCTGAACTCCATTTCAGATGTATTTGAACCTGCATCTCACTACTCTTTATCGGCAATGCGTGATAAGTTTATTGCGTCCTCATCATGAGCTTGTGATATGATCTTGGTATTGTGCGATAAATTTATTGCGTCCTCATCATGAGCTTGTGATATGATCTTGGTATTGTGCTTATCCTCTGCGATGAATTCTCTTTAATTGTTAAGTGATCTTGAGTTAACATGGTAAATATAGAGCCATGTTTTTCATGAATGTTTCGGAGGCCATCCAATGCACCAAATACATAATTTATACCTTTGCACTGGTTGAGATCACTAACTCCAGGCCGACTTTAATAATCATTGGTTATTGACCACCTTTATATTATTGTCAGTAACATGAATAAAGCAATATCGATATTATGTATACACAGTTCAGTGTTAGTATCCAAGTAATGAAAGCAATACGGAAAAAAGTCATCAATAAAGAAAGCCTATTCTGTCTAGAATGAGAAATTAAAGGGATGAAAATTCAATACCATGTGTATTGGTTTGGGCTGGGGAACGCCATGTGATTTAAAGAAATTGGCCAGCGATACGGAGAAAATTCATCGACAGAGAAAGTCTATTCCGTGTAGTTTGGGAAATTAAAGGGAAGAAAATTCAATATCATTAATTGAAATTTGGGTGGGAGAACACCTCTACAAACAATCTAAGCTCCTTTATCTACTGTAATAGCATCATTATAATAGCACCGAGAAACTGTGAGAGCATCACTGTAATAGCACCGAATTGAAGTCATAGTACTACGAGTTTATGTATGTAACGAGCCTCTCCTTCTCAAGTAGCACCAAATTGAAGTCATCATATTGTGATATCCGAACTTATCACCCGAATTATGTCTCTGAAGTTATGTTTGAACTTCTATGTAATCACCGAAAGTAGGCACTCTGAAATCCAAACTTGAGATTGTGTTATGCGAAAATCACAGGCTTGTATATATAGTGGATATAGTGGTATGACCATACTAAATGAGCCACCAACATGAACCATGAAAAGATGTGTCTTTATTGTAGGCTGACTTGAATCATTTTATGACTGTTTCTTTGAGGCCAACTTGAAGGAGTCGTTGAGGAGGCTGACTTGATGATGAAGGAGTCTTTTAATCAATAAACAAATTGACTTTGACAAATATTTTAAAGGCTACAATGGAAGCTTGATTTATACATTTGACCCAAGCATGAAACCCATGCTTTAATAAGCCAATTCAAAAATAATAAAAATTATTTTTGCTTTTCTTTTGGAAAATATATTACATTTTAACTTCAAGTACAATTATGAAGACCGAATTTAGTTACATTTTCCAACAACAACAAGCATTCGATAGGGCTAACTTACTCTTCTATCCTATACACATACGAAATTAAATAATAAGGTAGAATCTATCCTATACGCATACGAAATTAAATAATAAGGTAGAATCTATCCTATATGCATACGAAATTAAATAATAAGGTATCTACGTAAGAGTTTTTAATCTAAAAACAATTCATTGGTAATGGGTGTTATTTCTATTTCAAAATGGTCAACTAATGAACTATGAATTGTGACTAAATGAGTGACTCGTAAATCCTCTTAAGAAGTATTTCTAAGCAAGTTGTTTCACCTGCAGCCACAATGGTCGAGATCGAGCCCACAAATCCATAAAACCTCCAAAATCTTTGCACCTTGTTTGTTTGATAAAGCTAATCTACCTTCTTTTTCATCATCCAATATGGATACAAATGCTCTTTCCCTAGATAAAAAAAAGCATTCGCCTTGGGCTATTCGCTGATGAATCCACCATATTCAAACTTCCTCCTGTTAGATAAAATAATAATGAGACTTTTTACATGTAAATACACTACAAAATGAATAAAAATGATTTTTAATGAATCTATCAAAATAAGGCAATAATCTCATATTCTCCAATATTTGTCTACATGTTTCTCTAGAACCACAAAAACAAGAATTTGGATCTTATATGCAATGGTAAAAACACTATGATCAATATCATGTAAACTTCATCAAGAGAGCAAAATTAGTGGAGTCGGTATTTTTTTAATTCAATAGATCACATCAACTACAAGTCAAAGCAAAGCAGACATCTAAAAAGATAAAAACAATTACGGTTTTTATATCTAACATTTGAAACAAAAGAGCACCTTATATTTAAATGCCCAACCTATTACATTAAAGGAAATAATATTATGTTTTTAAAGGATCAAGGCCATGGCCTGAAACTGTTTGCCAGTTCAATACGAAGTTGTGATGTTCATAGTTCCAAGACTTGACCAGAGGTAGGATGTTTACAGAACCTGAAAATATTTGGGCTCTTGAATTTCAATGGCATTAATTTAATTTGTTCGTTTTTTGGTGATTTCCACTTAGAACAATGCGATAGAACCTAAAGAATTATTTAATCATTATTTTTTGAAAAAAAAAAGTGATTATTATTATTTTTTTACATGAAATTCATAAAAAAAAACTATTATTTAACCATTTTTAGTTAAAATTTTCGTATAAAAATTGTGATTTTGACATGTCAATTCTAGCAAAAAATTATCAAAACGTGTAGTTTTTTAGTTATATTTATGTTAAAAATGGTTATTTTTATGTCAATTGTTAAAAAATATTGTTTTTTAGAAACAATTATTTCATGTAGATTGAAAAATTAATTAAGGATGTATAAATATGTAGAATATCGAAAATTCAAAATATCGACCTTCTAATTTAAAAATGCAAAACAATAATAACCTCAGTACAAAAAAATTAAAATAAGAATAAAAAACAAGAAAATATGAAGAAAACGACCACTTCAAAAAATTTTAAATTTACAAAATAATTATTTACATTTCATACATTAGAAAATTTAAAGTCAAAAAATAGGTCTTTTAGAAAAAGGGTCTGATGCAGAATACCCACTTTTTTAAATCAACATGAAAATCACTACCATTCTAAAACGTAATGTACATAAAAAAGTTAAAGTGACAAAAACTATGCTCTAAAAAAAACATGTGTGTTCTGCATCACCCCTTTTCAAAATCAAGTCACTTTTTTGCTATCTCTACAAAACGGGTAACAGTATCAGTTCCTGTTTCAAAGTTTACATTGTTAATACCTGATCGATAAAGGGTAAAGGAAAGGGATCCTTCAAAGTTGCTTTATTCAATTCCCTGTAATCAATGCATACCCTCCATTTACCATTCTTTTTAGGTACTATAACCAAAGGAGAAACCCATCGACTATCTGAAATTGGATAAATGAAGTTTACATTGAGTAGTTTTTGGAGCTCTTCTTTCACTATCTCCCTAAGGTTTGGATTCATCCTTCTCTGAGGTTGTCTGATTGGTCTATTGTTTTCCTCGATTTAGATGTGATGAATGCAAGTCTTAGGATCAATACCTTTCATATCAGTATACTCCCATGCATATGCAGTAGAATGTTTTTGCAAGATTTTGGTTAGCTCTTCCTGTTGTGATTTTTCCAAGTTTTTGTTGATATTCAATGTTTTACCTGGAAAAATCTCAATGGCGGAACTACCAAACTCTTCCATAGAGTAAAGAGACATTTGTCTAGATGATAGATACTCAATGTCAGAATCTAACTGAAATTGTGTGTGGTCATATTCTGAAGATGTTTCAAAGTTTTCTAATGTGTTTAGAATTTGACTATCTTCATTGATTTCAGAAATGGTAAAGACAGGTTGTATAGTGTCCTCATCATCAACCCATTCATTATCTCCTACTTCTATAATTGCTTTTGCTAGAGGATACAGATTGAATTTATTTGTCGAATTACCATCAGAAATATACATATCCCCAGATGTACAACTAATAAAAGCATCAGTTGTGGCTAGCCAAGGTCTTCCTAAGATGAGTGGGTGCCCTCCTAGATTACTCTTGGGAGTTAAAATCATGAAATCTACTAAATATTCCCAAGAATCTAAGGAGACCGAAATGTCTTCTAATACACCATCTGGTTTGATAATTGATCGATTTGCAAGTTGCAGTAGAGTAGGTGTAAAAAGGAGATTAGGAAGTTTTAGTTGTTCCATAGTCCGTCTACTCATAATGTTGATAGCATCCCCTAAATCAATAAAGGTATTTGGAATTTCTACCCCATTGATATGTGTTTTGACAATTGGACTACCCGGATCTACATACTTCTGCATGGTAATTTTTCCCATCATGATATCTGCAATTTTTCCTACCAGGTGGATTCTTCTTGTATCTCTTGGTTTCCTTCCTAGTATTTTGAGACTCAACTCCTTTATTGTTTTTTCTAGAATAGGAATCTCTCTAATGGCTTGTAGCAAGCGAATCTTGATACAGACATTATTTAATTCATCTAGAAAATCATAGTCAGGCAAAAAGATTTGTTTTTCCACTCCTTTGTCAATTTGTAATATTTCAGGAAAAGGAGGTGTGGATGAAGATGCAGGTTTCTCAACTATAGGAGTTGTGGGGGTTGACTATTTTTCTTTTTCTTTTTGAGTGCTTGGGTTTTGAAGAGATGCTTCAGAACCTTTATTGGCTTCAAAAGAATCTTCCTCAGAAATGCTTTGCTTTTGAGCATCTATAGAAGGCTTTTCTAAAACTCTACCAGATCTGAGTTGTACATCATTGAGAGGAACAATCATATAGGTAGGAAATTATTGTCCTTCTACCATGTAAGCATTTTGAGGGTTTTTATTATTGGGATTTGGCAATGGCTGGGAAGGTAGTTGATTTGTCTTTTGTTGGAATGGAAGCAAGAGTTGGGAATTTGGATTATGTTGAGAAGGTTGTTGTTGTTGTGGAAATGGCAATGAAAGTTGTGGATTTTGATTTGGAAGTTATGGAGCTTGTTGATTTTGAAAAGATGGAGGATATTGATAAAGTTGAGCAAATCTCCCATAATGATTTTGCATACCTTGTACCCATGATTGAAATGGATTTTGAGGTTGGGACCAAGGTTGTTGCCAAAGATTCCAATTTGGTGGGGTTGAAAGTTTGTGGGGTTGTTAAACCCTTGATTTTGTTGCCCTTGCCAAGGTCTCCTTGAAACAAAACAGAGAGACTCAATTGAATTTGGGTCTTCTTGAAAGACAGCTTTGAGCCCAGGAATTGAAGGACAATCCTTGGTCTCTTGGATTTCTGAACAAATCATACATGTTTCTACAACTTTTGCATCCAAGGGACATTCCCTTAGAGCATGTTTATTCCTAAATTTTGGACAAAAGATGGCCAAAGCTTTAGCTTCTGCTTTCTGCTTGTTTTGTATCTTAAGGGTGTCTAGTTGCTCACTAAGGCTCCCTAAAATATTAGTTTTGAACTCATCAAGCATGTTTCCAATATCAGCCCTACTTACTGATCCAGTTGCAGATTTGTTTGCTCTAATGAGAGAAGGATCTCTAGGCCCTTTTCCAGTTTTAGATTTTCCCCTTGAGAGATGGACACATAGCTCTACTATATCATGAAGTGGAAGTTGAGATATATCTTATTTTCCCATCATTTTCAAAATATCTATCCATTCATCTCTAATGGATTTTAATAGAAGGGCTTTCAAGGTTTCCTCATCTAGGTTATTCATTTTTGCTCCTTTCAGGTTGTATTGAAATCTTTCAAGTAAATCCTTCAAGTTTTCATCTTCTTTTTGCACCATTTTGAATACCTCATCCTTATGATTGGTGGGCATACAATAGTCTAGGTATCTATCCAAAAATGTTTGTTTCATATCATTCCAAGTCCTAATAGATTGAGTGACTAATCCCATGAACCATTTTAGAGCAGCTCCCTTCAATGTTGAAGGAAACAATTTGAGTTTTTGAGAGTCTTCCATATAATCATAAGTTTGGCACACGACTTCAAACTCAAATAGAAATGTTTCAGGATCCTCACTTCGCAACCCATAAACGTTTGGGAGGACAGATGGCGAGATGTTTTTCAATGTTGTTCGAGATTCCTCATCAACTATAGGAAATCCAAATGAGTTATCTCCATCCCTATTTCCCCCGTTGTTACCTCTACCTCCTCCATTGTTTCCTCCTCCTCTACTTCTACCTCCTCCATTGTTTCCTCCTCCTCTACTTCTACCTCTACCTCTACCTCCTCCAAATCCGTTTACTACTTCCTCTGTCATGATAGTTTCCTCAGAGATTTCAAAGTCCTCTGGTTCTTCTACTATTGGCGAACGAGGAGGAATTTCTCCCTCTTCTTCTTCAGGTGATTCTACTTCCTCGATTACAATGTGTTTTCCAGTAGAAGTAAAGAAAGGGTCTTTTCCTAACTCAGGTTCGGTGGATAGTGTGGGGGAGTCTCCCAATTCAGCTGCTGCCCCTTGAATTCCAAGAATCCTAAGGCTAGGAGTGTGAGTTGGAGATGATGGAGGTGTATCTTGTCTATACCCTGAAGTAGATGGAGTTGTAAAAATCGAACTCTTGGCCCTAGCTATAAACCTTCCCCTAGAAGCTCTTGCTCTATGCATGTCATTTTTTTTTTCTTCAAGTCGGGCTAATAATTCTCTTTCTGATCTTCCAGATCACTCTAGGTGCAAGAAGAGAGCATACTCAAGAAATTATTGAACCAATAACTCTCTTTTCTGATCCTCCGGGTCACACTAGGTGCAAGAGGAGAGCATACTTTGAGAAGTTATCAATTTTTACCTTCCTTGAAATTTTCTTGTTTGTTTTTTTTTTTTTTTTTTTTTTTTAAAGAAATTGGCTACTAGTTTCACTTCCCCGCCAACGATGCCAAAAATGTTTGGTCAATTTAGTGTGTCCTAAATTGCTACATAAATTGTCAATCCGGGAGTCGTAAACTGTTGTAGTGAGGTGCACTATATATGCAAGATAACCGATTTCTTACTTCTTTGTCGTTTTTTATTTTTGGTTTGTTTTTGGTTTATCTTTTGTTGATTCCCTAATGTGAGATGGCAATTCTAAAAGTCAAGTATGGATATAAGTGTTCAAGGCAATGCTGACTTTTAAAATGATTTCCAAACTTCAAAGTTTTCAAAAAGGTTTTAAAACTTACAATGATGAAATCAATTCCTAAGAGAAAATAAACATGTACCTATATTCTAATTAAACCAAACAGTGAGCTAGTGACTATGAAACCCAGTATCCTTGCTGCTGTATAAAAAGAGCTGAACTCAAAGAAATTCAAAAACTGCAAACAAAGTAAACTAAATCATATTACATCAACTCATATTCTGACCCCTCACCATTCGACTCGCTCTGGCTATAGGAGGTAATCATAAACAAATTGAGCAATCTGATATCTAATTTGCATAAAATAAAACTAAGATCAAACTATGCATTCATACTTCAATCCCTCACCATTTGACTCGCTCTGGCTATAGGAGGTAACTGAAAATGACATGAACAATTCAATAACTAACTTGCAGAAAAATAAACTAATATCAAACTACGCATTCATACTTCAATCCCTCACCGTTTGACTCGCTCTGGCTATAGGAGGTAACTGAAAATGACATGAGTAATCTAATATCTATCTTGCAGAAAAGTAAATGAACAAAACTGAAAGAAATAAACAGTGTTGGAATTAGAACTAAGAAAATAAATCAGCAGAAGGACAAGATAATTTCATGTCATTAATCATTAAAAAGCTATGTGCAAATGCCCGGGCTGTCTATTAAAACCTGAAATAAAGACACTGATCAGTTAACAGCATTAGAAAGCATAAAAAAAACTATGGACAGCAATCAACATGAATACCATAAGCAGTGTAATATATACAAGCAAACAATTATGGCATCAGGAACGTAAAGGAATAAAGCATGAAACTATACAACAATTACAAAACCTTGGTGTGTACAGGGGCCCTCTGCACAACCTCGTCCAATCAGCAATCAACCACGAATAGAACTTATAAACAGTGTCTTCTCATGTATTAAAATACAGACATAACATAAGGATAAAGTCACGGCACAGTGGGCTCGTAAATAGTCAAAATTACATTAAAAAAGCTAGCTAATATGCGTATGAGAACACTTTATTTATAACAGAGGATGATACAACTACTTTCCTAAAATCTGCGTTGATAAAAAGACACGTGAATAACCACGTCCAGAAATATAGCATTATGGTAGTCGTGAAAATTAAATCCAAGGAGGGTGTCTATTAGATTCGGTTCATGGAGCAGTCCACAGGTGTTAACAAATCTCCTGAGATTTAGGAATTTGCCATGCAAGTCTTCACGTGGTGAAAAACAGAGTTCTGCCACCGTAAAACTCTTAGGTTGACCACCGCTTGACTATCTTTGACCACGGCCTTCTGTGAGGGATTCGGCTGAACCAAGAGGACACGGTCCATGTCCACATCATTTGCAACTTGCCCATGTGGCTGGATTCTCCTGTAGACACCTGTAACATAGAATTCAACAAAAAGGTTGCGAAAAGTTGAGCTGGCTGCGGGAAGTGACAAGATTCCACAGCTGACTGAGCAAAAATCTAGATCAAACAACAGTCACAAGACATAGTTAGGAAACCATTTTATATGCTCTTTTTAAACTAATATGCAATGATTTGACAGCTTAGGAGGTCCAGGTAAATGGAAAAAGGCTAAAAAGGTGTATAGGGAAGATGCAAGTTTGGGACTCAACAGGAGGTTCATAAAGCCTCGGGTTTTCAACATTTACTACTGAATACATTTGCATATAAGCATGCAAGTCAAGATGAAAAGCATTGTCTCCAATATATTCCAATATGGTGAAGGGACCATATCGAATGGGTTTCAATTTCTTCCCTTCTCCCTTCATTCTATCCTTATTGATATTGATCCATACCTTGTCCCCAACTTGAAATTCATGGTCAACTCAGTGCTTATCATGTCAATCTTGACTCTTCTCTAATTGATCCTATACTTCCTGATGAATCACCTGTATACGTTGAATAAACTTTCGTGCTTTGTTCCTATCATCTCGCCCATTGCCATCCTCCTCTTTCCCAAAGATAATGTCCAAGGTATCTCTCGGTAAATAGCCAAAACATGTCTCAAACGGTGAGCTCTATGTAGATGAATGTGTTGCTCAATTGTATGCATGTTGCACATAAGAAAAATTTTCATCCCACAACTTGGGATTTTTTCCACAATAGCCTCGCAACAAGTGTACCACGGTGCGGTTGAAAACCTATGTCTGCCCATCGGTCTGTGGATGAAATGTAATACTTCTTTTCAACTTAGTGTCCATCATTCTCCACAAGCTGGTCCAAAACTATCCAAGAAAGCGAGAGTATCAATCTGACACAATAGATTTGGGCAACCCAAAATGGACCCAAACATGCTGAAAGAAAAGATAAGCAGTCTTCTCAGTAGTGACCTTCTTTTTACAAGGCATTAAAATACACATTTTACTAAAACGATCCACAACGACATACAAATAGTCGTGAACTTTCCTAGACATAGGCAAACCTCCTACAAAATCCATGGACACACTTTCCCATGGTCAACTCGGAATAGGGAGTGGTGTGTAGAGCCCAAGTTTTCTATTAGAGGGCTTTGAAACAGAACACAACACACAACCCTTTACAAAGCGAGTCACAATGTTTTTCATATGAGGCCAAAAGCAAAACCTTTGTAAATGACATAAAGTCTTTTCAATTCCAAAATGACTAGACACCAGAGAGGTATGAGCCTCTCAGATTACATGAACCCTTTCATCAATGGGTATGCAAAATTTTCCAAGGTGGTACAATAGATTTCCCTGCAAGTAATAATTTTCCACCTGCGATCCATGAGTTAGTTTTGCATAAATCTCTTTAAAATCTTCATCGTTAGCATATTGTTTAGTGTAACTTTCTAATGATAAAGAAACATTTTGCAAAACTATAGATGAAAAAATAGGGGAGAGAGAAAGCATATCTTCTACTATTGTTGGCACCCTTATTGTATCTTATTACCAAATGAAACTGTTGGAGGAATCCCATCCATCTGAAATGACAAGCTTGCTAAAGCTTGGTCTGTGACTAATGGTATTGCAAGGGTTGATGATCAGTATGGATGATGGTCTCCTTTCCAATCAGGTAGTGTTTCCACTTCTTCACACTCTGAACCAAGGCATACAACTACCTGTCATACGTGGGATAATTCGCAACAGACTGAGAGAAAGTCTCTGAATGGTAACGTACAAGCTTTCTTTGTTGCATCAATACAATGCCCATGGCATATCCATTGACATTTGTTTCAATCTCAAAAGGCTGTTGAAGGTCTGGTAAGGATAACATTGGTGTTGTGCTGATCTTCTCTTTTAGCATGTCGAGGGATTTCTGTTGTTTTCCTCCCAACTGAAAGGCATACTTCACATTGGTTAATGCGTGAAAGGGGGTTGCAATAACAGAGAAGTTCACAATGAACCTTCTCCAATATTGTACCACGCCCATGAAACTTCAGACATTTGTAACATTTGTGGGCTTAGGCCAGTTCATAATCGCATCCACTTTAGACGGATCTATCCTCAATTTCCCATTATCGAATATGTGGCCTAAATAAACCAGATAGGTCTTCCCAAACTCACACATTGACATTTTTACATACAATTTTTCTCATTTCAGAACATCAAGAACTTTCTTCACATGACACCCATGTTCATCCCATGTCCTACTATACACAAGAATATCGTCCAGATATACAAGCACAAAATTATCAAGAAAAGACCTAAACAAATCATTCAATACCCTCATAAACGTGGTTGGAGCATTGCAAAGTCTGAATGGCATCACCATCCATTCGAACAACCCCTGTTTGATTTTGAACACAGTGTTCCAAATGTCATACTCTACAATTCTAACCTGGTGATATCCACTTCACAAATTTAGTTTTGTAAAATAAACAACATTTTTCAACTGATCTAACAATTCATCAATATGAGGGAGAGGGTATTGATTCTTCACTGTAATCTTGTTTAGTGCCCTGTAGTCTACACACATTCTCCATGTGTTGTCTTCCTTTGGCACCAACATGATCAGTGAGCCGCAAGGAGAAGAAATCGATTTGATGAATCCCCGATTTAACAGTTCCTACACTTGTTTCTTGATCTCCTCCATCTCGATAGAAGCCATCCTGTACATGCCAACATTCGGTAAAGAAGCATCTTGTTGTAAATGGATCTCATGTTGGATTTCCCATTTTTAGGGTAATCTTCTCGGTTCCTGAAACAATCCATCATAGTCATAAATAATCTCAAACAATTCTTTCTTATGATTAGGATCACAACCTTTGAAAGCGTCAGTCGTCTCGGCCTCTTTCACTCTCACTATCATGAGCATGCACCCTTTATTGGCATTAACTAGTCGTTTAATCTGTCATGTACTTACAAGGCTAGCACTAACTTTGTATGATGAGCTCTGACTATATACTCTACCCCATCCTTTGTAAGGTGGTATTTGTTTTCATGCTGAAAGAAAGATGCCTTTCTGTCATATAAATACAGGCTCTCAAAGATGATTCCACAGATGTCCAAAGGCACAACATCTAACTCTAACTCATCAACTAATTTGGAAGCAATAACAAATCTGGCCCTACACTACTTGGTTACCTGCAATTTGGCTTTATCGCTTACCCAACCAAGCGGGTATGGACTCGAATGAGTTTTAGTTTTAAGGCCTAACTTTTTCACTAAGGACTCCGAGATTAAGTTTTCTTGGGAACCTGAATTGAACAAAGTTTCCACCTTCGTATGTTTTATAAAAACTCTAATGTGGAATAACTCAATTCTCTTTCGCTCATTAATTATAGGCTCATTCAAATAACTAGTAATTGCAATCGAATCAGAACTATCATTGACAGAAAGAGTACCTTTTGCGCCCACAGTTGTGATCAATGTCTCATCGTTGGAATCTGATCCAAGGTCTTGCGGTGTAGCCAATGTCTTCTGCTTCCCCTTTTTTCCGAATCTCTTCAGTCTCAGCTCTGGATGCATTTTCCAGCAGCGGTCCTCGTCATGACCATCTTTCTTGCAATGGGTGCAAGATGGTGTTGCTCTGTCCCCTTTCTTGGCTGCAATAGTCTTCTTATCCTTCCCTTTTCCTTTCTTCTAGAATTTGCCATGCTGAGGTTTGAACGACGTCTTCTTGGCTTGATCATCTCTGTCAATATTGCCTAGACTTTTAAGATAAATATCCTTTACACTAACCACATCAATTGTAGTAGGCTTGAACAGTAATAGTGAGTGTCTTATGTAACTATGAAGTGCACCAACGTACTTAATTATAGTCTCAGGCGAATCTAATGAGATGCCCAGATTCAGTGCTTGTTTCTATAATTCTTTAGTGAAGCTTTGCACATTCTGGCCCTTACCTTGCCTTAGATATTTCCATTGCATAAGTGCCTTTTGTTTATAACCCAAAGGGTAAAATTGGTCTTTCAATGTAGAAATAAAACTAGACCAAGAGGACATAAGGTTACCTGAATTTGTGTTGTCGTTCTGTAACTTACTCTCCCACCAAACGAGATCAGTGCCACTCAGCCGAAGAGATTCCAACTGGACTTTCACCTCATCTTCCTCAATCTGCTGGATTCAACAATAAACCTCTATTTGCCTTATCCATTTATTAATTTTTTTTGCACTACACTCTCCATTGTACATGGGCAGGTCAAACTTTACGTCTAACTTGAAGAACGGTTTCTTAGATGTCTGTTTGGAATTTATATGAGATTGATGAGAACTATCACTTGAAGAAGGAGAGGGAGGATTCTCTTCTCCACCACCTTCATTATTTGTTTACCCATGGTCATCAACATCCTTCTTCTCATGCCCAAGCACCTTCTCATACTGTGCGAACAACTTGTCTACTTTCCTTGCCATATTGTAGAATACCTTGCGGAAATTCTATTCCTCTCCCCATAAAGCTTCTTCATTTGCCATGTTTCTTCATCGCTATGCATGTCCTACTTCAAGATTAAAGGAATTAAGCGTTCCTTATTCTTTTCACAACTTGTTCCAGGTTAGCATAAACTCCTGCAATTCACATCTACAAAGACCTACTTTGATACCAAACTTGATCCAAGATATTTTACTCACAAATGCATCAAAATTACATATAATAGAGCTAATTAACATTGGAACTTAAAAGCACATAAATAATGCAGAAATAACCATAAAAAACATGAAACCCATGACACAATGATTTGATTACATAGTTTGTCCAATTTGGACTACATCTCTGGGCCTTGCTCAATAGTGGGGAGGGTTTCATTCATTAAGTGGCATAAAAAGAGATAAAAGTACAAGAAACATTCTTTACAATCCTTATACCTCCAAGTTGGAATATGGACAAAGAATGGAGAGCCCAGCTTCAGAAACATACATTACCACTTAACTCCTATCAAAAATTAGTGCAAAAACGCCTATCCAAACACCTAATTTGGATAATCGGGCCTTTTGAAACTTCTCAGAACCTCCCTATTGCTCAAGGTGAGGTCCTGGTCTGCTGCCAGAGTTAGGGTCTACTGTGTTCAATGCATCCGAACTATCTGATGATCCCCTCTATCTTCTTCCGACAGAAAAATGACCTTTTATAAGCATGGCGACAATCCCTTAATACCTGGGAAATTCAAACAATATACCAAGTTAAGCAAGAAGGCGTATTCCACAAATTTTCTCGATCCCCTAAATAGTATGTGGAAACAACCCTTAAAAACATGGAAAAATTCTTTTAACTGTGCATTTAAACCGCCGACAAGAATATCAACGTTTCCAACCATCGACGAACAGTCCCACGCCCAAACAACAGGCACTCTGCGATATGACAAACCCACTGGGAATATAAAACATGATATGTAACATATCACATCAGGGGGACCCCATCGCAATCGCAATCAGTGGAAGACCCACATTCTATGATGATCGCAGACCCGCCGGGATAATAGAATGCAGTTGATAAAATATTGCATTCGGATCCTCCCCGCAAATCGCAATTGGTGGAGTCCATCAGTAACATGTATATCGATGTGGTACTTGTGTGATATGCAACCACGATTATATCGCATCGCAACCTGGCTTTGTTCCTCCTCTGACCTACGATATGCGATATCGCAATCGTGGACGGGATCCTGCTGGGGTCGATTTTCCTTAATCTGCGATCTCTTTTTTTGCGACAAAAGAAATGAAAGACAAATGGAAGCCTTACACTTGGCACTTCCCCATTCGCTGAGAGTGTCTGCCATGCCACTCCTCCTGCCACTTGGACAAGCCAAACATCATCTTTGAATTGCTATAACTTCTTCATATGAACTCAGATTTGAGTGCCATTTGTAACATTGGAATCAGGATGACGAGAACTCCGTTCCAATGCTAAGTTTATCTAGATTCTGCCGCTTTGAGTTTTGAGCCTTTTACCATGCCACTGGTACTTTCTGAAGATCCACTTGGATCATACAATTTGGGGTTCTTTTGGAGGATAAAAATGAATAATTTCTTCTCGGTTTCAGGATGATTCAACAGCTTTTCCTGTAGCTCTTTGTTCCAGAGATTCTATGTAGTCATATATTTCTTGTTGGACGGGATCAATTTTTGGAGTTCTCCTAGTTGGAATTGCAACTGGTGATGGAACTCTCATTTCCTCTTCTTCTTCTAAATTGAAGAATTCTGGAAATTGTTGATACTGTGCATGTATTGGTTTATCAAGCCTTGCACTTATTCTTATTTTGTTTCTCCTTTTGATCTACTTTCCCTTTTATTGTTGGCTATCTTTCTTCTAACAATTTTCTGCTTAAGAGTTTCCAACACACTTATAAGAGGGGTTTCATCATTAGAATATTGATATTGTTATGTTTCTTGTGCATGTGATCTTTCCTTAGGGTTTTAGGGCAACTTTCTTCTACTCTTTCTTGTTTTATCATTAGGCCCTTCTTGTTCAGTTTCTTTGAAATGATTTCTAATCAGAAAATATTTCGAGTTATCCCCTTTTCTTTTCATATCGGCTTCAATTAAAATTTACACTGACCCATGATGGTACAAGGCATTATCTATGGACTTTATTTTCCTTTGAATATTTCCAGCCATTTTTCTCAAACTATTAAGCAGGAAGTATGGTAGGTTGATTTCATTACCATCAAGAAAATTCATCATCAAGCGAGCATGGTAAAAGAACACGTTTCCAAACCTACCTTCACAAGTTATGAATTTTTGAATAATTAATATCAAATTCCTCCATTTATTCTTTAAAGTTGTGACTGAGATTCCCTTCTTAAAGAAAAAGATAACCATACCTAAGTTTTTAAGGAATACCTCCTATTCTTTCTCCTTAATCTTTTGGTTCTTGAACCAGTTTTCCTCTATTCTTGGTAATCTGGTAGCTTCTGCTACAAATGAATGTGTCAAAATCAATATAATGTCTACAATCTCTGCTTCTATACCATCATATTCCCTAGCAAATGATTTTGTAACTTCTTTCTCATGCCCATCAAATTTTTCAACAAATCCTAACCATTGCGCTTGTTGCAACTATTGTTTCACCTATGGATATCCTTCAAGAAATATAGCCTCATTTGGCTCTGAGCGTATAATGACTCCCATGCCGAAGAAGTCTCAATCCCTAATTTCTCTTTTTGACAGGTTTATGGAAGGAGTTTGGTTATGGAGTAGGTAAAAGAGATGGAATTTGGTTAATAGATGAGGCATTTTTGGCAATGGAACAGGTCCGAGTGGAATGGATATGATGCAAGGAACTATGATGGTATGCGAAGGAAGTGGGACAATATACAAAAGGAAGAGAGTGATTTTGAATGATAACAATGTTTCATATCGAGTTCATCTCCTTTCAATAATATATTTTCGTTAGAACCAAATTCATGTCGTAATGAAAGTAATCATTATACAAAATGGCGGTAGCAACGGTCATACATATATTTAATTTCATAATTCAATGTTTTTCCCCTTCATTGTCTAACTAATATTTACATACCTGTTATCTTGCCTTACTAATTTTGAATTTGTCCTTTTGTAGGTTGTACTCAGGTTGCTTTAGCTGTGATATGCATTTAATTTGGTTTTCCCATGATCTTCATTTTCCCTTGTTGCAATATGTCAAGTCAGCTACAGAATTCCATGAGAGTTGCCAATTATTGACAATTTTGTAGTTGTCTTATTTTTCAAGAGGAATAAAAATAAATGGGACAACAATAAGGAATTAAAAAGAAAATCTATGCTGCCAAGAATTCTTGGTTTTCAACTTAGATTTTTTGTATAAACATGCCAACAATGTTGGTTTTCATGTTTATACAAAAAATTTATTTTCATTCAATTTTTATTTTTTTTGAAAAATAAATTAGAAGGCTAAGGATGAGAGGAAGAAGAATCTTCCTTGACCAACTTCAAATCAAGATTATCTTGCAGATTTCTTATGAACTCTTCCTTTGTTAAATGTTTAGGATATATTCATAATCTATGACCATTTACAAGGAAAGTTACTTTCTCTTCATCGATGGTTTTTATTCTGACCGCTCCATTATCAAAGATAGTTTCAATCTCATAAGGACCAAGTCAATGAGTTTGAAATTTTCCTTGAAAATATTTAAACTTTGAATAAAAAAGAAATGCCCAAATACCAGGTTGAATTTTTTTTTCTTTGATAAAATGATCATGCCACCTAGATCTTTGTTGTTGGACTATATTGGTTCTATGAATAGCATCTTATCGTATCTCATCAAGTTCATAAAATTGCTCCATTCTTTTTCTTTGGGTTTATGATAGATCAAGACCCAATTTGGTTGTTGTTTTAAAAGTTTTTATCTGGAACTCAATAGGAAACAAGACTCGCTTTCCATAAAAAAACGTTCATAAGGAGTGTGTCCTATTGTGTTTCTCCATGTGGTACGATATGCCCATAAATCTTCTGGAAGCTTTTATGCCCAATCCCTTCTATGCAGGTGCACAATCTTGGTAAGAATGGCTTCAATTAATTTATTGGTAGATTCAACTTGTCCATGAGCTTGAGGATGATATGGGAGTAGAATTTTGATGCTTGATTTTGTATTCCTCCATTGTCTTCTGTACCAACTTAGATATAAATTGAGTACCTTGATCCGTCACAATTTCCCTTGGCACACCAAAATAAGTGAAAATATCCTAAAAAATAAATGAAACTAAAACATCTTCAGTAGCAAAAAGAAGTTCGTTAGCTTCTACCCATTTTGTGACTTAATCCATATAAATAATAACGTACATTTTTTGTCTTGATGGTGGATTGATTGGACCAAAAAAATCCAAAGCCCATTTCTCAAAAGGTTCAATAAGTACCTGAGGTTGTAGAGGCATTTCATCCGAAGGAAAAGGCTTCCCCATTCTTTGACAATTGTCACATCTCTTAACATATTCTTTGGCATCCTTAAAAAGAGAAGGCCAATAACGAAATGTCCTCCGCATGGTTCATTAGGACAAGATTTTAATATCTTTGGTACTTCTTCCTCTCTAACACATCTTCGAATGATTAGGTCAAGGCCTGTTTTGTACAATTCTTCATTTATCCATGAACAAGATGCACTAGTTTGAATAACATCCATTTTTTCTTGAGGAGATAAGTATGATGGTAACTTCCTTGTAGCCAAATGATTAGCAATATCTGCAAACCAAGGAGATTTAATAAATACTGCAAAAAGATATTCATCGGGAAAATTGTCTTCTGCAAGAACTTCATTATTATCATTTTGGATTCTAGATAGAAAATTAGCAACTGCGTTTTACTTTCCAGGTCTATCCAAAATAGTAATATTGAATACTTGTAATAATAAAAACTATCTTGTAATTTTTCCATTAGTAATTGATTTATTCATTAAATATCTAATTGCAGAATGATCTGTGCGAATGAAGGTTTCATAACCGGTGATATAATGTTTGAATTTATTGATGGCATGTACAACATCTAAAAACTCCCTTTATGTTACAATGTAATTCGACTCTGCAGGGGTCAGATTTTTGCTTGTATAGTAAATGGCATAAGGAGTTAAATATTTCTTTCCTAAAACAACTCCTAAATTTGTATCCAAGGCATCAGTTGAAATGTGAAAAGGTAGTTTCCGGTTTGGTCCTCTTAAAATGGGCGCTTCGGAAATCTTTTCTTTCAATGTTTCAAGGGCTTTTTGGCAGTTAGAATTCGAGATGAATTCACAATCTTTTGTAATAAATTTGCAAAGTGGAGAGGTTATCTTTGTAAATTTTTGTATAAATATTTTATAATAGCCATTAAAACCAAGAGAACTTCTAACATCTCTTTGAAAAGTAGGAATTGTTAATTTAGAAATGAATTCTACCTTAGATGCATCCACTTTGATTCCATTTCCTAAAATATGGTGGCCTAAAACAATTCCCTCAGTGAACATCATAAAACATTTTTCATGGCTTAATGAGAGATTTTCTTCTTTACACCTAATGAGAACTTTTTCCAAAATTTTAAGAGCTTCTTCAAAAGAGTTTCCATAGACAGTAAAATCATCCATGTAAACTTCCACACAATCATGAATTAGATAAGAAAAAATGCCTAAAACTACCCTTTGGAATGTTGCAGGTGCATTACATAACCCAAAAGGAAGTACTCGATAAGCATAAGTTCCCCATGGACATGTAAAGGTTGTTTTATCTTGATCTTCTGGAGCTACTTGGATTTGGTTATATCCACTAAAACCATCCAAAAATGAAAAATACTTTTTCCCTACCAATGTATCAAGGACTTGATCTATAAAAGGAAGTGGAAAATGATCTTTTAAAGTAGCTTTATTCAATTCCCTATAATCAATGCATACTCTCCATTTTCCATTCTTTTTCGGAACAATTACCAAAGGTGAGATCCACTGGATGTTTGATATTGGATAAATGAGATTCACATTTAGCAATTTTTGTAATTCCTCTTTAATAATTTCCCTTAGGTTTGGATTCATCCTACTTTGGGGTTGTCAGATTGGTCTGACATTTTCTTCACTATAAATATGATGAATACAAGTGTTAGGATCAATTCCTTTCATATCAACGTATTCCCATGCATAAGCATACGAATGTTCTTGTAACATCTTTACTAATTCTTTATTTTGAGATTCTTCCAGATTATAATTGATATTCAAAGTTTTCCCTGGAAAAATTTCTATTAAATAATTACCAAAATTCTCCATAAAATGTAAAGCCATTTGACAAGATAATAAATATTCAATATTACATTGTTCTTGAAAACTTTGATTTTGTTCACAATATGAGGAAGATTCATTATTTTCCATTAAATTTAAAATTTGATCTTCTTCATCTATTTGTGAAGTAGCAAAAATTGGTCATATATCAAAGTTTTCATTATCATCATCTATCCATGCTTCACTTTCTACTTCTATTGTTGTTTTTGCAGGAGGATATAATGTGAATTTTTTTGTCGAACTTCCGTCAGAGATAAACATATCACCAGATCTACAACTTATAAAAGCATCAACTGTAGCTAACCATGGTCTACCTAGAATCAATGGGTGTCCTCCTAGATTATTCTTGGGTGTCAAGATCATGAAGTCAACAGGATATTCCCAAGAATCTAAGGATACAAATACATCTTCTAACACACCATCAGGTTTGATAACAGATCTATCTGCTAATTGCAATAGTGTAGGTGTATATTGAAGATTAGGAAGTTTCAATTGATTCATAGTTTGTTTACTCATGATATTTATGGTTGCTCCTAAATCAATCAATGTATTTGGAATCTCAACACCATTAATGTGTGTTTTCACAATGGGACTTCCTGGATCTAGATATTTCTTAACTGTTGTCTTTCCCATCATGATATCTGCAATTTTCCCAACTAATTGGATTCTTTTAACTTCTTTTCTTTTTCTTCCCGGTTTTTTAATACTTAACTCCCTGATTGTCTTTGCAAATATTGGTATTTCTTTCATAGCTTGTAACAAAGGAATTTTTATACAAACATTCTTCAGTTCATCTATCATATCGTAATAAGGCAAAATTATATGTTTTTCTACCCCTTCGTCAATTTCCAATCTTTTAGGAAAAGGTGGATTTTGAATAGAAACTTAAGGTTATTCTATAATGGGAGTTGAGTTTATTGGAGTATCATCATAAAGTATAGGGGTGGTTTGTTTTTGAGTATTTTCCTCTTGATGAAGAGATGTCTCTTTCTCAGAGAGGTCATCCTTCTCATATTCCTGGATAACAACAGATGGTGGATTTTTTTTTCCAATACTCTACCAGATCTAAGTTGGACATTGTTTAGATCTAATAGAGTTATCATGTAAGTTTGGAACTTATGCCCTTTTATGTTGTAAACAGAGTGTTAGTTTTTATTATTTGGATTTGGAAGTGGATGAGCACGTAATTGATTGGCTTTTGTGGAAATGGTAATGAAAGTTGTAGGTTTGAATTTTGAGCTTGAGAGGGTTGAACATGCTAAGGAAAATATTGTGGTGGAAAAAAGGGTAAGGTTGTTGAAATTGAGGATATTGAGGGTACTTTCCATAAGGATTTTTCCATTCTTGTGCCCAAGATTGAGGCCAAGGTTGCCAAGGCTTGGGTTAAATCCAATTATTTTGTGATGGTTGTGCATATGTTTGAGTGTTAAAACGTTGAATCATATTTGATTGTGGATCTTTCTGTGGTCTCTTAGCAATAAAACAAAGAGGTTCTACTTGATTTGGCGTTACTTCCTCTCGATAAACAACTTTAAGACCCGGTATTGAAGGAAATTCCTTTGTATCATGATTTTCTACACATATAACACAAGTTTCTACACTTTTTAAGTTAAGGTGGCATTCTCTCAAGGCATGTTTTTTTCTACATTTTGGACAAAAGATAGATAATGCAACATTTTTAGCCTTTTGTTTGTTTTGTATTTTAAGGGTATCTATTCGTTCACTAAGACTCCCCAAAATATTTGTTTTGAATTTTCAAAATAATTGCCTATTTCAACCCTACTTACTATCCCAATTGCAAATTTATTAATCCTAGACATAGCAGGATCTCTTAGATTTTTCCCAGTTCTTGCCTTTCCCCTTGAAATGTGTATGCATAACTCACAAATATCTTCAAATGATAACTCATAAATATCTCCTTTACCCATCAAATTAAGAATATATATCCACTCATCATTGATAGATTTCAACAAGAGAGCTTTCAAAGTTTCTTCATCTAGATTATGCATTTTAGCCCTTTTTATAATATAAGAAAATCTTTCAACAAAATCTTCAAGATTTTCATCTTCTTTTTGCATCATTTTAAGAATTCATCTTTAAGGTTATGGGGCATACAATAATCCTTGTATTTTTCTAAGAATACATTTTTCATTTCTTCCCATGTTCTTATATAATATGCTCCTAAGCCCATAAACCATTTTATTGTTGCATCTTTAAGAGTGGCTAGAAACAATTTCAACTTTTGAGTATCAAGCAAGTAGTCATAGGATCTACACAAGACTTCAAACTCAAAGAGAAATGTTTTAGGATCCTCATTTCTTAATCCATGGAAATTAGGGAGAATAGAGGGTAATATATTTTTCATTGTGGTTGTGGTATATTCATCAAAGATGGGAAATCAAAAAGGTTTTGGATTTCCTCTACCAACTCCTCTTTCTCTTCCTCCACCTCTTCCACCTCCAATCCTAGGTCTTTCACCATTCACATTATGTACTCCTTCCTCTTCTCCCGCCATTGTAGATTCCTCAGAGCTAATATAAGGTTCCAAAATTGGGTTTTCTAACTCCTCCTCTGGTTCTTCTATCAATGGAATGTTAAATGTAATGCCCTATTTAATCTTATCCTGCAAATTTTACTAAGTGTTTAAATTTCCTTCAAATATGGACTTATAATTATCAAGAAATATTGGTACATACCTACATTGGTGAAACTGTAAATTTTGTACTGATATATATATATATATATATATATATCCCCAAATTTTTAAATTTTGAGAAGACATAGTCCTCTCTAATTCATTACCAAATTATAAATATATTCATACCTCATTCCCAAAATGTCCTCTCAAATTTACTTGGGAGAAGACATGGTCCTCTCCAATTAATTACCAATTTATATATTCATCTCTAATCCTCAAAAATCTCCTCTCACATTTACTTGGGAGAAGACATGGTCCTCTCCAATTAATTACCAATTTATATATTCATCTCTCATCCTCAAAATATTTACTTGGAAGAAGACATGGTCCTCTCCAATTGATTACCCAATTTTATATTCATATCACATTCCCAAATGTCATCTCATGTTTACTTGGGAGAAGAGAAGTCAAATGTAAGGATGAGGGAGAAGTTATGACATTAATGAGAGGTGGTTGAGGTGGAGAAGAGAAGGGGGCATAAAAGGGGAAGGATGAGGGGAGGAAGTGGATGCTTGGTCTTGCTTTTGGTTTTGGTTTGGCTGTGGTTTTGGAGGAATTGTTTGAGAGAGAGGAGGGGAGTATTATTCATCTTGGACACACTACATCTGGTTGGACTTGGGCTTAGAGGGCTAGGGAACTTGTGGAGGTTTCCTGGGCTAGGAATTACTGCCTAGATGGCTAGGAGGTAAATGCAGTCGATAGTCAAGATGAGTGTTCTAGCAAGAGCAGCAACTCAAGGGCATCTCCACCGGGCTATCGGTACAGGTATTTCTCTATGCATAGATTACTCATGTAAGTGATTGAAATGAAATGTTCACTATTTAAATTGTAGGAATTAGATTTTAAATGGTAAATTATCATCGTTTAAATGTCTTGTCAGAAAATAAATTATTGCCCTTTTATTGCATTTAAAATTAGAGAATATAGATCTGGTAGAGGACCCTAGGAGGGGACCTTACATGTGGTATCAGAGCCTAGGTTCAAAATATGGACCTTGAAGCCTACCTCCTTTAAAAAAAAAAAAAAAAAAAAAAAAAAAAAAATTTACATCATTTGGTTATAAGAAACTCATCACACCCACATTCATCTTTATCATATCCTCTTGAATCTTTCCTTGCGACCTTTTTTAGGCCTCCTGATGAACTTTTCTCAGTGAGCCGCTCAAAAAGCTTCTCATTCTCCTCATGCAAACACTCAATAAGTTGATCCCTTTTGGCAAGTTCTTCCTCTAGCTTCTTGGCTACCAAATTACCATTTTCTTTTTGCTGAATCACTCTTCCAATGACCATCATCACCTTCAATTGTCTTAGTAGCCTGAGCTTTAGCAAGCTTATTTTCCAGTTCTTTAACTTTGGTCTCGAGAATTTGAATCACAGTTGTGAGTTCTTGCAACTGGATCTTATGGTCCTATTCAACCTTCATAATATGTGCTGCTTGATTTCTTAGTTGTGCATTTTGTTCTTCTTCATATTTCTGTTTCTCTTGTAGCATTACACTCTCTGTCTTTAAATCTGCCTGCAATGCAAATGCAACTTTCCAAGATTTTTTTTTTACTTCGTTGAATAAGAGAAGAGATTGATCATCTGCCTCTTTCAGTGCTTTCTCTAAACGCATAACCTCTTGCCTTGCCTCTGAAATTTCCTTTTCTTTTTCATATATCTCCTTGTGAGCTTCATTTGCCACATCTCTCCACTTCTTTATGGTATCATGATTTCGGAGACTCAGTTCAACATTTCGAGCTCTTGCAGCAAAATTAAGAGACGATATTGTCTCATGTACTTCTGCATGTTTGGGACTCACGTTAATAATAATCAAAGTCTTGGAATCACCACCTAAAGAATCTGAGAGCATTTGAGTGAGCCTTGAGTTATCATAAGGTACGTGGTCCTTCTTTGATGTCAAAGCAATTAAAACATCCCCCAACGTAGACAATGATTTATTTGCATGCAACAACTCTTTGAGGCAGTCCCCATTAGCTTCCTCCTTAGGAAAACACTCAATTCTAGCTAAATCAACCAGTGAAAGCTTCCTATATAGGCACTCCCCAGTGAGGCTGCTAGCCAGTTGTATATGAATTGTAACAACCGAATGAGAATAGTTCCATTCTTCAAACATTCATGGCATCCATTCCTCGATTTTGTATTCCCAAGTTTAGCACACTCAAAAGTTAGTTGGATTTTCAAATTTTTCTTGTACAAGTTCAACAGAAAACTTTGTCGGACCCATACATATTTTTGAGGGATTTCCACTGGTGTTGAAAAGCAAATCATGAACCTCCTCATTGTGGAGCTCAAACATTGTAACATGGAAGTCGAATTTAGAAGAATATGTGTTAGCATTAGAAAAATCGAATAGCTCCTCAAACGCCCTAAAATAAAGTCCGCGGTCATGGCTTGAACCTTCCATTGTATATGTTTTCCCAGAGCCCATTTGGCCATAAGAAAATACAGAGACGTTGTATCCATCAAAAGCAGACCGTGCTAAAGGCTGAACATCTTGAAAGAAATCCCCTTGGCCAACATGAGGTCCATAAACTCTGTCAAATTCAAAATCCTTTTTAGAACTTGTAACAGGATCACCACCAAGATTTATACGTATCGTAAAATCATCAGGAAATTCTATTGCTGGTACACCCTCATCCTCAAACAGAGGGCGAACACGGAAAAATACCCTTATATTTCCTTTTATAGTTACTAATTCATTAAATAGTTTCTTCCTTTCTGAGACCAATGGAGCGATTCTGGCCTAAGTTTCTAGAGCAATCTGATCTAGCTTGCGAGCTTTCTCCACAAGTACACTCAAATGCCGTGTAACTCGAGCAATTTTCACATTTGAGTACTCTTATTTTCTTAATTCAAGCTATTCTTTGTATGTTTCATTTCCATAAATTCCTATACGTTTTGGTTAATCTATTGCTGCATCCCATAAAAATGTATTCAAAGGATGGCATTGTTCCATAGATGGGGACTCTGACGATGATGGTTGTTGATTTGGGGAGATATATGCATCTTCGAACACTCCTATAACATGAATCATTTACAGTGTATTACATTTCATTTTCTTCTTCTTTTGCCATCTTCAAAAAAAGGGATGTAGTAACTATGTACTAGTTCCAAACCTATCCTCAAACCGGAATGATTTCTTGTCACTGTATGTGCCCTTTTTCTTAATCGAAGAAGTGTGCCTTCTAGGAGATGTTTCAAGACCTCCAGCATCAAAACCCTTGACCTCAAGTTTGCATTATGATCTGGATTTAAACAGGAACGCAACAAATTACAGAGATAACCATATACACAAAGATGCAGCGGAAATAATACTTCATTTCATTAATGGAAAAATATTGAAATATGCTTACAACCAGAAATGGAAAATAAACCAGCTAGGGCGATGGTAGTTTATCTCTGAGAAGAGATGTGATGGCTACATGCCTCTGAACTGTGTTACAATGAGGCTCGAAGGCCTATTTATTGTTGAGAAACAATGGAAAACCCTTAACATTCCAAAACCTAACCCTAGGAGATGAAACGCCAAACTGTGGGCCCCGTTTGGGGGTAAATTGGTACATCAACTTCCTAGGGTCGTAACTTTGGCATATGATCTTCGTTTGACGTGTACAATAGCTCATTAGAAAGATCTATCCGAGCACTATCATTGTTGGAACGCGCAACATCGGTCCATTCCATGGACCCATGTTGCCCCTGGATTCCCCAAAAAACGTCGTTTAGGGCCTCAAAACGGCTCCGAAAGTTCAGGACCAAAAAAACTACTAAAAATAGTAAGTTGTGCTACAATTAAGGAAACTGAAAATGCTGAGAAAGACAATGGTGGGGGTCCAGGTGGACTTGGCAGGTGGCCACCAATATCCACCTGGATCATTCCTCCCCCCTTAGGAAGCAATGGTCCCCATTGCGTTGAGCTCCTCCATGAGATGAGGAAACTTCTGCTGAACTTGTTCCCTGGTGAGCCACTTGCCCTGCTGAAGGAGTTGGCCTGCTTTGACAACTCGATACAGTTGGATATTCTGTTGGCGAGTGTTCTTGATCTGTGTGTCCATGATACGATCAGTTGCAGCTTGTTCCATGCAATCTGGATTTAATTCTGTGGGTTTGAGCTGTTCTGCAATGTCGGATGTGTCTAGCAATGGTGGAAAGTATGGCCGAAGGCGGTCCACATTAAACACTGGGTGCAGGCCAAGGAATGGGGGAATGCTGAGCTCAAATGCATTGTCTCCCATAGCCTTAGTAATGGTGTAAGGACCATATCAAAGTGGTCTCAATTTCCGATAGGCTCCAGTAAGGCGTTCCTTTTGCAAATGCAACCAGACTTTGTCGCCCACCTGAAACTTGTGTGGCACCCGGTGTTGATCATGTCGCTGCTTGTACTTGGCATTTGATTTCTCAAGAATGTCATGGACCTGCTGGCGAATATGTTGGATGCGCTCAATGAAGCTGGTGGCCTTATCTGTTTTTGACTGGACATGAGCTGAATTCATGTGAGTAGCTGCAAGGGGCATGGCCACATCAATGGGGCATAGTGGCTGGAATCCCAAACCCACCTGAAAAGGGCTATGGCCAGTGGAGCTGTGAAGAGCTCGGTTGTAGCTGTGTTGAACATAGGGGAGGCTCTCGTCCCATGTGCGTGGATGCTTTGAGTTATACATGCGCAGAATGTGCACAATCATCCTGTTGACAACCTCTGTCTGGCCATCAGTTTGAGGATGGAAGGCTGTGGACTTCGTGAGTTTGGTGTCCAGCATTGACCAGAGACTGGACCAAAATGTGCTGAGAAACCGACTGTCCCGATCTGAGATGATAGACTGTGGGATCCCAAAGTGCACCCACACTCGTTCAAAGAAGAGTTTAGCAGTGGCTTCTGCTGTGATATTCTTCTTGCAGGCCATCATAATGGCCATCTTCGAGAACCTGTCGACGACCACAAAAACACAGTCATTTCCATGCTTAGTGGAAGGAAGGCCTGACATGTAATCCATGGAGATGGATTCCCAAGGTCGACTAGGGGTAGGCAACGGGGTATAGAGGCCATGCTTCTTAATGGTCGGTTTGGCAATGGCACAGGCAGTACATGATCGGATGTACTTCCCAACATCCTGTCGAAGATTCGGCCAATAGAAATAATTTTGCAGTACTGCCACTGTTTTCTCGACCCCGAAATGCCCAGCAGCCCGACTGTAGTGTGCTTCCCAAATCATCTTGGCACGCTCGCTTGAAGGAACACAGAGGTGACCGAGGTGGCATAATAGGGCATCCTGGAGGTGAAAATCTGCAACATGCCGACCCTCCAAGAGTGTCTGGTATGTGTGGCCGAATTCTGGGTCGCTTTTGTAGAGAAGTGGCCAATCAGAAGTCTCGTGCCCACAAGAGTTGAGCACGGTGGTTAGCGCCATGATCGGTGGTCGACTGAGGCAATCTGCAACATTATTGGTGCTGCCCTTTTTATACTTGATATTCAAGTGAAACTGTTGCAGGTATGTAGACCACTTCTGATGGCGATCATTCTGCAATTTCCCTTGGGTTTGTATGAACTGCAGAGGTCGGTGGTCTGTGTGGATGACCGTTTCCTTCCCCAAAATGTAATGCTTCCATTGTCGGCAGGCCTGTACAATGGAATACATCTCTTTATCATAAGTGGGGTACTTCCGGACTGTGTCTGAAAGTGTTTCACTGTGATATGCCACTGGATGTCCATGTTGAGTAAGGACTGCCCCAATAGCATAGTCAGAGGCATCTGTCTCGACCTCAAATGGTTGTTGTAAATCTGGTAACGCGAGCACTGGTGCCGTGCAGAGGCGATCCTTCAACTCCCTGAATGCCTTTGTTGAGATTCAGACCAAAAGAATTTTGCTTTCGCCCCGCCCTTGGTGACTTGACTCAAGGCCCAAGAAATATGAGAAAACCCCAACACAAACCTGCGGTAGAAGTTGGCAAGACCTAGAAAGCTGCGGAGCTCTGTTAGAGTGGTTGGAGAGGGCCAATCCCGAATGACTTGGATCTTGGCTGGATCGACATGCACCCCCTGTTCATCAATGATGTATCCCAGATACTGAACCTGGGTCATGCCAAAAGTGCATTTCTCCAAATTGGCACATAGCTTGTGTTGCCGCAGTGTTTGGAGAACCTGTCGGATGTGGTGGAGGTGCTCTTCCCAACTCTGGCTGAAGATCAGAATGTCATCCAAGTATACTACTACAAAGGAGTTGGTGAATGGCCGCAAGATGTCATCCATTAGCCTCATAAAGGTTGCAGGAGCATTCGTCAATCCGAAAGGCATGACCAACCATTCGAAGAGGCCCTCCTTGGATTTGAAGGCAGTCTTCCACACATCGGAGGGTTCGATTGGTACCTGGTGATATCCTGACTTCAGATCGATCTTGCTGAAATATTTCGCCCCCTTTAGTTGGTCTAGGAGGTCATCAATCCGCGGGATCGGGTACCTATTACGGACAGTGATCTTGTTCAGCGCCCGATAGTCAATACAGAGTCTCCACGTCCCATCCTTCTTCTGTACCAACACGATCGGGCTCCCACAGGGCGATGAACTCGGACGGATGTGACCTTTCTTCAGGAGCTCCTGAATTTGCCTCTTGATTTCATCGTTCTCCAGAACGGAGCGCCGATAAATTGGTCCATTGGGTAGCGGCGCACCTGGGGTCAGATCGATGGAGTGCTTGACTTGACAGTGCAGAGGAACCCCTGCCGGGGAGGTGAAGATGTCCTCGTACTCCTCCACAATCTTGTCCATCTGTAGTTGTCGTGCAGAGGGACCCCGTTTGGAGGCCGCGGCCACTGTCTTCTTCTTTCCTTGAGGGCGTATCATCAGGAAAACAAATTTCCTGGTTTTGGAAATGATCTTACTGCATTGTTTTGCAGTAATCAAAGAGATGGCGGCAGGTGGTGCTACCTCTGGTATCCTGAACAACTTATTTCCCAATGTAATAATAACAGCACGGGGCCTTGATTCATACACAGCATGTCGCTTCCACAAGTATGGTTGTCCTAGTAATACATCACAAACTTCAAGGGAGCAATGTCACACAATACCTCATCCGTGAAGGGCTTGATGTTGTATGGAAGGCGACACTGCTGGCTCACGCGAAGATCTCGTCCTTGGTGAAGCCACCCAATGGTGTATGGTTGTGGATGTGTTGTGGTCGGTAAGCCCAACCGCTTCACGACCTCTGCCGAAATGAGGTTCTTTTGACTCCCGCTATCAACAATGAACTGTATCGGGGAGCCCTTTACCCACATCTGGGAGTGGAAGAGACGCTCCTCCTCCTCTGGATCTTCGGGTTCATTTTTCTGGATCTTTGCGGTAGCAACAGTGGCGTTGGGATCCGCATCAATGATCTGCTTCCCTTTTTCATACCCCTTATCGGGTTCTGACTCAGAGTCGGAACATGCATCTGATTCTGAAACCTTTAGCTCAGCCACCAGTGACTGCTTGGCCCGACACTCACTTGTGTTGTGAGTGGAGCTCTTATGGAACTCGCACCATTTTCCAGTGTCCTTTCTCGGCTTCGCGGTGTTTTTCTTTGCTTGTGGCTTCGGCTGGTTGTCTTGGGCTGTCCCGCCTTGGCTTTGTCCTTTGTTCTGTGGTTTAGGGGCACCTTTCCCCTGCTTTGGATTCGCAGATCCAAAGTCTCGCTTCTTTTGTTTAAACTTTTGCTCGACCTTGACGGCATATCGGTATGCTGCGCCGAGCGAGGGGATGTTTAGGAATTGTATTTCTTCCTGGATGTACTTGTGCAGGCAGCCACGGTATTTGAGTATCAAATGTTGCTCTGAATCCTTGATACCCAACTTTGTGCGAAGGGTATGGAAAAGATTGGTGAACTCCGACACGTCTTGGTCCCTTCCCTGCCGCAGCGTGGTCCACTTTATGTATTCATCCTCATAGCTTCAGACAAGGTAGTACTGCTCCTTGATGGCATCCCGGAACGAATCCCAGGTGGGTGCGGCTGAAAATAGTGAGCCAGTACTTTCATCCTTCTGCTCGCAGTAGGTTTCCCACCAGTCCTTGACGTGGGGGGCTGCTTTGAGAAGAGCAAAAACAATCTTTTCCCGACTCGAAAATTCATGAACAGAAAAATAACCCTCTAGCAGATTTAACCATTTATCTACGGCATCTGTGTCTATCTGACCCTCGAATATGGGGATTTCAAAATTAACTTGTACCTTAAAGGGTGTGGCGTTTCCAGAGTAGCTGCTGGAAGCCGATGCGTTGCTTCTGGGTAGCCGCTGAAGGATCTGGGCAAAGTTGTCCATCATCACGTTCCGTTGTCACTCGAGGGCTTCTTCGAGCAAGATTTTGATGGGATCTCCTGCCCCCTCGTCTTTCTTCCCGTCCGCCATGGGAGGCCGTCGAGATTTGCGAGGTTGGTCTTGCAATGGTTCAACCAGTTCAAGCCCTAACTCCTTATATCCCAACCTTGTTGGGGACATGCAAAGAAAAACAGAGAAAAAGCAGACCGCTCTGATACCACTGATCCGGATTTAAACAAGAACGCAACAAATTACAGAGATAACCATATACACAAAGATGCAGCGGAAATAATACTTCATTTCATTAATGGAAAAATACTGAAATATGCTTACAACCAGAAATGGAAAATAACCCAGCTAGGGCGATGGTACTTTATCTCTGAGAAGAGATGTGATGGCTACATGCCTCTGAACTGTGTTACAATGAGGCTCGAAGGCCTATTTATTGTTGAGAAACAATGGAAAACCCTTAACATTCCAAAACCTAACCCTAGGAGATGAAACGCCAAACTGTGGGCCCCGTTTGGGGGTAAATTGGTACATCAACTTCCCGAGGTCGTAACTTTGGCATATGATCTCTGTTTGACGCGTACAATAGCTCATTAGAAAGATCTATCCGAGCACTATCATTGTTGGAACGGGCAACATCGGTCCATTCCATGGACCGATGTTGCCCCTGGATTCCCCAAAAAACATCGTTTAAGGCCTCAAAACGGCTCCGGAAGTTTAGGACCCGAAAAAATGCTAAAAATAGTAAGTTGTGCTACAATTAAGGAAACTGAAAATGCTGAGAAAGACAATGGTGGGGGTCCAGGTGGACTTGGCAGGTGGCCACCAATATCCACCTGGATCACATTAATATATACTCCAAAAAGAACATTACCACTTCCGAAATTCTTGACTTTTCGTGGGCTTAAGGAGTGTAACTTGTTATTTCGTGGGCTTGAGTTTTTATGGAGTTCCTCCTAAACTTTCTATTAATAGGAGACGATGCAGATGATTGACTCGAAGATCTCTGATGTGTCTCATTATATCCCTGGGAAGATGAGCTCACATACTCATTTACAGCCAAATACTGATCTTCACTAGTTTTCAAACCTGAAACTTTCTATGAACTCTCAAGTGATGAAGGTATGGCCATGTCAAAAGAGGACTGTATGACATGACCAGAGGAAGGGAATATTCACTGTTACATTTTGAAGATAGTGGTGTCAGAAGTCTCTTCAGCTCTGAAACCTTCTCTTCCATAGCAACCATATTATTCTTAAGTCTCATGATTGTAGCATTCTTTTCTTGCAGATATCTTCTGAAATGGCTAATCTCTTGAAACCTGTATCCTTTGACTTCCGGGTCAAAGTTATTTCCCTTATGGTAGCATATTTCTACTTATTTTCCTTCCTCAAACAAAAATCCAATTCCTTCCTTAAACAAGCAATTTCCTCTTCTTTTTCTGCAAAATTCAACTTATTCTCGATACCCTGCTTGACAACCTCAGCTAGCTTTTCTTCTGCATCTTTTCTATATTTCTCACATAATTTGAGATTCTCCTTTAGGCTTGCCAACTGCAACTCCAGGTTAGCTACTTTTTCTGATGCAATTTCTAGTTTGTCCAGTGGCTTTTCCATGACCAGTTCCTAATCACCATTAGGTCGAGAATTTTCTGCATCAAGAGGTGCAGTTATCTTATCCACGCTCCTTTTCACTGCAGCTCCTATGGCAGAAGGTACATCAGCTTCAGCTGAATGCCAAGTATTATGATCTGAATATGATGTAACAGAGGATGACCAGTCTGAGAAATCCGATAATCGACGTTCCTCTTGTTCTCTAACAGTCAGGAGCATCTTAGCAGATGCATCTTCCTCAGTTTCATCTTGTCATGAAGCCTTTCCGTAAAGACATGTATATATCCAACAACCATATTTTAATGATCACAAACACTTTATAAATTTACCACGTGTAACGTCAATGAGTTGGTGTAAAGAGTCATCTGATGATGTCCGGGCATGTCAGATACTTACATTATATGCAAAAACCTTTATTCAAGATCTGCATATCTTTTGTACAAATGCTAATAAGAAATGATATAATAATGTTTTATCGATTTATTTATTAAGTATTTTGTACAAATGCTAATAAGAATTGATATAATAATGTTTTATCGATTTATTTATTAAGTAGTGTTGTGGAACATATCTGGGATACATATCTGAATATTAACTATTTAAATCGATTATTGAGATGTCTAGATCTGGATGTCATATAAACTAGCAAGAAAATATATATGGGATCTAGACATCCCAAAGATTCAAACAAAACACGCATCGTTATGCCTAGAATCGGAATATGGTTTGAGTATCCAAGACCCAATGTACTAAACTAATACACTATCTTGTTTTTATGTGAAAAATAGAATTGAGTATCCAATATTTAGTCTCAAATCAAAATAAAGGACTTATGAATGTTCTGGATATTAGATGCAACCAAAAAAAAAATAAAAATTCAGATCTATATATCCTTATTAGAAGAATTTAAATAGACTCGTTTGGGAAAGTTTTGATAAAAATAAATTAAAAAATATATATATATATATATATATATATATATATCATTAGGCTTATTCATATTTTTATTTATAATAATATGTTTGTGAATTGATATGATATTAACTAGCATTTGCACCAAATGTTGCAAAGGAAACGTCGTAAGGCATAAATTGAATTACGAAAATACAACAAAAAAATAATTTGATAAAGAATAAAAATATATTGAATGCTCACATCAATGTCCCATTAACTGGAACCACTTAGTAGACATATCTATCAACATTAGGATTACACAGAATGATCAGGAAATTTCTCATATACAAACAACACCTTCCACAACAAGTAGACATATCTATCAACATTAGGATTACACACCATGATTAGGAAATTTCCCATATACAAGCAACACCTTCCATAACAACCTTTTCTCACATCCACATTTAAAAAAATGCCTTGGAACGTGATTGGAATATCCCATATTGTCTTTTCCATTATGCAGATAAATCTTCCATATTACTATTTTCATCATGAAGATTGTTAGTTCATTGTTGTAAAGTTTTAGTGTGTTAAATTCAATACTGTTCAACAAGTGAAAAATATTCTTTAATTAGCATAATATGCATTTTTCTCTCACCGTGTATTTTTCAGTCATTCATTACAAAACTTCCATCAAAGAACACAAGTAACAGATTAACATGTATTTTGTCTTCATTATTTTCATCACGGAGCCAAGAAACATGAAATCCTAGAGTGGGTGTTCTTTATATCCGAATTGTTGCAATGGATGTGACCTGCCATCAAAAACAGGATTCCCATCGTCAAATGAACCTCATTCTTCTTTAGTTGACCACTTGATTTTATTCAATTGCCATCATTTTTTCTCCATTCATTTGCCCCATCTTGTTGTCTATCAAAGGACTGCCCTTGTCCTTCGAAGCATTACCACTAGTAACAAGGAGATCATCAGAAAACACACTTTACAACTTTGAATAGGGCTGAGACATATCACATATAAGAGTCTTCAAGCTGCAATATTTTGTTCAAATAATGCATTCTAAGATCATTTTTCTTAAATTTCAATTTATAATAAGTCGTATTTTAATTTTTAAAATATTTATTTTTAAAATATGTAGTAAACTATTATTTTTAAAATATGAAGTAAACTAACAAAAAACAAGTATGCAATAATGTGCCAAATTATATAGAGTAAGTTATGTATGAGTGGGTACTATGAGATATTCTCATAACTTTGGAAATTATAATAATTGTTATTTTATTTTTTGTTGAAATTTGGTACCGGAGGACAGGTGGTTCCCTAAGGCTTTGATCTTTGGCCTAGGGAAAAGTGTCCAAAAGAATTTAATTTTTCTCCTAAAGTAACTTTATAATTTTTATAAAGTTAAATCTAATTTGAAAGTGACTTTAAGTGATAAAGATAATAAGTCTAATTTTAAAGTGACTTTTATAAAGTCAATGAAAAATTAGAAAGGAAAAGTGACTTTGGAAATAAATGACTAAGTGGGTCTTTATTAAAGTGGGGTGAATTAAAAAAAATAGAAAGTGAGATTTAAATGAGCATTTAATCTTAGCCATTGATCTAAATCTATTTCAGCCATTGGATTTAGGGATCACCCAAAAGTCATTTAGGGTTGGGTTAAGGGAGGAAAATGAGGAAAAAGATCATTCATTCTTTCATGAGCAGATTGAGAGAGAGAGAGCAAGAGAGCAAGGGAGATTTCTGGACAAGGAGGAGAAGGAGGCAGCAGCTTGGCACACATACCAAGGCAGCATTTAAGCAAATCCTTACAGCTGAATGTGCAAGCAGTAAAAGGCAGATTTTTCTTGAGCAAACAGCAAAAGGCAGATTTGTTTTTGCACAGAAATCGAGGCAGCTGATTTTCTGCACAAAAATCGAGGTCCGTACAGCCTGTTCGTACAGTCCGTACAGCCGTCTGTACCGTCTGTACAGCCGCCTGTACCGTCCGTACAGTGGTCGTACGGCATTGTGTTGCTGTTTGGAAATTTCTGGTGGGCTGTGAGGCTCAGAAATCGAGATAAGTTGTAAATTTGTTTGCTGATTTTTGCTGAAAATTTCTCACTGTAAAAAGGCATTTCCAGAAATAAAGAAGAGCTCTCAAACTGGTTTTCCCCAAGAGTTGTAGGGGGTTTTTCCAGGGTCAAGTTGACCAAAAATCACTGAGTTTAAATGTGTTTTAATGGCTGTTTTTAATTGCTGATTTTTATTTCTGCAATTTCCAGCATTCTGAAAAATTTCCAGAATTTGTGTTTTCAGCAATATTTATTTTTTTCAGTCTGTTAAATGTATGGTTATGGGAATGGGCATTTAACTACATGGGAGAAATAAGGTGAAACTGAAAACCGGGGTGGGAAACAGAATTTTTACATGGTATCAGAGCTTGAGTGCTGAAGGGCAGTTTGGGACAGCAAAAAAGGAAAAAAAAATACAACTGCTGATTTTTTCACTCAGAAAATTCCAGCAAGCTGATTTTTCATAAACAACAGTTTTATCTTTACCACAACAGTGCTATTTTTCAGTTTTATGACAGCAAAATGTCATTGGGATTGAGGGTGGAAGATAGGTTGGATGGGCATACAAATTACAGCGTTTGGAAGGAGAGAATGCAGAGTATCTTTGAGGAGGCAGAAGTCTGGGATATCATGGTGCATACAGCACAACACCCTGTTGTTGTGCCTACTGATGCAATTTAGTTGACAGCTTATAATAAAAAGAACAACAAGGGTAAGAGGTTGATTCTAGACGGAATCAAAGACCATTGCATTCCTCATGTGAGAGGAAAGAGCAATGCCCATGAGATGTGGACAGCATTGTCCAATCTCTACCAGAGTACCAATGAGAACCGAAAGATGGTCCTGAAGGAGAAGCTAAAGAACATTAAGATGGGGAATGATAGTGCGGCTGGATATCTCACAAAGATTACCAATGTGAGAGATGAGTTGGCAGCGATTGGAGAGGCCATTCCATCCACTGAGTTGGTGCGTATTGCAGTGAATGGCCTCCCCCGTTCATGGTTGAACTTTGTTGATGGGGTTTGTGCACGTGAGACCCTTCCCACATGGGAGAGGTTTTGGGATGATTGTATTCAGAAAGAGATCAGGAAAGGACAGCTTGGGGCAGCCAAGCCAGTTGAGCAGGATGAGGACGTAGCATTGGTGGCAGGAGGCAAGAAAGGCAAAGGGAAGAAGCAGGCTTCCACAGGCGGTGGTGGAGGCAAAGGCAAAGGTAAAGGTAAACAGGGTAACTCATAGAAGGACTATTCCAAAGTGAAGTGTTGGAATTGTCAGAAGATGGGACACTATGCAGTTGTGTGTCCGGAGAAGAAGAAGAAGAAGGGGAAGAACCAGGATGTGGCAGCTTCAGCTGAGATTGAGGACTTTGCAGGTCGTTTTGACCGGGAGTTTGCATTCACTACATGTGAGTCCTCTGGTGCAGGATCACCTGCCGCACAGGTTCAGAGGGAGCATGCTTTTCCCTCGATTAGCGGAGCATGTACAGGTATCTGGTATGTGGACAGTGGGGCTTCACGTCACATGACAGGAGTCCGGGAGTACTTCTCAGAGCTTTCAGAGAGTGGCACTGATATTGAGGTAGTACTTGGTGATGACAGAGTTGTTAGAGCAGTCGGGGTGGGTACACTGACATTTCAGAGGGAGTCCAGACCTCCCTTGAAAGTGTCAGATGTTCTTTATGTGCCAGGGATGAGGAAGAACCTCATATCCGTCTCAGCTTTGGAGGACAGAGGATATGAGGTACTGTTCAGGGGAGGACAGGTGTTGATGTATCCCAGGGGCACTCCAGCTGATTCAGCTAGAGTGATAGGTGTACGCCATGCAAAGGTGTACAAGTTTGCATTCCAGCCCCTTTTGGCATTGAGCAGTAGTACCGACAACAGAGCTAGCAGTTCTGAGCTGTGTGAGATTTGGCACCGCAGGATGGGACACATGTATCATGGAGCCTAGAGGACATTGCGAGAGATCACTACAGGTGTGCCAGATTTCAGTACTGATCACTTTGATACTTGCAGAGGTTGTGCGATGGGCAAGTTTGCCAAATCCCCTTTTCCCAGCAGTGACAGCAGAGCGACGGGGATACTTGATTTGATTCATTCCGATGTGAGCGGTCGGATGTCTCATGTTTCCTTGAGTGGATATGAGTACTATGTGTTATTCATTGATGATCACTCCAGGAGGACCTGGATTTATTTTTTGAAGACCAAGAGTGAGGTCTTCAAGCGGTTTCAGGAGTTCAGAGCTCTTGTGGAGACTCAGACAGGTCGAAAGATCAAGTCCTTGAGGTCAGACAATGGAGGAGAGTACACCCTTGGAGAGTTTGTTGACTATTGTGCGGAGGCAGGCATTAGGAGGGAGTTCACTGTTCCTTACAACCCCCAGCAGAACGGAGTTGCAGAGAGGAAGAACAGATCCATCATAGGGGCTGCTAAAGCCATGTTACATGATCAAGGGTTGCCATTGTTCTTGTGGGCAGAGGCCTGCAACACAGTTGTTTACTTGCAGAACAGGAGTCCGCATCGTGCCTTGGGGCACATGACTCCGGAGGAGGCTTTCTCTGGGAAGAAGCCTGATCTTGGTCATCTTCATATCTTTGGATGCATTACATACTCCTATATACCCAAGGAGAAGAGGACCAAACTAGAGCCCACCGCAGAGAAGGGTATCTTTGTGGGCTTCAGTGAGACCTCAAAGGCCTTTCAGATTTACATTCCTGCACAGAGGAGAGTTGTTGTCAAACGGGATGTGAAGTTCGAGGAGGACAGGGCCTTTAGGAGGTCACGGGAGTTAGAGTATCTGGATCAGCCAGACCCTCAGCAGCAGTTGAGTCGGTCGCAGGGATCCAGTGGGCAGGGATCAGGAGGATCCGGAGGTACATCTATGAGGATGTCAGGTCCATCAGTGAGCAGTGGCTCGCCGAGCCAGAGGGGTGGTGCTCCGAGCAGCATGCAGAGCAGTTCACTAGGGAGTCCACTGATGGACAGTTCACACGGTACCTCAGCTTCTACAGGTTCAGGTGCAGGCAGGAGGACAGCAGACAGACAGTCAGGAGTTCAGGCTACTGATGGTGATGAGGAGGAGGAGTTTCATTCTCCTATGGGAGAAGCATGCTCGGGGAAGAGGAAGCCCAAGTGGCTTCAAGACACCTTGAGAGATGCCACATCTGTTGCTGAGCCGAAGAGGCCGGTCAGAGAGAGTAGACCACCTGAGAGGTTTTGTAGTTATATGGCGATGGTTACCAGCATCCTTGACTCTGAGCCTTCTAGCTATGAGGAGGCAGCTAGCCAGCAGGTCTGGAGAGAGGCCATGCAGGAGGAGTATTCTTCTATCATGAAGAATGATGTTTGGGAGGTGGTGCCGAGGTCTGAGGGCAAATCCGTGGTTACTTCCAGATGGCTTTACAAGGTAAAGCATGCTGCAGATGGCAGCATTGAGAAATTCAAAGCGAGGTTTGTGGCTAGAGGGTTCTCCCAGGTAGAGGGAGTTGATTATGAGGAGACCTTCACTCCCGTGGCTCGATATACTTCGATCCGCTCCATTATATCGATAGCAGCAGAGATGGGTTGGAAGATCCACCAAATGGATGTGAAGACCGCATTTCTCAATGGCTTCATACAGGAGGAGGTGTACATTGAGCAGCCACAGGGCTTTGAGGTGCATGGGAAGGAGTCCCATGTGTGCAGATTGAAGAGGGCCCTTTATGGCCTGAAGCAAGCTCCCAGAGCTTGGTACTCCAGGATAGATGCATACTTGCAGGGGATGGGTTTCACAAAGAGTGAGGCAGATCCGAACCTTTACTTTATTGTGATTGGTGAGGAGCCTCTCATTCTGGTGCTGTATGTGGATGACTTGATCATTACAGGTGCAGAGAGACTCATAGAGCACTGCAAGAGAGATCTTGCGGCGGAGTTTGAGATAAAGGACATCGGCTTGATGCATTACTTTTTGGGTTTGGAGGTGTGGCAGGAGGAGGGGCATTTCTTCCTGGGGCAGGGGAAGTATATTGTGGACATCCTTAGCAGATTCCACATGGAGGATTGTAGACCCATGTCGACATCGATGATCACCAACTGGAAGAAGCTTCATGCTTCGGATTCCGAGTTGGTGGATCCCACATTGTATAGGCAGCTGATTGGTTCCTTGATGTATTTGGTCAACACTAGACCAGATATCTGTTTTGCAGTCAACACGATGAGTCAGTTTATGTGTGAGCCTAGGAAGGTTCACTGGGTGGCTGCAAAACACATTTTGCGGTACTTGCAGGGGACAGTGGATTATGGTCTGGACTACAGGCAGGGAGATGGAGTGAGATTGGCAGGATACACTGATTCTGATTGGGCAGGTTGTGCTTCTGATAGGAAGAGCACTTCAGGGTGTTGTTTTGGGTTGGGTTCAGCAGTAGTGTCATGGTTCAGCCGGAAGCAGCAGTCAGTAGCACTGAGTTCAGCGGAAGCAGAGTATATGGCAGCCAGTATAGCTAGTTGTGAGGTCATCTGGCTTCGCAAGATGTTGTTTGGCTTATTTGGTCAGCCGTTGAGACCTTTTACTGTGATAATCAGAGTTGCATTAAACTCACGGATAATCCAGTATTTCATGACAGGTCAAAGCATATCGGGATCAGATATCATTTCATCAGAGACTATGTTCAGAAGGGAGCTGTGAAGCTTGAGTATATTTCCACTGATGAGCAGGTTGCAGATATTCTTACCAAAGCCTTACCACGGGGCAAGCATGTCTACTTCAGAGACAAGATGGGTGTGGTGAGGAACACCTTCCTCGGTAAGAGGGAGTGTTGAAATTTGGTACCGGAGGACAGGTGGTTCCCTAAGGCTTTGATCTTTGGCCTAGGGAAAAGTGTCCAAAAGAATTTAATTTTTCTCCTAAAGTAACTTTATAATTTTTATAAAGTTAAATCTAATTTGAAAGTGACTTTAAGTGATAAAGTTACTAAGTCTAATTTTAAAGTGACTTTTATAAAGTCAATGAAAAAATAGAAAGGAAAAGTGACTTTGGAAATAAATGACTAAGTGGGTCTTTATTAAAGTGGGGTGAATTAAAAAAAATAGAAAGTGAGATTTAAATGAGCATTTAATCTCAGCCATTGATCTAAATCTATTTCAGCCATTGGATTTAGGGATCACCCAAAAGTCATTTAGGGTTGGGTTAAGGGAGGAAAAGGAGGAAAAAGATCATTCATTCTTTCATGAGCAGATTGAGAGAGAGAGAGAGAAAGAGAGCAAGGGAGATTTCTGGACAAGGAGGAGAAGGAGGCAGCAGCTTGGCACACATACCAAGGCAGCATTTAAGCAAATCCTTACAGCTGAATGTGCAAGCAGTAAAAGGCAGATTTTTCTTGAGCAAACAGCAAAAGGCAGATTTGTTTTTGCACAGAAATCGAGGCAGCTGATTTTCTGCACAAAAAGCGAGGTTCGTACAGCCTGTCTGTACCGTCCGTACAGCCTGTCCGTACAGCCGTCTGTACCATCCGTACAGCCGCTCGTACCGTCCGTACAGTGGTCGTACAGCATTGTGTTGCTGTTTGGAAATTTCTGGTGGGCTGTGAGGCTCAGAAATCGAGATAAGTTGTAAATTTGTTTGCTGATTTTTGCTGATTTTTGCTGAAAATTTCTCACTGTAAAAAGGCATTTCCAGAAATAAAGAAGAGCTCTCAAACTGGTTTTCCCCAAGAGTTGTAGGGGGTTTTTCCAGGGTCAAGTTGACCAAAAATCACTGAGTTTAAATGTGTTTTAATGGCTGTTTTTAATTGCTGATTTTTATTTCTGCAATTTCCAGCATTCTGAAAAATTTCCAGAATTTGTGTTTTCAGCAATATTTATTTTTTTTCAGTCTGTTAAATGTATGGTTATGGGAATGGGCATTTAACTACATGGGAGAAATAAGGTGAAACTGAAAACCGGGGTGGGAAACAGAATTTTTACATTTTTTAATTATTAATAGTTATAATACATTTAATATAGATGAAATATTATTAATTAAACAGAAATCTAAATAAACAAGTTCTAAAAACACCATTTTGCACTTTCAATTATATTTTAAATTATCCCACATGGATGTCAAAGATATGTCATGTACTTGTTCATTATTTTTTTATTGATATCATTAATAAAAAACTTTTAAAAACACCATTTAGCACTTTCAATTATATTTTAAATTATCCCACATGGATGTCAATGATATCTCATGTACTTGTTTTGTTTTATTAATGATAATGACCATAAAAGTACATCGAAGCATATTCAACGCGCCTTAGTTGCAACTTGAAAATTGTGATAATTGTCCAGACTTCAAAGATACAGAATATACGAATATACGGAGACAATATTTAACCAGTGCTCGTTTTTATTATGCTCAAATGCCTGAGCATTTTGGCACCACTCGCTATAATAGCCAAACATAAACCATCTACTGTTGTAAAACTAAGATCCAAAATTTTCATATTAGTACAGAGACTCATTGCAAAGAAGGGATGTATAGTGAAGGAAATAGGAATGGGAGCAGTAGGAAAGATTGGCGATATGAAGAAGAAACCACCTTATCCCATGCTCCCACTCCTCCAAATTTTAATCCACATAATACGTGCCTTGTCTTCTCAAAAAAAACTAGGAAAAGAGGCCTTCTCCAGTGAAACATGATAAGCTGGTGGCATATGGAAGAAGAACATAGATGAAGAGAGATGTGATATGTTATATGATGTAGATGTTGTCTAGTTTGGAACTCTTCCTTTGCAACATAAATTATTGCATAAAAAAATAGGTAATAAACTAATTTAACTTTACAAGAGGCTTACCTAGGCCTACATGAATGGAGACCCTCAATTTTGATGAGGTATGTGCCCTATGAGCATATTATATGATAAGGCTAGTTGCAGTAAACATTTCCCAAGAGTTGCATTTATACTACTCGATAATTGGTTCAGAGCACGATTTAGTTTTACTAGTTGTTGGAGGTGGCCAATGGATTTAGAGATTATTCCAAAGAGATTATAATTATTATGTTTAAATATTTATTATTTTTATGATGAAATTGAGATTGATATGTTTAATTTAGAAGGGATCGTATAAGTGGGCATTTCTGATCTGGAGAAATCTATGCTCTGAGTTGTGCTTAGTGGTTCACCTCTCATACCTCTCCAAGCACTTATAATGTTTAACTTTGAAGGAAGCACATCAAAACAAATGCTAAGTATTAATTTCTAAAACTAAATTGCAAAGAGTTTTTTCTAGCGAAAAACCTCTCAAGGGCCATTTTTCCGACAGAAGGAAGAAACGTGTAGTGGCTAACCTTCTAGGCCAGTTATAATGTTGTCTAACATATTACAAAAAGCAACTTTAAAAGGATACATAGTATTAATTTCCTAGCTAAACAGTATAAGAGTTGGTAAATTTATGTTTGTAAAAGTTGACGTACATTGCAAACCCAAGACAGATTAGTTTGTGTTAATTCCAAATGTAGAATCTACTTGCAAGTGCAAAGGCTACAAATGAATTCTACCAAATAATTTATTCTAAGAAAAAAATATTATATTGTCAATTATGTTTAATATTCCTTATTCTAGTTGTGCTCCCTAATCGACGAAGACATTGACTTCCTTATTTAGGTTTCTCTTGACGTGGAAGAATTCAATATGATCACATTTGTTCGTAGCTAGCATTATTCGATGTAGATCTGTGCGGAGTAACTGCTCATTATTTCCTTGAAGTTTAATAACTTGTTGGATGACTATCATAGAGTCCAAAAAGTGATAATTGGTGAAGACTTCTAGAGGAAGCCATTTTCAAAACCCTCCAAAGCACAGAAAATTCAACTTGATTATTTGTTGAGATTTTTAGCGCCTAGAAAAATTGAATCACTCTTTCTTCTTGGGGGCCAAATGATATGGATAATGTTACATGATATGTATATGAGGTAAATATATAGGGTATACTATGTATTATCAAAATCATTAATATATATGTTCATGCCACATAGTGTGACAAATGAGAAGAAAATGATCCTTTGGGAACTAATAAGGATGTTGGCAACCAAAGAGAGGTTGAAGTTTAACAACAACTACGCTGAAGAGACATTAAATTATAATTCCATATTTAAAATATAATTTTAATGCTATATTTGCTAACAAACTAAATTGCATGATAATTAATAATAAACTATATTCAAATGTATGTAGAGATGGATGGTATGAAAGATATTTCAAAGAAATTTGAATATTTTCTTCTTTTTTTTAAGAATTCGTTTGTAGGTAATTTCTGTACAGGGTTAAAACCTACAGTTTTCTCTTAATCAAGGAATTAGGGCATGGAGATACGAGATGCCTGAGTAACCAGTGTTTTGAGGGCAACAACTTTCTACTCATAGTGATGTTGGGATTGGTCAAGAAGGTAGATGTATGTATGAGTCTTCTTTCTGTAAATGTGATGTGTAAGGGAAAAAAGGACATCGAGGAGCGCAAGGGAATTATTCTTCTCTTGGATTTCCACGGTAAATTGGATGTGAGGATAGTTATTAAGATGGGTAAGGAAAGAGTCCAAAGAAAGGTGGCCATGAGGCCAAATTAGAAAGGTGTCGTCCACAAAATGAATACAAAATTTGGGTTTAAGGGGAGAGGAATTCAAGGTGGCCTTTTCATATTGTTCCATATATAAGAGGTTGACCACCACTAGAGATGGAGAGGAGCCCATGAAAGTTTCTTCAATTTGTTCATAGCAACCTCCTTTGAAAGAGAAAAAAGGCAAGCAGATAAAGGCAATGCCTCCATTGTCATGGACACACTAGCCCATGAATCTAAACTTCTTAATCCTCTTTTCACCATCACCTTATAAAACCCTCTCCAAAGCCACATTACCTTTATCACCTTCACGATTACAAAAACCATTAAATTCTTCTCCATTAACCATTGTTTCCAAAAGCATCTTGTCCCCCACAATCCCTAGATCCCTATAATATCTAGGCAGCCTAGATTACACAATAAAGATATCCCTTTGGCCCACAGTGAGTACTATTGTAACCCCCACCCATGCTCTTACTAATTTCCTTACCAACAAACTCCAAACCTTTGTTGGTTGACCCATCCCTTTATTAAAGATTCTGCTAATTTCATCTAAAAACAAACCTTTTCATCTCAATGATAATGATGTAATGGTTAGTTTTGATGTGGTATCTTTATTTACCAAAATTCTTGCCCTTAAGGCCCTTAGCGTTATATTTTATCTTGTGGATCAGGAAACCCTTAACCTCATCAATCATTTGTCTTTCCTTCACTTTTCTCTCTTTCAAAGGAGTATGCTATGAACAAATTGAAGGAACCACCATGGGGTCCTCTCTTTCCTTGGTGGTGTCCAACCTCTTTATGGTTTGATGGTGAGGTCCAAGTTTGTACTATAAAATGAAATGTTTTAGTTTCTCAAATTTCTTTTAAACTACTATAATTTGTCAAAGGCATGAAATCTAACTTAAACTCTTGCCATGTTAGTTATCAAGTATACATGAGGCCATTTTGCATTTCAATTTGTTTCTATTTCAAAAGTGAAAACTATCCATTATTCTATATGCGAGGTCCTAAGCCATGTCTTTAGTGACCTACTTTAAAACCTCGAGTCCTTTGTTATTTGTTGTTGGACTTGTCAATCAATTTGCTTTTATTTTTTAACCCCAACCCCAAATGGTCCATTCCAAATTGAAAAATATTGTATTTGTTCCTTACTATGATGAAACGTCTAAGAGTATCCGTAATGATTTCTCTATTACAGTGTCATGGAGAAGTCTGAATTTTTATGTAGGCATAAACATGACCTTGGTTACAAAATACCCATCTAGCAATTTGGAAAAGTCTATGAAAATTGGAAATCGTAGAAACTCAAGTCTCCAATGAAGCCAAAGTCAATGAAAATTGGAAATGGTAGAAACTCAAGTCTCTAATGAAGCCAAAAGACCTGATATGTATATGAGATAAATATATAGGGTATACTATGTATTATCAAAATCATTAATATATATGGTCATGCCACATAGTGTGACAAATGAGAAGAAAATGATCCTTTGGGAACTAATAAGGATGTTGGCAACCAAAGAGAGGTTGAAGTTTAACAACAACTACGGTGAAGAGACATTAAATTATAATTCCATATTGAAAATATAATTTTAATGCTATATTTGCTAACAAACTAAATTGCATGATAATTAATAATAAACTATATTCAAATGTATGTAGAGATGGATAGTATGAAAGATATTTCAAAGAAATTTGAATATTTTCTTCTTCTTTTTAAGAATTCGTTTGTAGGTAATTTCTGTACAGGGTTAAAACCTACAGTTTTCTCTTAATCAAGGAATTAGTGCATGGAGATACGAGATGCCTGAGTAACCAGTGTTTTGAGGGCAACAACTTTCTACTCATAGTGATGTTGGGATTGGTCAAGAAGGTAGATGTATGTATGAGTCTTCTTTCTGTAAATGTGATGTGTAAGGGAAAAAAGGACATCGAGGAGCGCAAGGGAATTATTCTTCTCTTGGATTTCCACGGTAAATTTGATGTGAGGATAGTTATTAATATGGGTAAGGAAAGAGTCCAAAGAAAGGTGGCCACGAGGCCAAATTAGAAAGGTGTCGTCCACAAAATGAATACAAAATTTGGGTTTAAGGGGAGAGGAATTCAAGGTGGCCTTTTCATATTGTTCCATATATAAGAGGTTGACCACCACTAGAGATGGAGAGGAGCCCATGAAAGTTTCTTCAATTTGTTCATAGCAACCTCCTTTGAAAGAGAAAAAAGGCAAGCAGATAAAGGCAATGCCTCCATTGTCATGGACACACTAGCCCATGAATCTAAACTTCTTAATCCTCTTTTCACCATCACCTTATAAAACCCTCTCCAAAGCCACATTACCTTTATCACCTTCACGATTACAAAAACCATTAAATTCTTCTCCATTAACCATTGTTTCCAAAAGCATCTTGTCCCCCACAATCCCTAGATCCCTATAATATCTAGGCAACCTAGATTACACAATAAAGATATCCCTTTGGCCCACAGTGAGTACTATTGTAACCCCCACCCATGCTCTTACTAAGTTCCTTACCAAAAAACTCCAAACCTTTGTTGGTTGACCCATCCCTTTATTAAAGATTCTGCTAATTTCATCTAAAAACAAACCTTTTCATCTCAATGATAATGATGTAATGGTTAGTTTTGATGTGGTATCTTTATTTACCAAAATTCTTGCCCTTAAGGCCCTTAGCGTTATATTTTATCTTGTGGATCAGGAAACCCTTAACCTCATCAATCATTTGTCTTTCCTTCACTTTTCTCTCTTTCAAAGTAGTATGCTATGAACAAATTGAAGGAACCACCATGGGGTCCTCTCTTTCCTTGGTGGTGTCCAACCTCTTTATGGTTTGATGGTGAGGTCCAAGTTTGTACTATAAAATGAAATGTTTTAGTTTCTCAAATTTCTTTTAAACTACTATAATTTGTCAAAGGCATGAAATCTAACTTAAACTCTTGCCATGTTAGTTATCAAGTATACATGAGGCCATTTTGCATTTCAATTTGTTTCTATTTCAAAAGTGAAAACTATCCATTATTCTATATGCGAGGTCCTAATCCATGTCTTTAGTGACCTACTTTAAAACCTCAAGTCCTTTGTTATTTGTTGTTGGACTTGTCAATCAATTTGCTTTTATTTTTTAACCCCAACCCCAAATGGTCCATTCCAAATTGAAAAATATTGTATTTGTTCCTTACTATGATGAAACGTCTAAGAGTATCCGTAATGATTTCTCTATTACAGTGTCATGGAGAAGTCTGAATTTTTATGTAGGCATAAACATGACCTTGGTTACAAAATACCCATCTAGCAATTTGGAAAAGTCTATGAAAATTGGAAATCGTAGAAACTCAAGTCTCCAATGAAGCCAAAGTCAATGAAAATTGGAAATGGTAGAAACTCAAGTCTCTAATGAAGCCAAAAGACCTGACATGGTTGATACTGAAATACAAGCTCCTTAACCGAGACAATCTACACACAAGGTGGTCATGTGAGAAACAAGCTCCTTAACCGAGACAATCTACAAAGGAGGTGGTCATGTCAAAAAAAAAGCATGATTTTGCTTTGAAGAAAAATGCGAGAAGTTTAAACCATCTCTTTAAGAATGGTGCTTGCTCCATTCTTAATCGTTGAAGGATTACCTAGACTAGGCTATAAAATTAGGTTTTTTTTTACCACCATTAAAAATTTAATATTGAATATATCTCCAACATAATTTTTTTAAATATCTTTACATGTTTTATAAGTTCACCATATTAGATATAAAAATTAAAAATTAAATCTAAGTGAAGAAGAAAGTAAAAAAATTGATCACTACCGAATTAATATAATATATATCTACTTATTTTAAATATATATATATATATGAGAGAAAGTTCACACGAGTTTAAAAAACAAACAAAAAGGACTCGGACAGCTATTTACGGCTCCAGTTGCTTATTTGAGTGTCTTTCAGCTCACTACAAGTATAATCCTTGGTATTATATAAACATCATTTATAGGGCTCTCGAATCATATATGCTCATGAATCATGCAAATATTGAATTTGTGTAACAGCACACTTGGCAGCCCTAAAATGATTTTGTAGAGAAACTTCTTTGTTGTTTAAATTCGTTGTCCTGCCCCAAAATAAAGATAGTCCGAGATCAGATTCCTGGATCTCCCTCTTCAATATAGTCATTAAAAGAACAAGAAAAATGACTCCGTAAGAACAAGAAAAATGACTCCGTAAATGAAGGTTTCTTTCGGAAGGCTTTTTAAGATTAGTATAATTTTTACTGTCCAAAGTCGAACATCAAAATGCCACCATACCACTACACTTACCAAAGAGAACAACAAACTCAAATATTCAATTTTGCTGGTTTTGAAAGGATGAATGCCTTTTTACAACTTTCTCTACCAATCATATTTATATTTCTGAAGTTATAGGGTTATATAAGTTACTTTGAAAGGACGAATGCCTTTTTACAACTTTCTCTACCAATCATATTTATATTTCTGAAGTTAGAGGGTTATATAAGTTACTTCTAATATCAGACATACAGTCAAGCATACCATCGCATAAAACCTTAAAACCCTATAAGAGGTCAAACTGACACCAATACCCGAGATGAAATAGAAGAACAATTCAGAATTGTATTTATTTCAAAGAAGATGCAGTAATGTATGCTTCCACAGAGGAGATCACATTAAACAGAAACCAAATCCTCGTGGATGGGGAATGGAATTAATGAAGCCTATTTGCGGAACCATGCAACAAATGGAAATCTACTCATGTTTCCATATTCATGTACATTTATTGAAAAGTAACCAGTTTAATCACTAGAAAGCGATTAGAAGAAAGGTTGAAAACACAGAAATAAAGCATGGAGGCAGAAATTAAATAAGGTTGGCAGCTGCACCATGGCCCTGAAATTCAGAGAGTCGGTGTCAAACAACATCGTTGGTGCTCTCCTGAAGGCTCTGGATCGCTTCTTTCCCACCGTGGCGGTTCCAGCGCCATTCACAGACAGAATCTTCGAGGGACCCCGTAGCTCTGTGATCATCACCGGGGCATTGTTTCTGGGTGCTTGAAGTCTGAGTGAAAATAGACTTGTATACTGGGACCCCACATTCAGCTCAGCCTCGAAATCACCTTGCTGGAAAGGTGACTTGAAAGTAGAGTTACAACTGAGTGACTACATGAAGAATTGACCTGTGATTCTTAAAAGGGAAGACAACCCGGTCAACTATGATTCTTAAAAGGGAAGACATCCCAGTCAACTAGCTCAAGAAAATCAATCCAATCCATATAGTAAAGAGTGGTTCAGTTGAGAAAACCATCTAATAAGAGAATGGCAAAGGTGAAACAGATATCCAAATTCAACAAATCTATATGTTAATATTAGTAACAATAAATAGTTAGTATTGTGCGACTCGGTAAGGTAAAAGGATTTTTCTGGGTAAGGTAAAAGGATTTCAGACCACCATAATCACAGTCTGTCTCTGTCATGTATCAAGAGATGATATGATAAAGCAATCACAAATGTAATATTCTGCAGATCAATATCGCTTATTTGTTTACTTGTTGATGATATGATAAGTCAATCAGAAATGTAATATTTTGCAAATCAATATCGCTTGTTTGTTTACTTGTTGATGATATGATAAGTCAATCAGAAATGTAATATTTTACAAATCAATATCGCTTATTTGTTTACTTGTTGACAATTATGTTTCTATCTATTAAATTTCAACCACCGCACACAACAAGATTTCTCACACTATCATCTAGATTACAAATCCAAAATATATTACTTGAAACAAACAATCTTCCTGCTCTTCATCACCAAGATGGGTGTGCAACATCAAAGACTTGAATGTTCTTCACCAAGACTTGAATGCTCTTCATCACCAAGAAGGGTGTGAAACATCAAATACTTGAATGCTCTTCATCACCAAGAAGGGTGTGCAACATCTAAGACTTGAAAAGAGAGACAAATACTTGACCATAATTGTTTTTACATACATCTTGAATTTGTTTGTTTCCCCTGGTACCAAAATTACTCTATAGCTACAAAATTGTCATGATACAAATATGATGCCATGGACCATTTTCTAATCTAAATTTCAATTCCTAAACCATTTTCTAATCTAAATTTCAATTCCTAAACTGGAAACCTACAATTTGGACTCATCTTAATATAAAACTACCTTGGACCAATCAGAAATCACAAATGTAATGTTATACATATTATTTCTTAATATGTGTTTGTTCCTTCAGACTTTTAAATTTCAACCATACTAAGCAATAAGATATCTCATATTATAATCTAGAAAATATAAATCCAAAATATATTATTTTGAACTAACAAAATATGTTATTATCTAAATCTTTTAAATTTCAACACTACTAAGCAATAAAACTTGTCTTTTAAATTTCAACCCTACCAAGCAATAAAATTTCTCCTATTATAATCTAGAATGTAAATTCAAAATATATTACTTTGAACTAACAAGATATGTTATACTCAACATTCACCAAAAAGGACAGCAAAATACAAAGGTTTGAAAAGAAATAACAACTGGTGTTTAGACATTCTTCTTGAAATTTTGTACCAACCTCTGGTCGAAAAAATACTATATAAATGTAAAACTGTAACGATGCCAAAGTCAATTGTTTATTCTATACTTACATATTAGTAGTTTCGAAGATATCATAGACCATTTCTACTTGAAATTTCAAATCCAAAATAAAAAACCTACAATTTATAGTACAGCAGTCCCACACGAAAAGACAGGGTCAGAATCAGAATCATTTGTTTATTCTATACTTACATATTAGTAGTTTCCAAGATGTCAGAAGACCATTTCTACTTGAAATTTCAAATCCAAAATTCAAAAACCTACGATTTATAGTATAACAATCCTACACAAAAAATAGGGTCAAAATCAGAATCATTTAGACAATTAAAAGCTCAAAACCAGAATTTTTTGATGAACATCCTTCAGTTACCATTCAGTCAAATTTTGTACTGCCAAAATTTAAGAAGTAAAGATGCGAATACCAGGAGGACTTGGAATTGCTTCTGGGTGACTTTAGCGATTCAAGATGTAAGGCGCATTTCTCATGCAGCAATGTGTACCGCATCATTCTAGCCTGCGTCTCGAGAATTTCAAGCTCTAGCCATTTTTCCTTCAGCATTTGAGCTCTAACCCCAAGGTCTCCAGCAAAAGTATGGTCTTCTCCAGCAACAATCTGGTCTTGGCTATCTTTTCCAGTAGTAATCTGGTCTTGGCTGTCTTTTCCAGTAGAAGTCTGGTCTTTTCCAGCAGAAGTCTGGTCTTTTCCAGCAGTAATCTGGTCTTCTCCAGCAGTAATCTGGTTCGAAGCCGGGACTTCTTTTTCACGGGGTTTCTTTCCTTTGGACGTCGGTTTCTTCCTTGGCTCGGTTTGGCCTTCAACAGCCTCATAAGCTTTTTTCTTTGGCTGGGGCTGCTCTCCGTCAAAGACATACAACAACCTTGTGCAAAATACCCAACCCAAATCAAAATTCAAAACCTGGAATAGCATGCGTCGGGACGTTGTGGCATTCGAAATCTTTAAATGACATGACATCTATCTATCAGAGCAGAATATATGATTAAGCATTGGGAAGGGTTCTCTCTTTTTTCTTTTCTTTTCGTATGGACCGTGGTGGTTGGGATTGCTCGAGTGAAATCAACGGCTAGCGATTACCCAATCGTCTAACAACGAAATCGAATGGCATATATTTTGACACGATAGTAGTTTGGGGAGTTCACTTCAGAGGGAAACGCCTTACGGCGTAATTATAATGAAGCAAAAACTCATTTTAAGTTTATAATAAATCTTAATCAAAAAATCAAGTAAACATATTAAAAAATAAAATAAAAATTAAAACAATTCAGGGAGGACTCATTGTTTTACCAAAAACTCTAAAAAAAATGAGGTTGGTGTTCAACTACAACAACTCCCTAGGAAGAGGGATGTCCAATTCTTATTATAAAAATTGTTCAATGGTGTTTCATGTAATTTCTTCCATGTTAAATATGGAATTGATATTTAGCATATATATATATATATATATATATATATATATATGTATATATGTATATATGTATATATGTATATATAGATATATATATATATATATATATATATATATATATATATATATATAGATATATATATATATATATATATATATATATATATATATATATATATATATATATAACTATTTTATTCCAAATATATCATGCTTTAAGAGGGATCAAATCCTTGAAATGCAAACGTTTTCTCAAATTGTATTGTTTAAAAAAAATTGCACCTCCAAACATTTAATCCCTCTTGGTGCATGATATATTTAAAGTTAAGATGGATCTTGGTTGAAGCATTTTAATGGTGTGTCATATAATCCCTTCCATGCTAAACATTGTGAGCCGAGTAAGAATTGACCAGACCCTAAGAAGTGCTAATAAGTCTTACGTATCATACAGATATTTGAACAAATGGTGAGGACGCGAAGAAATCAAGGTCAAGGAGGGTCATCACAAGGACTTCCTACAAATAACCTATTTCCTTCATCAAAGTTGACTCTCATCTTGCAATCCCTAGAGGCAATTAATGAGACTTTAAAAAGGTGCCAAACAAATGAAGTGGAAGTGGAGCACCCTCCCTCGGGGTTCTGAAATCTCGAGGGGTCAAGAGACTCTGATAGAGGACCTCCAAATGAGGACATTACTAGGGAGCTCTAGAAGATTAAGCTCCCAGAGTTTGCAGGAGGTCGTGCCAATGAACGTGCAGAAGCCTGGTTAGAAGGAATGAGAAGGTGCTTTGCACTAAGGGATTACAATTCCAATTCAAAAGCTAAAATAGCAATATTCCAACTCAGAGATAGTGCTCTGAATTGGTGGGGTAACTTGGAGCGTCAACTACACCTCACTCTAGACACAGTTACTTGGGAATTATTTGAGGAGAGATTCAGGAAAAAGTACCTGCCAACATATTATGAAGAACAACAGGTAGGAGCCTTCCATGCCATAGTATAGGGAAATCGTACAGTAGAAGAATATGAAATTAGATTCATGGAATTGGTCAAGTATGTCTCCTACATGGACACTGACCAGCGCCAAGTGGATCGTTTTATTTATGGATTGAACCCTAAGATTAGGGAAATGGTGCAGATGTGGAAACCATCCTCAGTTGCAGAAGCTATAGAACAAGCTCGTTATGTCGAAGAACACTTAGACTTAAAAGGTGGAGGCAAAGCCATTTTTCCACGCCAACCAGGGTTTATGGGGAAGGCCCCTCGTACCTTCCCTAGGGGAGGAAATTTGAGGCCATCACCATATGGAAACAGGGTTGTACCTAGAGCACCGACAGTGGGGATTTCAATGGTTACTAGTGCAGCTTCACCCGCAGCTTCAAGGGCACATACAAATCAAAGTCATACGCGAGGAGCAACAAGTGGGGGCAGGGGTCCCAGGGGAAGGAACTCTTTCCAAAGAACTCCACAACATTCAGTTCAAGGTCTACCGTGCATCACTTGTTGGGGATGTAGAGGACCTCATTACCAGCGGGACTGCCCTGAGTTACAAGCTGGTAACAACCGTAGAGAAGGAAAAGCACCAGTGGGGGGGGGTGGGGGGCAAGTAGCCACCATCGAATCTATGCAGCAGTTGATAACTAGCAAGTTGAACACCAGTTTGTCGTGGTAGAAACCTCAGGTATGATAAACAAAGTAAAAGTTAAAATTTTGTTTGATTATGGTGCTACAGATAGTTTCATTTCACCAGTTGCATTAGAAAAATGTGGGTTGGAAGCCTATGAGCATGATGACTTTAAACAAGTTGAGACATCTTCTGGGATAAAAAGGACCTAGTGTTGACCAATGTCAGGTAAACCTCGGGGTGTGTATGACTAAGTTGAAGGCATACGTCACAACATTGGGGACGTATGATGTAATTATTGGAATGGACTAGCTAGAAGCTCATCGAGCTTTGGTAGACTGTTTCAAGAAGAAGGTGATTTGTTTAGATGATGAAGGTAGGCCAATTGAGATTTTTGGAATCAAGAGGGGAGTGTCACTATGATTCATATCCATGATGAAGGTAAAACGTTGTCTCCGACAAGGTTGCAAGCTATATGTGGTCAAGGTTGTAAGTGACTAGAAAGGACCCTCCCTAGATCAACATCCAATTTTGTCATAATTCAAGGATGTTTTTCCTAAGGAATTGCCTAGATTACCTCTTGTAAGGGAGATTGATTTCACAATCGACCTAAAACCTGGTGCCAAACCAATATCTAAGACACCCTATAGGATGACAACTCCAGAACTTTGTGAGTTGCAGATGTAGTTAAAAGAGCTCTTAGACTTTGGATTTATCCGACCTAGTATTTCACCTTGGGGTGCACCAGTGATTTTTGTCAAGAAGAAGGATGGTTCCTTGCGGCTATGCATAGATTATAGGGACTTAAATATAGGCACAATAAAGAATAAGTACCTGATACCTCGAATAGATGACCTATTTTGTCAAATGAAGGGAGCAATGGTTTTCTCAAAGATCGATCTACAATCTGGATACCACCAATTGAGGATTAAGGAAGAGGACATCTCAAAAACTGCATTTTGAACTCGGTTTGGGCACTATGAGTTTGTAGTTGTTCCATTTGGTTTGACCAATGCACCAGCAGTATTCATGAGCCTCATGAATGGTGTGTTCAGGAAGTATTTAGACCAATTTGTGCAAGTCTTTCTGGATGACATTCTTGTGTATTCCAAGAATGAAAAGGAGCATGAAAATCACCTAAGGGTTGTATTGACTTGCTTAAGGGAAAATCAATTGTATGGAAAATTGTCAAAATGTTCCTTCTTTCAGAAGAAAGTTCATTACCTTGGGCACATCATTTCAGGAGAAGGGATTTTAGTTGACCCAGAAAAGGTGAAGGCCATAATGGATTGGCCAGTACCGAAAAATTCTCATGAGGTACGTAGTTTTATGGGGCTAGCAAGGTATTATCGCAGGTTTGTGGAGGGGTTTTCAAGGATTGCAAAACCTATCACCATATTACAGCAAAAGGGGGTCAGGTATGAATGGGCATATGAATGTGACACTGCATTCACAGAACTAAAGAGGTTACTAACTAGTGCATCGATCCTTCGAGTACCAGACATGGAAAAAGACTTCACTATCTGCACCGATGCTTCGGCGCAAGGATTGGGTGCAATATTGATGCAAGAAGGCGGAGTAATAGCTTACGCATCTAGAAAATTGAAGAAACATGAAGAGTTGTATGCTACCCATGACTTAGAATTAGCAGCAGTGATGTTAGCCTTGAAACTGTGGAGACACTACCTCATTGGGAGAAGATTTGAGTTAAGAACAGATCATCAAAGCCTGAAGCATCTCTTCACTCAAAGGGATTTGAATGCCAGACAAAGGCGATGGAGCGAATTCATGAGTGAGTATGATTTTGAGATCTCATACATCAAGGGAAAGGAGAATGTGGTGGCGGATGCACTAAGAAGGAGACCACGAACCTTCTCCCTAGTAGCCTTAAAGGTAAATTTAAGGGAACGTGTGTTGGAGAAACTCTTTGAAGATAGTTGGTATCTAAAGGTCATCTCAACACTCCAGAGTGGGAAGCAGATAGAACCAAAGTTTGAGGGATATGTCCTTGAACTAGATGGGCTATTGAGATTTCAAGGGAGAATGTACATACCTAAGGAAGGGGGTATAAGAAGAACCATCCTCGAAGAGTCACATAAAGCACTCTATTATGCACATCCTAGAGTAAAGAAGATGTATGCAGACACGATGAAACTCTTCTTTTGGGAAAGCATGAAGCACGACATAGTCCAGTTTATCACCAAATGTCTTGAATGTCAATGAGTGAAGGCTGATCATCGCCATCCAGCAGGACTCCTACAACCACATGACATCCCTATATCTAAATGGGAGGTAATTTCCATGGATTTTGTTGTGGGTTTGCCACTCACTTCATAGAGGCACAATTCTATATTGGTTATAGTTGATAAATTGACCAAAAGTGCCCATTTCATTCCAGTAAGAGACACTTACGATGTTACTAATGTGGCACAAGTGTTTATAAGTGAAGTTATTCGACTACACAGGTTACCCATAAAGATCATTTCTGATAGAGAATCTTGATTTACATCTAGGTTTTGGACAAGTTTGCAATCAACACTAGGGACTCAGTTGAACCTGAGCACTACATATCATCCAGAAACAGATGGGCAGACTGAAAGAGTAAATCAGGTTCTGGAAGACATGCTTAGGATGTACATCATGGATAATTAGACTCAGTGGGAAAGGTACTTACCATTGGTAGAGTTTGCCTATAATAATAGTTACCACAGTTCAATTGGGATGCCTCCTTATCAAGCTCTATATGGAAGGCCATGTAGGACGTCGTTGAGTTGGGAAAAGTTGGAGGACCGAGTAATAGTTGGCCCAGAATTAGTTCAAGAAATGGAGGAACAAGTAAAGCATATTCGACAAAGGTTAAAGGAAGCACAAGATAGACAGAAGAGTTATGTTGATTCACATAGGATTGATCACAGTTATGAAGTAGGGGACCAAGTTTTTATTCGTATCTGACCCAACAAAAGCACCATTCGGTTTGGGAAGGGGACGAAATTGTCACCTTGGTTCGTAGGACCTTTAAGGATCAAGGAGAAGATTGGACCAGTTGCATATCGTCTTGTACTGCCACTCCATTTACATAAAACTCATGATGTTTTTCATGTATCTATTTTACGACATTATGTTTGTGATGAATCTTAAAAACTGAATTGGAGGGAATTGCAGGTCTCGAACATGGGAACCATAGTGGTCGAACCATTACGCATATTAGACCGTAGGGTTCGACAGCTCAGACATCGCACGATGGACCAAGTTAAGGTCCATTGGGACAAGTATAGCCCAGGATCTGTTACCTGGGAGGATGTGGAGACTATATGTCGGGACTACCCCTCACTTTTTGAGCATCTGTGATGCCCTTTTTTTTTTGACTTAGACAGCTACCTATGTTAAGGTTCTATTTTGCAGTTCCATGTTATTTATTTATGAACATTATGTAATATTAATGCATTGGTTGGACAGGTGAAACTACTTATATAAATCAATTGATGGATTTGGTATTGATGATGGAAATGGTTGATGTATGGCCTAAGTGTATGACTCACTTAGTGATGAATTATCTAGTGTGTGACTTATCAGAATTATTTTGTTTCATATATGGATCAAGTGGATATGATTTGTTTAAATGAATGACTTAGTAAATTTATGATTTATTTCCAGTATGAACTGCAAGATTGACACGTGGATATTAGACTTAATAACATGATGATTAAAGATCACTTATATATCTTGTTGTTATATAAATGCATGAATGAGAGCTAACCTGCAGGTTGGAAAGAAATATATGATAGCCGATATCTACTCTTCCATTGAAGGAAGGTCGAGATATCGCATGGGGAAAGGTATAATGTACATTGTTCTATTACATTTGGTATCTACTTGATATGCAATCTTATGACATGAGTAAAATGTAAATGACAGGTGGCAAGACGACCTGACTAGATTATTCGATGACAAGTCCAACCAACGCTGTAGTGTGGTCCATATTAGGGCGTTGACCCTAGTTGTGAGGAGGGGTGGAGGTATTTCCCACCGTGTAACCTCCAAACCTGGAATCGTGGGAGGGTAGTGGTGGACACGCTCCCCTAGACATGTGATGACGATTGCCAGTTGCTTGCTGGGGAAGTTAGGTTGATATAGTCGACGCTTCCGCCATGTTGGTTTTATCAGTGGTTAGATTGGTATAGCCGATGCCACCGTATATAGCAGCAGAGGATGGATAGGGTGGGAACGGAAGTAGGTCAGGAGGGATAGGAGGATATAGATCAGTTGGAGACTCTTGATGGGAAGGAATGTCATTGTCTGACTTATCAAATTTTACTACTATAACTCTCTCTCCATTTGTTATGCCTTATTTCCAAACTGCTTTCAACTCTTGTATCTTTTACACTCTAACTTTGGGATGAAGTTTTCTGAAGGAGGAGTGTATGTAATGCCCTATTTAATCTTATCCTGCAAATTTTACTAAGTGTTTAAATTTCCTTAAAATATGGACTTATAATTATCAAGAAATATTGGTACATACCTACATTGGTGAAACTGTAAATTTGGTACTGATATAAATTTTGTTATTTACCTCCCCAAATTTTTAAATTTTGAGAAGACATAGTCCTCTCCAATTCATTACCAAATTATATATATATTGATACCTCATTCCCAAAATGTCCTCTCAGATTTACTTAAAAGAAAACATGGTCCTCTCTAATTAATTACCAATTTATATATTCATCTCTCATCCCCAAAATGTCCTCTCACATTTACTTGGGAGAAGACATGGTCCTCTCCAATTAATTACCAATTTATATATTCATCTCTCATCCCCAAAATATTTACTTGGGAGAAGACATGGTCCTCTCCAATTAATTACCCAATTTTATATTCATATCACATTCCCAAATGTCCTCTCATGTTTACTTGGGAGAAGAGAAGTCAAATGTAAGGATGAGGGAGAAGTTATGACATTAATGAGAGGTGGTTGAGGTGGAGAAGAGAAGGGGGCATAAAAGGGGAAGGATGAGGGGAGGAAGGGGATGCTTGGTCTTGCTTTTGGTTTTGGTTTGGCTGTGGTTTTGGAGGAATTGTTTGAGAGAGAGGAGGGGAGTATTATTCATCTTGGACACACTACATCTGGTTGGACTTGGGCTCGGAGGGCTAGGGAACCTGTGGAGGTTTCCTGGGCTAGGAATTACTTCCTAGTTGGCTGGGAGGTAAATCCAATCAGTAGTCAAGAGGAGCATTCCAGCAGGAGCAACAGCTCAAGGGCATCTCCACCGGGCTATCGGTATAGGTATTCCTCTATGCATAGATTACTCATGTAAGTGATTGAAATGAAATGTTCACTATTTAAATTGTAGGAATTAGATTTTAAATGGTAAATTATCATCGTTTAAATGTCTTGTCAGAAAATAAATTATTTCCCTTTTATTTCATTTAAAATTAGAGAATATAGATCTGGTAGAGGATGCTAGGAGGGGAACTTACATTAAAATAGGTTTCTTCTTCTTCTTCTTCACTAGTAATTTCTAGTTCTTGTCCTAGAAGTTGTTCCCCAGTTGAAGATAGAAATATTACTCCTTCCATTGGGTATGTAGGATCTTCTTCTTCTACTACGACTTCACTAGAGGAAGTTGGTGAATATCTAGGTTGGATTTCATATCTATGTACCTCAGGAAATCTATATCTGCCTGAAATTGATGGGATATGAGTTTGGGTAGATGGGTGGATGGTGTGGCACTACAAGGTCATGGTGGGGTGAGTGGTGATGTTGGAATTGAACTCCTATCTCTACTTACAAATATACCTCTAGAATCTCTTTCCCTATGCATATCATTTTTATTATATATTTTTTTTATGAAAAGAAAAAGACTCCTATATACACTTCCCCAGAAACAGCGCAAAAATGTTTGGTAATTTAATTGATTTTAAATTACTACATAAATTATCGACGAGGGCTACTATACTAATGAAGTGTATGTGCACTATATGTACTAGAAGTCTTTATTATTCAAGCAACTCCTGGATTAAATGAAGATATCAAGATGCACATGTTTTCTTTAACAACTATCACTCTTACATGAAAGATTATATGTCACTCTTTAACAAAAATGAAACTAAATTTATCACTTGCTTAAAAGAAATATCGCACTTTACTTGAAAGAAACAACATGACACTTGCTTGAAATAAATATCACACTTGCAAAAATAAATATCACACTTTCTTGAAAGAAATATCAAACTAGAATTATCACACTTACTTAAAAGAAAGATCACACTTGCAGAAATAAAAATACTCTAAAATCAAAACCAAATTGCTTCAACAGAAAAGGAAATCAATCTAAAATATCACACTTAATCAAAATCTTCTTTACTCAAATATAATTCAAACTATTCTACAAATCATAAATTAATCCACACTCTTTCATACTACGTTCATGTGCATAAGCGATCTCGGCTTCATTCATTCATCCTACAGCAAAATTATTAAACAAATCCTGCTTTAAACTCAGTCCTAAACATTCATTCAAAATTGAAATGGGTCAATTAGATGAACGAATTAAACACTACATAAAATGCAGAATTGAAATCTTAATTGAAAACGATAAAACCTTACAACTCCAGGAAGGCCTCCTGCGAGATGTAGGTAACAACACGACTTCTTCAGATGATTATATACACATTGAGATAACGCAAAACAAGGGTATCAAATGAAACAATGTTTTTATAACTGTGAACTGAGTTTTCAAAACAATATGCCAGACTGTGTTTATCATGACGGGAGGTAGTTTTATAACCTCCATCAATAATTGTTTTAGAGATTTACGAGCCTATCCTACTAGACAAAGACTAAAAATAACATTAAAAAGATAATATCTCATGATTTCCTCATGATTTTCTATTGTAGAAGCAAATCATGAGGCTAAATATATGCTTCCATTAATTTTCTCGCTCGCGTGGCTCGCCTTTGCCTCCTTCGATGGTTGTCTTATGTCTTGATTGGGCCTATGTGGTGTTCTTATCATCGATCCAGATCATGTAGATAGGTAAATAACATTATGCCAGCTATTAGCCACCTACCCATATGTCTTGTTCCTCGATTGGAGTTTCAAAACCCATCGAACCTTCAACTATGTTGCAGAATCAATCATTAGCTGCATAATTGGTGCAATTCAGTAGCTTATGAAAATATTGAGTTAAATAATAAAGAACAATGAAACTTATGAAATAAAATTTGTTTAAGTACCTGTTATTTCCATGAACCTTGTAGACTGATGCTCAATTAGAGTTATTAGAGTAAAAAAGAAGGAGGATGGAGTGTAAGAAGGTGGTAAAAAATATTCAATTTTGGGCTTCAACACTTCATATTGGATGAGGTAGCTAATAGTGAGCATGCAAGCCATGTAGAGGTCTACCTCCCAATGTATTCACATGCGGCAAGAGAGGTGGCCAGACGATACTGCATTCAAAATCCTATTCTCGCATTTGATTTGATGGCTTCGAAGAGGTGGCTTATTATGGAATTTAATGGTGAAGAGATTTATGTTTTATATGGGTTCTTCGGCCTTGGGATTGAATTCATGGATTGTTTTAGTCTAAGATTTTCTTGTATTCATATTTCAAAGTTTCATGGTGGCTATGTATGAAATGGTGTCGACTAAACACCTATTTGAGCAAGGAGATTATTCTCATAGTTGATGGTGTCACTTGCCATGAAGGTGGAATAATCTGGGTTGATTGTCTGGTTATTATGCTTTTGGTGGAGAGTGGAACTCACACTGAACTATGGGGGGTGATTCGAGCAATTTGAGGGTGACATGGGTCTCTTTATTGACTTGTGAAGCTAGAATTCTCTTTACCCATGTTCATGATAGTGAAATTTCTTTCTTTGACTTAGTTTGGAGATTCATGTTGGTTTGGGAGGATAAAATTTTCACTAGACCTATTTGTGGCAGAACAATTTCCTTCTCTAGTGCATTGCGGTCCTCTTGGCTGGTTTGGGCAGCCACAATTTAACTTAGTTTAGATAGAGACAATGTAATTGGCTTCGATTTTTGATTCGTTAGGAGTTTCCATGGGCAGATCAACTCACCCCAATCTCTCAGGTATATTCCATCCTTTTTGGAGGTAATTTCCTTTGCCACCTGTACTTTCTTTCAATCCTACTTTAAATATATCTCTCAATCTTTTTGGCAGAATTTTCCCTTGACGTTTGGGTATTCTTTTCTTTGTTTATTATATAACCAATGGCTTGTGCCCTCTGGCTCTTCTCCTGATCATCTTTGTGTTTTTAAGATGCCTCCATATAACTCTCCTACCATTTCCTCCAATGTTGCAATTTAGCCTTGCCTCATCGCCTTTGTGTTGGCTCTTGGATTCATTTTCTCCCTATCTTCACTGGAAATTGGCTCCCTCTCCTTGGTAATTATCCAATGTCATTCAGAAAATAACCACCAATAGTCGCAGGTGGCAGTAGGGTTGAAAATAAATGTCCCAAACGTTTTGAAGATCTACACCTTGAGAATATGGATCTGAATTGGAAAATCCATTAGCAAATAAATATAATTATTTTTCTAGTGGACAAACTCCAACAACTTAAAGCCAAAGTTAATCGCCAGGATGATGAAATTGATGCCTTGTTCATGTAATTAAATGATATGCAAATGCAAATGGAGATAAGCAAAAAATAAAGCTTCACAAGCAATACACTTTGTCATGCTCCTGATAATTTGTAGATTGATCTTAACAGACCTCTAACAAAAGATCCCTCCCCTTTTGATAATGAATAACTATTGTAAGTTTGTCTTTTTTTTGGGTTAATTTTGCAAAATGTTTGTATGTCGATCGTTTGTTGTAGTACACTTCCAGTTTGAAATTTTGGAACCACTTACCAATCCTCCTCTTAAGGAATAGAAGCATGAAAAAATAATGTTTTCCCATAGATTTTGCAGCGTATGGGTGCAGACTTAATAGAAAATCTACTCATTTGTGTTAAAAAAATATTATATAAGACTATAATAGTAAATTAATTAAAATATATTAAAAATAATAATAATTAAAATACCTTTAAAAAAAAATTGGGGCAGTTCAATTGAGGACAACCGTAAAAATGAAGTGTTATGCGTGAGGAGATTCAATGTTCAGATCCCCCAAATTCCCCTGTCTTTATGCAAAGGGCATACATAAACACACAAAAATTATGGTAATAGTATTTGGAATCGACCCATATCACGCAAATACGTTATATATAGATATATATATATATAAAACTTCATCTCTTTCACCAAAATGTTAAATAAATTATTTCATATTGCAAGGCATCTTCCTTATCTTCTTTGTATATTCCTTCACTTTACTATTTTTAATTTATGGCATTTGTAAATTTTACTTAAACACTTACACAAACTTAAATGTCCTTCCACCGATATATTTATTCAGTTTGCACAAGCCATACAACTTATATCTAAAAATACTTAATGTTAAATACGTTTATTATGTCATTGTGTTCACATAATGACATTTAGTGATGAGGTTGCAGCAATAGTTTGACCGTACAAACAATTAGGAAAAAAAATGTATACTCTTTACAAGGTTCACTTTAAGGATAGAGGCCTTCATACCAAATTTTTTTTGGCTTGCACACTTGTTTGTTCATTGTGTCCCCTAACAAGTCTCAAACCCAAGCCCTGGTGTGAACTAGCAACCGTGACAGGAGTATACCTTAGACGATGAGTTTGAATAAGACTACCAGTAATGCATGACATGCATAAACATATTCAAACAAGACGGTGACATTAACCACAATCCATGAAAAATTCAGAGACCCATCTCATGGTTTTCTCATTGTTGAGTAGTTAATATGCTTGTTTTGAGATCGATTTGTCTTTCACCAAACTTGACTTTACTCATAAATTTTAATTTATTTTAAGGTTAAGTTTACGTTTAAAATATGAAGTCACTAAACAGTTTTTAAGGTCACGTTTATATTTAAGATAGGAAATCACTAAACTTTTTGTGAGGTTGTTGTATATATGCAATTTTTTTTTTGTGAGATCGAATCCAATGGGTGTATGTGAACTAAATCATATAATTTTGGCACACAACAAAAATATGACTTTTTATTAATTTATATGAAAACAATTGGAATATGTTAACATTTCAATAAAGTTTTGTTGTAGTACTTAACAACTCCCTATTGTTTTTATGGTAGTTGAATTAATAATTAATGGGACCCTTTTAAATTTTGATAAAGTTTTTTGGTTTAAATAAAATAAGGCAATTGCTAAGTTTTTGTCACCAAAACACCTTTGAATAAGAAAATTTACCTTATCGAAGTTTTCATATCGGAGATTAGCCTCATAAATATAGTACTCACAAATAACCCGATAAGCTGTTGTTAAAAATGTATTATCGGAAGAGTTATATCTGAAATATTTAAATATCACAACATTACTTATAATAAAGTTGTGATAAAACCTTCTCTCGATTAAAACTTTCTTATACTTTAAGTCTAAAGTTATATAAACACAATTTCATGGATATAATAAAGAAAAGCCTGCCCCACAAGACTCCATGTAGTATATCAAAGATTTCACATTTCGGAGCTTTAAGAGCAAGCACCATTTTAGTACTTGTGATATCCCTCATCATCCGATGCTCCGATGTCCCTCATCCTCCGATATTTGCCTCCTATCCATATCGGAACTTTTATATCAGGAGGCACTCTTTTAAAATCTTCGATATTGCATCCCCGATACAAAACCTCTGATGTCTCTTCCCGCTTACAACTCATAATCGTTATATCTTTGAATAATGCCTATCGGAAGGTGAGGATATCGCAAGTTTTAAAGGTGTATCCCTAAGATTTCCCCGATAAAATCTGTCGATATGCTGACATGTATAGAGCCCATGTGAATGCACGTTTATCATTTAATGGAAAAAATCAGGAAATTTATGCTTTTTGAAGTTTTAAATGATTTAATCATTGCAGCTTGATGTCGCCAAGATTTGCTCATAAAGACATGAATTGTTATGGAAAATAGTTATTTTCCCTAAAGAACTCTTTGGTTAAGGAATTTCCGCTTATTCTTGTGTTTTCCATTACATGCCAGTCCTGACAAGCAAAATTCATTACAAATGTTTCATCAGCTAAGGCAAGCAAGAAACTCATCATTCAACAGCAATCAGTCGCTCCTCCACTTGAAACCACTGAAATTCCTACATTATTCTCAGATAGAACATCTTCTCCAGATGTTGGAATCTCCGCTTGGGAAGATATTTATAAGCCTTTTGAAGATTAAGGACCCAGGGAAATAGAGAAAACGTCTATGGTGATGATTCTACCCTGGTCTCTAAAACTACCTACAATGATGTCGCCAATTGATTCTTACATAGAATTGCAGCTCGACCCATGATCCTTCCTTATACATATATGGTTAAATGGGTTATTGATCATATGAACATTGCAAAAAGGAATTTCATGACTCATCAGCAAACAATCATTGGGCCATTCACCAACAACAATTTGAGAAAAATGTATCATCTGTTGCAACCTCAACAAAAATATGGCAAGATTTTTATATAGAAGTCCATGAAGGAGAATGAGCATCAACCAGAGCCCATAAAAAACAAGAGAAGAGATACTAACAAGCATAAGTGAGAAGATAAGGGTATGTATTCTATTGCCTCCCTTATTGGTCCATACTAAAAAATATCTGCTATGATATGTAGGATCTATGGTTACCCTGATACACAAAAATTCTCCAACCAATGGGTACCACTCATTGATGTTGCCTCTAATGGATATATTATGGATTGGGGAAACATATTGTCTGACAATATAGCCACTCAAATCATGAATTATAGGAGAAAACGTATTTTTTCACAGAACGTGGTTCCCCCTTTTTATATGAGCGCCTATATAATGGATGCCATCTGTTTCACCTCTAATTTTACTTCTATGGGATGGAGATGGACTATAGAAGACCCTACTCCTATCCATATTTATCATGACATACTCTGGGAATCAAAATTTCACCCTCATTTCTATAAAAATTTCCATGGAGTAATGTTGCCCATCCACCAAAGTGTCTTTGATAAGAAGGCCCCTAGGGTTTCACCTGAAGCTAACAATGATTTTCTATCAATTGGGAACTGGTTTGGAGAAGAATCATTCACTTATGTTTAGATCTTTGGTAGTCTTGCACATCCCCATGTTTTTCCCCTATACATCCCTGATAAACTTCTTGCCCGAGAAATAGCTTACTAGACTGTAGGACATGGTCTTTCAAAGGACCTGAGTCATGATAAAAAGATAATGTTGCCTACTTTTTCTATTCAATGTGGTGTGTATACTCTAGATAATTATAAGCATGCTGGTCTTGAGATTGAAGAGATTTATATTTTAAATTTCCCAACTATTCTAAATAGGAAATATGACCCTAAGGGAACTGCCAAGAAGGTCACTTCATGATCAAGTATCAAGAAATTTACGCATGAGCCAGATAATTTTGATGACTTATTTGAATCAACCTCTGCCTATTCAATACTTGGGAAACTAACAGCAACACAGTTAACTCCAGAGGCGATAACTCAATTCAATCAGTACAGAGAAAATGATAGCTCACTTGCCTATGGATTTATTGAAGTTCCCTCAACAATTAAGTCTTGGCTATTTCAGCGCAGGTTACTGATGTATCTCAAGTAAAAGAGACAAGTACTTCTTCTTCTTCTCAAGTGGAAGAAACTCTATGAGATAAACAACTTGATGCAATGTGGGAACAATTTAATCAAGTTATTCAAGGAACAAGGCATTAAGATCTAAAGAATCCATTGCAAGAGAGAGTTTCACATACTCCTGAAATTATAGAAAAAACCCCACTACTATTGGGACTTCTAACAAGCCTTTGGACACTGATGACATAGAAATCATCCCAACATTCCCGACCTCCAAGGTCGTTTTGAGGGTCGAATAAATTCCTCCTCTCGATATATTTTATAGTCTGTAACATAGAGTTGTTGTAAAAAAACAAGGAAAATAAGGAAGATTGATCAAACCCAGGACTTACTCCCTGAAAATAATTCATTTGAAGTAGTATGGAAAGGCTCTCAATCTACTCCTGCAGAGGATCTCGGGAGGCTCTCACAGTTTGTAGGAGCATATGCTTCTACCACCATAGACAAGGCCACCGAAGTACAACAACTTTTGAAAGAAAAGGATGAAAGAATTATGCAATTGGAACAAGGTATGGAGAATGAGAAGCAAATGATTTCTCAATAGTGGCAAGCACAACTTGCAGAACTTCAAAAGAATTTTGATGCCTTGAAGCTTCAACATGAATCTGATTTGAAAATTCGGGATACTCAAATCCAAGAGTTACAACACAATATTGAACAATTGAAGATTAATCCTGAATTGGCTGAATTCAAAAAGGAAGTAGGAGAATTAAATACTCTCCTTGTTCAATAACATATTACTTTCTATCAAAAATTAGCCATTATTCATGATTTATGTCAAACAACCAATACATTGGTGAATCAGTTGTTCGATCTGAGGACATACTTTGAAGAAATTGAGGAGAAAATATTAGATTATATAACATGGCAAGAAAGTGTTGAAGGGAGATTAGCCAATCTCCCTACAATTGAAGAGTCACAAAAGGAGATAGTCTTCCGAGATTGGGAAATCAGACTTAAACATGCAGAGACAATGATATTCAGTGCCAGGGATATTTCTAATGACCTCACTGAATCTATCAGTGACAATTTACTGCAGGCCAACCTTATTCTAGACTGCCATGAGGGATTTCTACCTAATATTAAATTATTGACCAAGACATGGCAAGAATTATCAAAGAAGAAGGCCGAAAACATCGATAAATTGCCAAAGGTTAAATTAGAGTCCCATTGGCATTTCTTAGTTAAAACTCATAGTCAATGGTTAATGTTGAGATGTCTATCCAACACGACTACTCATATGCTTCTAGTGCTCAGGGATGCAATATTCACTAGTCATATACACATTCAACCACGGTCTCCACCCAAATTGAATACTATGATAGATATCTATGAACCACGGCAACGAATGGGAGAACAATCTTCTTCAAAGTCTTAGCTGGATTGTTATAACAAAATCTAAATTTGTCTTATGGTTGTATTTTAAGCGATGTTTGTTAAAACTGCTCTAGACTTTTATTTTGCTTTTCTATTTTTGTATTTTGTTTAAAAACTATAAATCCCCTTCATTTGAATGCAGAAGGGGTCTAAATTTTGTGGATAAAAATATTGTTTACAGTATTGTAACTCAAGAGATCTTAATAGAAAGCTAGAACGATATTGTTTTTCTCATGAATAGAGTCATAATAGATCAGGTACTATTATTTGTCTATTTTTCCTAGGTTTTATGAGTTAAGTGGCTATTCGATTTATGTTTACTACATGCATGGATGAAAGCAATATTAAATTTTTCACTATTTTGATGTACGATTGAAATCATATATTGCATGTATAAATAATGAGATCATATATATGTGATAAGTTTTATCAACAAAATTTGATTAACTATCCAATTAAGTTTTAGCTATCATTCATTGTTTTAACTCTATGATCATTTGATAATCTATATTGTCTTATTGTTTATGAAATTCTATTTAGATCACATATATAGAATAAGATTTCCCAGGATAGCTTAATAGCTAATCTATATATTTCTTTATTCTCAAGTTTCATTAATTATAAGTTTTACACATACATACTTCATCCATTTTTATCATTTATATTAAGGGAAACTAGTCCCATAATTCCGAGTCGGAGCCACCAATCCAAACAGAAAAGGATCTGCTCTAAGTTCCCGACTGGGTGGTTTTCCCCGATGTTAAGGCAAACATTTCAAGCCTTCAACATTTTTGGCGCTATAAGGAGGGCCCTCAGACTATGAATGGAAAAAACATCCAATCCTAAATTAAAAGGTCATTATAAGAGTCAATCTCCCTCAAAATCACCCCCAACTTCCAGATCACATTCCAAATCTCCTGACCCAAGAGCTAAAGTTGTTCAAACAACCATGAAAACTCCTAGCACACATCCAAAGTCAGTTGGCCAAACTTATACTCAAGAATCTACAGAGCCCCTTGAAGTTCAGACTTTGATTAAAAAATTGGAATAAATTTCCATTTCTGGAGAAAAATATGTTCAAACTTATATATCGGAAGGAAGTGGTACTTCATCCTTACAGTCATTTTGTGTATTAACTTGATCTCGGAGTGAAAAACTTGGATTTAAACCTTTTGAATTTCCACTACCCACTCATCGGAAAAAGAAAAGTACCCCAGAGACTTACTCTTCTGCTAGCGAGGTTACATCATAATCTCCACCGCATACTCCTTTTATTGGTCTTGCTTCTTCCTCTACCCCTTTACCTTCCTCTTATCATCATAACATCCCATCCATCCACATTCCTCAACCACAATCCTGGGGCAATACAAATGACTCCACCATTACACCCTCTTCCCAAACTTCTAGAGAAGTGGCTTCCAAAGTTTAATCCAGATCCTGGGTCAATAACAAATTGGGATATGTTTGAAGAGAATTTTTTGTTAAAATTTGGTGATGACAAAACAACTACCACTTTGATTAATGACTTACCAAATCTTAGGACCAACCCAAATGAAAAAAATTAAAGATTTTAATTCTAGATTCAACAAATTGCTGAATAAAATCCCAGGCACTTCCAGACCAGGAACTGATGTACATATTGAATCGTATATTTCTACTCATCCTTCAAATATTTCTATGTTCATAGATAAATCCAATAAAACAATATTGCTTGATAACATGAAGGAAGCTCTATCTGTGGAAAAAATAATCCTTGCTCTTGAGAAGAAAACTGCCCTTGAGGAAAGAAAACATACCAAGAAGGTATCTTTTAAAGATGAATCCAAGAAGAAAGCCCCCAAAGATCCTTTTGACTTGGAAGGATTACAAAAGGTTCTGAAGATAATGTATAAAAAATGGTAGAGATTAAGAAGCAAGTTGTTGAATCCTCAAAAAATTCCTTTCAGCCTTTCAAAAGGAATCAACCATCACAATCACAACCACCTGTTTTTATATCAAATGCAAAATCTGACCAAGATGATGAAGAGGAAGAATCAACCTTATCTACTAAAGAATACCAAGAAGAATTGGCAAAAGCTCATGGTTTATGGGATTTCCTTCTAACTGCCTTAGAAAATGAAGAAGAAGAAGAAGAAGCCTTACCAGTAAGTACTAGAAGTAAGGGACTTGTTGATACCTCTCCATCAAATCAAAAATAGAAATCCCCTGCTCCTCCTAATAAAGACAAAAGTATAGTTAAGAAATCTTCTACTCCTTCTTCAGATTTTGTTCCGACTACTTCCAAATCTCTTTTTTCATCTAAGGCTTTGATAATATATGATACTATGGAGTATAATATTGTGGATGACATGAAAAATGTCAAAGCCAACATTTCCCTTTATGAGGTTAGTAAATTAAAACAACAGCAGAAACTTTTACTTAAAGAATTGAATGAACTTCATGCATCTACATTGCCTACTACTGTCACTGCAAAAGACTCAAAAGGGAAACGAAAACCTCCTAATGTCTCTTCAGATAAAATTGACCCATCAGATGCCATTCTAATTGGAGATAGATAAAATTCCCATACTCCTCCCCTTTTAATTACTTCTGATATTTTTAACAAGAATGTTCACAATTGTCTAGTAGATTATGGTGCATCATCAAATGGCATACCTTATGCGGTGTGTTTTAAATTAAATATTTCACCATAGAAATCTGATGTTCAGATTGTTCAATTAGAACGCGCCAAAGTCAAAGTTCTGGGAGAAATGAATTATGTTCTAATCAGGTTATATTCCAATTCAAAGTTTTGTCAAATAATAGATATATTAGTTGTAAACATTCCTGAATTCTATGGTCTTATTCTAAGTAGAGATTGCACTGAAAAACTACATGGTTACTTTCCAACTGATTGGTCACGCATGTGGCTTCCTTACAATGGAAAACCCAATCAAATTCATGTGGATAGGGAGAATCATATAAAATACTCAGTGACTGATTTTGATGAGGAAAATGAACTAGTAGTATTTACAAACAACATTCTTGGAAGTTATTCTTTTGAATATTTCTTTGGCAATTTTCAAGCACAAAAATCTCTCTTTTTAGTTGACTTTGTTTCATCTCAAATTGAAATTTTTTCCCAAACAGATTCATCTAAGTGTATTAATATTGTAGAAAACCTTGTAAATAAGCATGATAGTTTATTTTGGACTCTTTATTTTGATGGATCCAAATCTAATGATGGTGTAGGAGCTGGTTGCATCCTAGTAAACCCTGAGGGTGAAAAAACTATGCTTGCATGCAAATTGGAATTTGATTGTACCAACAACATTGTTGAATATGAAGCATTGGTACAAGGCTTACAAAAGACGATTAGTCTTGATGTTAAATATATTAATTTTTTTGGTGACTCATATATTGTAATCAAACAAGTTAGAAACAACATCCATTGTGTTTCTAGTCACCTTAAGCATTACCAATCCTTGATCCAAGACCCAACTTCCCATTTTATTGCATTCAATATAGCTCTGATCCCAAGAATACAAAATGCTAATGCTGACCTCCTAGACAATGTTGCTTCCAAACTCATTCCACCTGAAGATTTCAGTCTCGATAGATTTTCAATTGAGTTGATTTTTCGCCCCTCCATTCCAGACAACATAACTAATTGGCATGTGTTTAATGATGATAGTGACATCCTGAGTTTTCTAACATCATAAGGGTCTTACTTTGACCAGATTATTGATGAAGATGAGCATGAAAAGCAACTGAATAAATCTTCTAAGGAAAATTCTTTACCTAAACCTGTAGTAAAATTGGAAGATTTATATGATTTGAAAGATAGGTTTAAAAAAGTAACTAATTTCAAGCTTCAAAGTTCTACTCTGAGATTTGAATTAGTTAATTTAGGATCTGATCATAAGCCTCAGAACATCAATTTATGCCTTGGACTTTAACCAGATGAGAGATTTCCTTTCATTCATTTGTTGAAAAGACACAAGGATGTATTTGCTTGGAATTATGATTATCTTAAAACTTATGATACATCTATCATTCAACACACCATACCTATGCTACTAGATGCAAACCCCATTCAACAGAAGCTTAGGAAGATTCACCCTAACTTGGAAGCCCAGATTAAAACTAAATTGAATAAACTACTCAAGGCCAAAATCATTTTCCTAGTCAGACATTCCAAGAGGGTCTCAAATCTTGTGCCGGTTAGAAATAAGAATGGAGATATTTGTATTTGTATAGATTTTAGAAATTTAAACAAAGATTGTGAAAATGATAACTTTCCTTTGCCTCCAATGGAACAAATTTTACAATCTATTGTTGGTTCTGAGCTAATGTCTTTCTTAGATGGTTTTTCAGGTTACAATCAGATTCTTGTACATCCAGATGATAGACTAAAAACCACATTCAAAACCAAGTGGGGAACATATGTTTATCAAAAAATGTCTTTTGGACTGATTAATGCTAGAGCTACTTTCCAAAGAGCCATGGACATTGCGTTCAGAGGTTTGATCAATAATATAGTTGTAGTGTATTTAGATGAAATTGTAATTTATTCTAAACAAATAAGTAACCATTTACATGATTTAAAACGAATGTTTGACAAATGTAAAAAATTTGGAATCTCCTTAAATCCTAAAAAGTCATTTTTTTCCTTAGCGAAGGTAAGCTTCTAGGCTTTATTGTGTCTAAAGAAGGAATCTGCATAGATCCAGATAGAATCAAGGTGATATCTAAAATCCCCTTACCACACAACAAAAAATCCATGCAATCCTTTCTTGGGCAAATTAATTTTGTTAAACGATTTGTGCCATATTTCTGTAAAATTGTATTAACCTTACAAACTATGATTAAGAAGAAGTTAATTTTCAAATGGGGATTGATCGAAAGAAAAGAATTTGAGTCAATAAATCAGGAAATCATAGACGCTCTTTCATTATCAACTCCTAATTTTTCTAAATAATTTTTTCTTTATACTTTTGCTTCCGAACAATCCTATGCAGCAATGTTGACACAACCTAATGAACAACAAGTTGAAGCTCCAATTTCCTTCTTTAGTTCCAATTTACAAGGAGTTGAGCTAAATTATTCATAGGTTGAGAAACAAGCCTTTGCAGTCTTTAAGTCCATAAAACATTTCAGGCCTTTCCTCCTAAAAGCACATACAAAATTAATTGTTCCTTTCCCTACAGTCAGACAATTGCTTATCCAGAAGGAATTAGGAGAGAAAGGGAAAATTGGGTTACTACCCTGCAAGAATATGACCTAGAAATTAAACCAGCTAAAATAGTAAGGGGTCAAGGTTTTTGCAGATTAATTACTGGAGCTTATGACACTTTGGCTGATGAATATTTAGGTAATAATGTTCAAATCACAGAGGTATGCCCCATTTTCACCAAATCTCAATATGTTGATTTAATCTTTTATTTGAAAAATGTTTATGCTCCATTAGACCTCAATTACAAATAAAATATCTCTCAGACTTAAATCTAATCAATATCATCTTGTCAATGATGCCTTGTTTAGAAGAAATTATGATTTCGTTTTGTTAATGTGTCTAGAAAAATCTAAAGCGGAATTTTTTTTGCAAGAGCTACATGATGGACCAGCCGGTGGACACTTGGTGGGGACACCATTGCTCATAAGATTTTGCGTGCTGGATATTATTGGCCGATTCTATTTAAAGCACCCATGCCTATGTCAAAAAATGCAAAGTCTGCCAGACTTCTTTAGGAAGACAAAAGAAACCAGCCTTACCTTTGTAGCCAGTTAACATTGAGCAACCTTTTGAGCAATGGGGACTGGACATAATAGGTGAGATTTTTCCTAACTCTTCTAAGCAACATGAATACATCTTGACTACTACAGATTATTTCACCAAATGGGTGGAAGCAATACCTCTGAAGGTGGCCAATCTTGAAAACATTATTGAATTTATCGATCAATTTATTATTACCAAGTTTGGTCTTCCTTATGCCCTTATGTTTGATAATGCATCTTATTTTTTCGGATATACCATGACTAGATTTTCTCTTAAAAGAGGTTTTAAACTTAAATATTTTGCAAACTATTACCCTAAAGGAAATGGCTTAGCAGAGTCTACTAATAAAAACCTCATTAGGATAATCGAGTGAACAATTGACCAAAATCAAAGAAATTGTCACAAAGCTCTAGTTTTTGCTTTATGGGCTCACATAATCACTTAGAATGTCTCTATAGGCACTTCTCCTTTTCAATTAGTATATGGAAAAGAGACTATATCTCTCCCTTCACTAGCCCTAGTACAATCTATTGAAGAAAAACCTTCTTCTGCTTTGCAATTAAGGATGTCTCAAATTATTAAGTTAGAAGAAGAGAGAGATAGAGCCAAACAAGTTCATGCTCACCATCAGCAATTGGTCAAATCCTCATTTGATGCAAGTTCAGTTAATAACAAAAAATTTTAAATCGGTGACTTAGTTCTGAAATGGGACAAAGCCCATGAAGAAAAAGGCAAACACACAAAATTCCAAAAGTTATGGCTAGGTCCATTTCATATCATTGAGAAACTAGGCCCATCAACCTTTATCCTCCAAGATTTACAGGGAAAGAGGGATGCTCTTCCCATTAATGGGCTTGTTTTAAAAAATTATATTTCTTAAGGATATCCTTCCTCTTGTAAAATATGTAAATAATCACATGTATACATCGATGTCTTTAGCCTTAATAATGATTAGGTAATGCACTTTTGAATTTATATTGGGGTCTCTCATCATTTACATGAAATGTGTCTAATTAAAGGAGAATTGTTAGAAAGTAAATTATAACATTTAATTTAATATTGCATCTGTTACAAATCTTTGAAATCTTTATATCCATTAAGTTGTAAATATTTCATAACTTGAAACTTTAAAAAATCAAATTGTCCTATGATTGGTCATGAAATGATTTCTTTAAAAAGTGAACACTATTTTGAATTTTTAGCATATTTTGGCTTCAATCATAATCCATGACTCTTAAGGAGTGAATATACCTGCTCATCCACTAATTTAACAAAAAAAAAATAGAGTGCAATTCAAAAATATATTATTAAAACTTGAAAGATAAGAAGTCACATCATGAGCCGACTTACCAAGATCATAGGAAACCAATGATAATTGAATTATCATGATTGGTCACCAAACCAGGATAATGGCTTATGGTTTCATAGTTATAAGACAAGAGGTCTCATCAAGAGCGAACTTGTTTAATATCATTATAACCTGTGAATGGAATTCTCATCATCTAGTTACCCATCCAGGAAAATGGCTTTTAAGTAAGCTTTAATACAAAAACAAATTAAAGAAAAATAATGCCTCTAAAATGTTACTATAAGTGGATGGGATATTGGTATATTTTGGTTAAATGGTAACCCTGTTGAGGCTATGGATGCTTGCTGGCAACAGTGGCTCTACCAATGACAAAAAAAATCTATCTTAAAATCTTAGTTTTTATAGTTCTTAACTTTATATTTATGACTCAATAAATGATTGACAAAGACAATAAATATTTTCATCAATAATGAGTTGTGAGGTAATTTGCAAAATAATGAGTTCCTTCCTTCAGAGTAATCTTTACCAATCAAAAATTCAATTATTTTTACCTTTCTAAATATTTTTCTTTAGTAGTTGAAATTTCATTTATGTTTACAGAGATAAATGTTTCGCCTAGTATGTTACCAATTGTTGTAGTACTCAACAACTCCCCATTAGTTTTTATGGTAGTTGAACTAATAAATAATGGGGACCCTTCTGAATTTTGATAAAATTCCTTGGTTCAAATAAAATAAGGCAATTTCTAAGCTTTTGTCACCAAAACACCTTTGAATAAGAAAAATTCCTTTATTGTAGCTTTCACATCGGAGATTAGCCTCATAAATATAGTTTTCACAAATAACCCGATAGGTTGTTGTTTAAAATGTATTATTGGAAGAGTTCTATCAAAAATATTTAAATATCACAACATTACTTATATAAAGTTGTGATAAAACTTTCTGATACTTTAAGTCTAAAGTTATATAAACATGATTTCATGGATATAATAAAGAAAAGTCTAGACCCACAAGGCTACCACGTAGTATATCAGAGCTTTCACATATTGGAACTTTAAGAGCAAGCACCACTTTAATACTTTTGATATCTCTCATCCTCCAAACCTCTGATATCCCTCATCCTCTGATATTCTAATATCCCTCATCCTTTGATATTCGCCTCCTATCCATATCAGAACTTTTATGTTAGGAAGCACTCTTTTAAAATATCTGATATTGCATCCCTGATACAGAACCTTTGATGTCAATTCCCACTTACAACTCATAATTGTTATATCTTTGAATAACGCCTATCGGAAGGTGAGGATATCGCAATTTTTAAAGGTGTATCCCTAAAATATCCCCAATAAAATTTGTCGATGTGTTGACATGTACAAAGCCCATGTGAATGCACATTTATAATTTAATGGCCAAAATCAGCAAATTTAAGTTTCTTGAAGTTTTAAACGATTTAATCATTGCAGATTGATATTGTCATATTTTCTCATAAAGACATGAATCGTTATGGAAAATAGTTATTTTCCCTAAAGAACTCTATGGTTAAGGAATTTCCGCTTATTCTTGTGTTTTCCATTACAGGCCAGTGCCAACAAGCACAATTCATCACAGGTGTCTAGGGCAATGAAGGCAAGGAAGAAACCCATTGTTCAACGACAACCAATCGCTCCTCCACATGAAACTATCGAAATTCCTACATTATTCTCAGATACTACCTGTTCTCCGGATCTTGGAATCTCCTCTTGGGAAGCTATTTATTAGATTTTTGAAGATGAAGGACCCATGGAAACAGAGAAAACAACAACAATTGATGATTCTATCCCGGTCTTTGAAACTACCTATAGTGATATCGCCAATTCATTCTTACATAGAATTGTAGCCTGACCCAAGATCCTTCCTTATATATATATATGGTTAAATGAATTATTGACCATCTGAACATTTTACAAAGGAATTTCATGACTCGGACAAAAACAGTCATTGGGTCATTCATCAACAGCAATTTGAGCAAAATGTATTATCTGTCGCAACCTCGACAAAAATATGATAAGATTTTTATACAGAAGTTGATGAAGGAGAATGAGCATCAATCAAAGCCCATTAGAAACTGGAGAATAGATCCTAACAAACATAAGCGAGAAGATAAGGGTATGTATTATGTTGCCTCCCTTGCTAGTCCATATTGTCAAATAGTTGCTATGATATGTAGGATCTATGGTTACCCTGATACACAAAAATTATACAACCAATGGGTACCACTCATTGATGCTACCTCTGAGGGATATATTATGGATTAGGGAAACATATTGGCTGACAATATAGCCACTCAAACCATGAATTAGAGGAGCAAACATAGTTTTTCACTGAACTTGGTTCCCCCTTTTTATATGAGCACCTATATAATGGATGCCATTTATTTCATCTAATATTTTACTTCTATGGGATGTAGATGAACTATATAAGACCCTACTCCTATCCATATTTATCATGACATACTCTGGGAATCAAAATTTCACCCTCATTTCTATAAAAAATTCCATGAAGTAATGTTGCCCATCCACTAAAGTGTCTTTGATAAGAAGGCCCCTAGGGTTTCACCTGAAGCTAACAATGACTTTTTATCAATTGGAAACCAGTTTGGAGAAGAAACATTCACTTATGTCTTGATATTTGGTAGTCTTGCACATCCCCATGTTTTGCCCCTATACATCCCTGATAAACTTCTTACCCAAGAAATAACTTACCAAATCGTAGGACATGGTCTTTCAAAGGGCCTGATTCATGCTAAAAAGACAATATGACCTACTTTCCCTATTCAATGTGGTTTATATACTCTAGATAATTATAAACACGTTGGTATTGAGATTGAAGAGATTCAAATTTTAAACTTCCCAACTATTCCGAATATGCAATATGATTCGAAGGGAACTGCCAAGAAGGTCACTGCATGGTCAAGTATTAGGGAATTTATGCACGAGCCAAATAAGTTTGATGACTTATTTGAATTAGCCTCTGCCTATTCAATGGTTGTGAAACTAGCAGCAACACAGTTAATTCCAAAGGAAATAACTCAATTCAACCAGTACAGAGATAAAATGACAGTTCACTTGCCTACGTATTTATTGAAGTTCCCTCAACAAAACACAGAACATGATAAAGTCTTGGTTATTTCAACATAGGTTACTAATGTATCCTAGGTAAAAGAGATAGGTACTTCCTCTTCTTCTCAGGCAGAAGAAACTTTGTCAGATAAAAAACTTGATGCAATATGGGAACAATTTAATCAAGTTATTCAAGAAACGGGGCCTTAAGATCTAAAGAATCCATTGCAGGAGAAAGTTTCACATACTCCTGAAATTATAGAAAAAACCTCACTTACTATTGGGACTTTTGACAGGCCTTTGGATACTAATGACATAGAAATAATCCCAGCATTCCCAAACTCCGAGGTTGTTTTGAGGGTCGAAGAGATTCCTCCTCTCGACATATTTTACAGTCCACAACATAAAGATGTTGTAAGAAGAAAAAGGAAAAGAAGCAATATTTATCAAACCCAGGCCCTAGTCCCTTAAAATACTTCATTTGAAGTAGTATGGAAAGGCTCTCAATCTACTCCTACAGAGGATTTCGAGAGGCTCTCACAGTTTGCAGGAACATATGCTTTTGCCACCATAGACAATGCCACCAAAGTGCATCAGCTTCTGAAAGAAAAGGATGAAAGAATTATGAAATTGGAACAAGGTATGGAGAATGAGAATCAAATGATTGCTCAATAGTGGCAAGCACAACTTGCAGAACTTCAAAATGTTTTGTATGCCTTGAGGCTTCAAGATGAATCTGATTTGAAAATCCAGGATACTCAAATCCAAGAGTTACAACACAATATTGAACAATTGAATATTAATCCTGAATTGGCCAAAATAAAAATTGGCCATTATTTATGATTTATGTCAAACAACCAATACATTGGTGAATTAGTTGTCTCATCTGAGGACATACTTTGAAGAAATCTTGGAGAAAATCTCAGATTATATAACATGTCAAGAAAGTGATGAAGGGAGATTAGCCAATCTCCCTACAATTGAAGAGTCATAAAAGAAGATAGTATTACGAGATTGCGAAATTAGACTTAAACATGCAAATTGAATCTATCAGTGACAATTTGCTGCAGGCCAAACTTATTCTAGATTTCCCCAAGGGATCTCTCTCTGATATTAAATTATTGACCAAGACATGGCATGAATTATCAAAGAAGAAAGTCAAAAGCATCGATAAAATTTCAAAAGTTAACATAGAATTCCATTGGCATTCTTAGTTAAACCTCATAGTCAGTGGTTAATGTTGAGGTGTCTGTCCAACACAACCACTCATATGTTGCCAACACTCAGGTATGTGGTATCCACTAGTCAGATGTGCATTCAACCATGGTCTCCACCTGAATATGGGAGAACAATCTTCTTCAAAGTCTTAGCTAGATTGTTGTAACAAAATCTAAAATTGTCTTATGGTTGTATTTTAAGTGGTGTTTGTTAAAACCGCTCCAAACTTTTATTCTTCTTTTCTATTTTTGCATTTTGTTTAAAAAGTACAAATACCCTCCATTTGAATGGAAAATGGGTATGAATTTTGTGGAGAAAACTTTTGTTTTCACTATTGTAACTCAAGAGATCTTAATAGAAGGTTGGACCGACACTGTTTTTCTCATGAATAGAGTCATAATAGATCAGGTACTCTTATCTGTTTATTTTTCCTGTGTTTTATGAGTTAAGTGGTTATTCAATTTATGTTTACTACATGCATGGATGAAAGCAATATTACATTTTTCACTATTTTCATGTAAGATTGAAATCATATACTGTATGTATACAAAAAGAGATCATATATGCGTGATAAGTTTTATCAACAAGATTTAATTAAATTTTAGCTATCATTCGTTGTTTTAACTTCATGACATTTGATAATATATATTGTCTTATTGTTTATGAAATTCTATTTAGATCGCATGTACAAAATAAGATTTCTTGGGATAGATAGAATAATAGCTAATTTATAGATTTCTTTATTCTCAAGTTTCATTCATCATAAGTTTCACACATACATGTTTCATCAATTTTTATCATTTATATAAAGGGAAATTGGTCCCATAATTCCCAGTCAGAGCCACCAATCCAAATAGAAAATGATCTACTCTAAGGTCCCGACCAGGTGATTTTCCCTGATGTTGAGGCGAACATTTCAAACCTTCAACAAGTTCTAATTTTAAAAATACTTAAAATTTGTTTTAAATTAAATAAAGTATTAATACAAATTAAATGTCAACATATCATATGCCATAATTAATATAAGATATGGAATTTAAAGATTAAAAAAATTGTGTAATAAATTTGATCTCTTCTAATATTTAAATATTTAGATTTAAAATGTGTTTGGGTTAGGTGTGGCATGTGCAAGGGTAGGTGAGGGAAGGTTATTTTTCACTCCAAATGACAAATAGGTCTTTTTCTTTCTTGAAGGCTAGGGAAGGCCTCCAATTACCAATCCAAATCCTATGACATCTTGCAAGTTCGTTCTCTACCTTGAAGCAATGTGATCACAAGGATGCAAATTGTTGGTGATTTAAAAAATCATTAAAAGATATCTTCGGAAAGGTGCTAGTTCAAGGGACTATCTCAATTCAATTTTTCTTTGAATCATGTTTCTCCTTGCCCAGTTTATTGAATTTAATTGTTATCACATCCTTCATTATAACAACCTAATTGTGAATCAAATAAAAAACAAGGCAATTAGAATGGAGTTGCAATCCTTCATTATCAATGACCATATAAGCTTTCAGCTAATTCCATGAATATATTGATCACTAGAAAAGGTCATTTTGATAGGTCATTAATGTTGACTGAGGATGGTTTGGGTGACAAAGGTATTTTTGTTTTCATTTACTTCTATATTTACAATATTTAATTTGATAATACATTAATTTAATTTATAACAAATTGAAATTTGAAAGTCACAAAAAAGTGTCACTTATTATAACACCTGCTAGGTTCCTATACCAAAAGGAGTCATAATTTTGAATGACTAAGGTTAAGCCTTGTAATATTGTACATACCTTTGCTTTCTGCAAATGTTTTCCATATTAAAAGATTAAAAAATGTAAAGAGGGTATGTCCTAAAAGAATAATCAAAAGACAAAATGAATGAAAATAGGTCAAAAAAATGAAATATATGAACCCCAAAAGACAAAAAGAGACCATGAAATTGTGCAAGTCAAAATGCCACAACTATTTACTTTTTTATGCATAATTAATGATTGTGTAGCTTGTTACTTATGCCACAATCCATGATAGTCAAAATGTTTAAACTTGGCTCTTTTATACTTTGAATTTTATGTTTACAGGTAGTGAATAAATCTAACCAAACAATGTAATCATAGCAGATCAGTAGTAGGTAGAGTGAATAAAAGGAGCTCATCAGTTTAATCTGAGCCCTTGGAGGTTATAAGGTTAGAATTAGATAGTTTATTTTGTAAAGAAAATAAAAGATTGATAAGGGTTTGCTAACCTAAATGCACCCAAATAAAGTGAAGAAAAAATGGTAGGATGAGTAAATGGGTAAGTAGTAGAAAGGTTGCAGAAATGTCATGTAATTGATACAAAAATCACTTATGTCATTATTCCAAATGCATCATTTAAATATGCATAAGTGGTAAACAAAACAAAAACAATGGTTCACAATTTGGTTTACTAAATATCCCCTCATTCATTTTAACTCCCATAACACTCACTAACTTCCGTTCCATAATAAAAATATTAATACCTTTAGTTTTTAAGTCAAAAAGGCTCAAAGCATTTCTCTAACTTCTGATGGGACCGGACCTTCAGCTTAATGACTTAAGAAGGAAAGGTGTTGAATTCCCTTATAATTCATTCATCCCCCTCACAAAACACCTTTTCCTAAGTTTAAGTTCTTTGGCCTAGGAAAACCCCTTTACAAACATGTTTTATGTAAAAAAACCCACCAAATACATTTATCCTAAGCACTAGGTGTATGGAAAACACACAACATTTCATGTACCTAAGCACAATACCCCTTCCGCTCATTTCACTTTATATTAACTTTTTAATTAAATATATAAAATTCCCGATAAACCCATTATCCCGTATATATTTAATTCCCTCATATAAATTAACCCCACCCCTTAGTTTATTTATAAACTATGTTACTACCCCTTATCCCGCAAAAAAAAATTAAAACCCCACCCTCAGTCCCTATTCCCTCATTACAATCTGGCCCAATCCCCTAAACCTGGATTAGTCCTTAAACTAATCCCGAAACCACAACAATTAAATCCTTGAGCCCCCCATTAAATCCCATCATTCACCCCCGCGCAACTCCCATCTCCCAATCACCATCAATCATCCCTCCTCCACATCCAACACCCCACAAGAATATCGGGTTAGCCCGACCTCCGCCCTTTACCCGCCCGATAAGGCGGTTTTCCCCCTAACCCTCGACGATACGTGGCAAATGCTGAATGGAATCAGGCGACCCCTCCCGAATACTGCCCGCACCACAAAAGCGGTGGGATGGCCCTCCAAAAACCACTACCCTCTTTCAACCGAAAACCGTCACTATTTATCAATTAGTGAAGCCCGCCAAAATTAACCATTTTTCCTACAAAAGCCTAATTACCCTTCTTTTCACTCTTCTCGCGCATTTGCCTTTGAGAACTCAGAAAGTCATTGCGACCACTGCAAACAGCCAAATTGCTCACAAAGCTCCACCATTACTCCACAGATGCTGCAGACAACTCAGCTCGTTCATCAATCCATACTAGTACCATACGAACCTCTGCAGCCGCCTCCAACCACCATTTACAGTCAATTCCGCCCAATTCCAGGTATTTAAATGTGGAATTCGAACTCCATTATCAAATTCAGAGTCAATTCAACCTCGTGACACTGTTAGGTAAGTAAAAAAGATCAAATTTACTTAAATTTTAACACTACGAGCCATAAACAAACTGCAAAACTTCCATTGCCCTAAAAAATATGAATCACCCCCCACACTCAAATCCATAAGAACTGAGTATGGCTGCCCCAATTGCTATGGATGTAAGGCCCATCACTACACCTCACTTAGACCTAGACCACCTTCCTTTAGCTGATAAAGATTTCCAAATAAAATATACCTCTACCCAAGAGTCCCCACTCAAAGTACATTGCCAAAGTAGGGACAAGTTCCTGAACCATGCTGATGAAATTGGCCTTTGGGAGTCAAATTTGCCCAAGTACCAGTTCCCCCAAGTCCACATTTTTCCTGAGATTGTTCATATGTGCTATGCTTGCTACGTCCCCAGTCACAGAACTATCATGTCTCATGACCAGAAGGTCCTTTTCACCATCACTATTGAGTCTATTAATGAAATGTTGCAGCTCCAACCAGGGCCAAACCTAACCCCACTTTCAATTGGAGACTTGTTGGACCTGTATCCTAAACTTAGCTCTGCAAAATTGGCCCAACTATTCCAAACCTTCATCAGAGAAGAGAGACACATCCCTAAGGACTCCCCCCCATATGTAGCTGCTATTTTTTCCCCATGGGGCCAAAATATTGTAGCCATGATATCCTGCATTTTAGGGTACACCACTAGTGAATACATTGATGAGTTAATCCTTGCCTTCATGTCCATCTACACTCCAGGGCAACCTCCTGCTGTCATTTATGACTATGCCAAATTTATAGCTGATAGGATGCATGAGAAATTCCTTAGAATGAACAATGAAAGGGTTTTCAAGTACTCAGTTTTATACCACATATTCTTATATTACCAACCTGATAAGTTACCATTCACCCTTTAGAAGCTGGACACCAAAGGTCAACCCAGGTCAGTCATTTTTTGGACCCCATTGATTCACCAATCTCAGTCTCCATACTCTTACTCTGATTTTGTTGATTTATTTGTACGCCCGGTCATGACAATGTTGACTGGAAGCCCTCCCCCTAGAATCAATCCAAAAATAAAGAGAGTCCTTCAATTGTCTAAACAGACCAAAGTGGGTGACTGGTACCTTTACCAGAACCATACAGAAATCAAGATCTATGGTTGCATGCTGGCACCATACAAGCTACCAAGATACCTCCCAATGAGGTTGTTTGCATTAGAATACTATAGACAAATCATCAATGCAGATGAAGTAAACTTCGTCAATGCCAAGAAGAAGGCCAATTTCAAAATAAAAGACCAACTAGGCCCCTTCATATGCAACTCTAGGGAGGCAGGAAAAGAAGTAGACCTAATTCTACAGAGAATGAAGTTCCAAAGGAGTTTTGTCTGGAGATATGATCCTTTGGAATTCATCACAAAGAAGAGACAAAAGGTCAAGCTAGGACCTTTCATTCACCATCCCATACCTGAAATAGAAGCATATGCAAATCAGACAGAATGGGTGGAGGGTACCCTAGTAGACCAAGACAACACCAGAGTAGACGTAGAGAATGCACTAATTGATTTAGAAAAGCAGCTTGATGACAGCTCTTTTCTACAGGTACCAGAAGAACCAAAAAGAACCATGAGTACCCCTCCAGTTATGCAGACTCCTCAGAATGAGGAGAATATCCCAAAAATAAATAGAGAAGGGGCTTCCACTTCAGGAATGGACACCTCTAATTTGCAGCAAGAATCAAACAAGAGGCAAAGGCTAAATCCAGCCTCTGAGCAGGAATACACTGAAGACTCAACTGAGGTCACAAATATAGGAGCAGAAAGAAGTAGGCCTGCCACTCCATCTGGAGGCATGCAAGAGCCTTCCACATCACAAACTCAGATGTTGGAAAGGCAGCTCAGTGTTGAAGTATCTTCCTTCAGAATGCCTGCTGACAAAGACCAAGATATCAAGGAAAGATATAAAGAAATCAAAGCTAGAAATGAGAGGCTTAAGGCCCAAACATATGCTTAGTACCTGAATCTGACTCCTACCAATAAAACAAGGCTAATGTCAGCCTTTGAAATTACAGAGGGGAAGTTGCAGATGACCTTTGGGAAGCCTATAGCCCAGCAGCCAAAGATAGCATCAGATTTCAAAAGGGTAAATTTTGAAGCGTTGGCAAGGGATATTCATCCCATAGACCAGATTGAACTACACAAACAGGCTGGAGAGATGATATACTCCACCCTGACAGGTAAATCCATAGCTTCCCATCAGCTACAGAACTCTCTAAACAACATCTCAGCACAATTCCAGTTAGAGAAGGCCTCCTCACAGGCCAAGGATACAAGGATCAAGTCCTTAGAGGACTTAGTGATTGAATTGGGACACGATCCCAAGGATATAAAAGCTACAAAACAGCTTATTAAAAAGAATAATGATGACATATCTGCATTGAAGAAACATCTAAAAATACCTTAGTTGCATCATCTACAAACATTGGAAGTCCTAGAAGCCCAGCAAGAGCATGAAGAACTCATGGACTTGGTCTAAAAATTGAATGATCAACTAAAAGAGACTGAAAAGGAATTGGATGCTTTGATCCAATTAAAACAAGTAGATGTGGCCACTTCTTCAACAAATGTTATCCCTACAGTCTCCACAACAGTGCCATCCACACTAGCAGCATCTTTGGCACCTACAGCTCCACTTGCAACAACCTTGCCAGCAATAACAGAGCCTACAGTAGCAGCAAGTGCATCAGGAGAGAAAGCAGCAAAACTGGTCAAAGCCATGGAAGAGATGTCTATCCAGGCTACTGAAATGAACAGGTTAAGAGAAAAGGTTGCAAGTTTGGAAACAAACTACAAACTTGCCCAACTGAAGCAGAAAGAAGAAGCACAAAAGGCCCAGAGAATGGGTGAGAGAATCAAAATCCTAGAGAAGGATTTAACACTGGAGAAACCACTTGGACAAACCAAGGAAATGTTGTGGGCCAATATCATTGACTCTGTCAATGATATTTGGCCATCAATCCAAGTTATTTTTGAACAAATAGAGTTAGTAAAGATAGCCACAGAAGCTATCCAAAAAGTGAAGGAGGAGTTGGGAGATAAGTCAGAGGATGCAAATAGACTCATCCACTTCCTCAACAACAAGAATAGATATGAGCTCCATGAGCTAATTATAGAAGACGGGACTGTTACCATTTTAGAAATAAGGAAGGTCCTTTCCAAAAGGAACCTTAGGCTTAATTTGGAAGAAAGATGCCACAATATGCAAGTAGCCATTGATAGGTTCATGGCTAAATTCCAGATTTTGAGGAAGAAGGGTTTGCCCAGTCTTATGGTTATCAATGACAAACTCATGACACAGTTGGACTATGGTGATAAACTCGGAAATTTGGCTAAGGAACAAGCCAATTCTTCATCCATAAAATCCCTGCCAACAGGCAAAGTGTTATATGACACATTTGAAAACTTGTTTTCCTTGGGCATGAGGTAAAACATTTGTTCCTCACCAAGCCCAATTTTTCCAAGTATATTGAAGCTGATGAAATCTATAGGAGAATGGTGAATGTGAAATTACCAGATGTAGAATGGTGGGAGAAAATGACAGATTCAATGTGATAAATTTACAGCAAAAAGTTACTGCACAGTAAAAATGAAGGCAACCAAGTAAAAACAACACAACAGGGTTAAAGAGTATCAGTTGAAAGATGAAAGTAAAGAAGACTCTAGCATGAAACTCCACAACTGCAAAATAGAATAAAGGGCTACACTTCAACAATAAAGGCCAGCACAACCATCATTAAAGGGACAACATGAAACAATCCATTAGTTGTCTCTATCTTCTTGCAAGAAGATATTTGTATTTCCTAGATTAAATCTCAAGTTGTTTTGAGATATTTTGTAATAATTTTTTTGTATAAATACTTCACAATTCGAAGTATGTAGGGTGGATTCTTAAACATTTCTATAGTTTTCTTAATCAATGTTGGGACCAGCAAGTTGGATTAATGAATAAAGCAAAGACATTTCACTGGATTCATGTGTTGTGCGAAATACAGACAAGTATCTTCTTTCGTGTTGTCATTTTTATTTAAATTTTTTTCCATAATATTAAATGTATCTGACATCTAAATTCTATAATATGGAATGATATTTCAGAACTTGCTTCATTGCACTCTGTTTTGACTATTATGCATTTTTTTTATGTTTTTTGCTAAATTATCTAAGTTAAGGAATTTTTGATTGCTCCTTAGCCCAGGTAGTTTCCCTCTGGTCTATAGTAAAGGATTCTTAATTGCCCTTTGCTCATGATCATCCTTTGTTCCTCCTTTTAATCTAGGTTTGAGTATTCTCAAGTGCTCTCTCACCCTGGTTGAGATCATTTCACCCATTCGACCTAAAACTTGTGCTTCACTCTACTAGCTTGCCCATTGAACACTCCCTTTAACGATTTAATCACAATTCTACTGCCCTTATTTGACTCCATAGCCCAATAGCTAGAGACATCATTCTATCCATCTGTTTGCGGATTCCACCATCCAATTTCCAATACAAATCCAAAACCCCTTGAACTTTAAGAACTAGCCTAAAATCTCAGCAAACAAAGCTAAATTATATAGAGAGAGCCCTCTCTAAGTCATAGGTTGGCTAGAGCCTATACTTAAAAGATTGGTTTGTGGTTACCTCGGTCTTTCCTTCTTCTGATAACTTCTAGGGAAAAATTTTGAGTGATAACAACACCCACCTCCCACATTTACCCAGGTTCACTGGTCCAACGGGGTAAATATGTGACGAAGAGTTACCATGATATGACTCAACCTCCTAGGTACAATTAAGGAAGTGCAATCGATAGACTAAAACCTTATTGACTTTCCTCATGAGCTATAGGACCCCTAAAAGCCAAACAACCACTCCACGTTATGAAACCTTGAGTTAACTTGCTTTTTTAGTGATCTGGACACCATGTTGCTTGCATAACAAGGCAAGCCAATGACTGTAAGCCTCTAGTCGCATGTATGACCCTGCTTCCCAGCGATTGTAGTCTAAATTACATAGTTCTCTACAAGCGACCCCGAGATCTGAGCCACTTTTTCAAGGCTAGGATCCATACCTCTGCTAAAAACTTTCCATAATGATGAATGACACAAGTAAAAAGGCATTAATGCAAAACTTAGACACTAACCCGAACTGATTTGGAATTGATTGATGGTTAATGTTGTGATAGTATCATTTCCAAATATAAAATTTTCTTTTCTTTGGTTTGCTTATCCATAAAGAGTTTATCCATGAGCATGTGATTGTCAATTCATCTAACTTGGTGAAATTTAGTGTTTTGCATGAACTTAAAAACATGAATTTAAATGGTTGAACAACAGCATATAAAAACACAGCAAGCACAAATAACAGAGCTCAATACACAAATTTTTGTTGAAGGATTTCACTCCTCTTGGGCTACATCTCCTTGGTCTAGCTTCATATTGTGGGCCTTTGTATTAGCTTCAATAGTGCTCAAATTGATGTTACATGCATCCAATGCTCTTGGAACCTATTCCAATGAGTTTAAAACATTCAAATATATCATAAATGACTATTTTTTACTCAATTTGGTTACCAGCTGCTCTGGGAATGACCTCCAACACCTGGTGGCCCTAGGTTTTAAAAATATTCAGTTGACCAAAAACAATTGTATATGACCTATTTTGCCTCTCTAACATGCTCCAATGAGTTCCTAGCATGCCAATTAGCCATAAATGACTATTCATGTTCAAAATTTGGCTCAGAATTGCCTCAGTTATGGCAAAACCATTTTTTCCTACAAAACCTTTGCTAAATCTGGAGAGACTCCAGTTAAGTCCACCAAAACTGGCAGTTTCTGCCTAATTTGGCAGGGCTCCAAAACTGTCGCCATCTTAAACTCGAGTTAATTAATGCTAAACCTAGATTATGGCACTAATCACACTTAATGCTAGCGTTGGCCCATGGTCCTAGCATAAGGTCGCATGGGGTGGGGGCTGACCCGTAGGGCTGACTCCCACCACCCCTGCCATCGGCAACAAACATGAGTTTAAATACAAATCCAAACAATATAATTCAATTACTTTGTTGGTGGTCCAATGGTAGTGCATGGCAGTGGGGCGGGGGGGATTTTGGATTTGAATTAAAATATATTTAATATATAAAAAATATTTATAATATAATATATAGTTAAAAACTATAATATTAATATATATATATATATATATATATTATTTAAATAATTAAAAAAAAAATTCCACCTTGGAGCCAACTAGGTAAAATCACCTTCTCTAAGCTAAACTGGCGAATATGAAGATGACACTTGTCACAGTGTCACTAGGTGAAACTAGAGAATATTCTTTGTATGCTCACTGGGCATCCAGTCAACCCTAGTCAAACTTTGACTTTTTTAACCAAACTTTCAGAAACTCTAACTTTTGCATATGTTGTCAGTTTTTTAAATTGTTTGCGGTGTTGGAATCCAGGTGACAAATTCTATCCGATCATTCAGGTCTGAAGCAAGTCTAAGCACTTTCATTTTTTAGCTAAAATATTTTTCCCCGATCATTCCTCCCCACTAGAAGCCTTTTGGACCCCAAAATCTCTCTTGATCATTGATAATGTTGATGAGGGGATTGTTCCATCATCCTTCCAATCTTTATCCATTGAAATTTTTCTAATTTCATCATTTGGAGCTTTTCATAAAAAGTTAAATTTTTCCTTAATTCTGACAACCATCTATTGTTGTCTTTGACACCGTCATGCTGCAATATTTCTGAATTTGCAGAACAACAATCTAATTTTGCATAAAACATCTTGTTCCTACCTTGGTCAATAATCAAAGGAAACTTGGAATCTTTCTCACCTTGCACTTTGTCTCTATGGCAATTTTTAGCTGCTTTTGCCTTGTACTTGAGTCGACTCTTGCCCAAGTTTCTTCGCCATTGTAATGTGCCTTTTGGAAACCAACAATGAACATTTGTGAAACCCATGCCTTCTTTGCCAAGATGCTTTGTCCTCTTCTCTTTGAAGTTTGCAACTTCTTGCACCGACACCTTGTTTTCAGCACTGCTCAACACCAATGTTGGTTGTTGCAAATGTTTTTCACCTTCTTTCAAATGTAACTTGTTATCATTCTGAAAAAACTCATTACAAATATAAGCATCTTTATGGAAAGTATGATTCAAAACATCTCTTTGTTTGATCATCAACAATGTCAAGTTATGACTTGCATTCACTAGCCTCTTCATTTGCCCTACATTAACTAAAGAAATGTCCAGTTTCTTGCGATGGGCTCTCACAATATACTTCACCCCATCTTTAAACAAATGATATTTGTGCTCATAGTGATGAAACACTGCTTTCATGTCATACAAATATGGAATTCCCAAGATAATTACAGAAATGTCAAGTGGAACCACGTCTAACTTGACTTCATCAACAAAGTTTGCAGTGATAACAAATCTAAAAATGCATGTCCTTGAAACCTGTAAATTTGCATCCTTAACTATCCAACCCAAAGGGTATGGTTTATGATGTGGTATGGTTTCAAGTTTAAGCTCTTTAACTAAGTCTTCTGAAATTAGGTTTGCTTGTGATCCACTATCAAAGAGTGCATCAATCTTGGTATGATTTGAGATTACTCTGACAGTGAACAACTCTTCCCTTTTGTCTTCATTTGGAGTGTTGTTGTGACTATTTGAGGAACTAGTGCTTTCAACATGTTGACCTTTCAAACCCATAGCTGTAATTTTTGTCTTGTCTCTTGAATCTGACCTTAAGTCTTTTTTAACTATAGCAACATTTTTTCCCTTCTCTTTGGCTTTCAATCTATCTAATTTTAATTCTAGATGAAGTTGCCAACAATGGTCTTCATCATGGTTAGTCTTTGAACAATTTTTGCATGTGAGTTTTTTCTTCTCTTTTTTGATACTTGCATTCTTCTTTCCCTTCCATTTTCCTCCCTTCTCTTTTCCCTTACCCTCGTTTTCACCTTTCTCCTCTATGTTTTGTTTTCCCCTTGCCTCAAGATGCATGGCTTGCACACATACTTCATCTAAGTTGCTTGAGTTAAACATAAAGATAGTATGCTTCAAATAGAAATGTAAACCTCCAATATATTACAAGAGTGTGTCTTGTGAATTCAAGTTTACTCCCAACAATAAAGCCCTCTTCCAAAACTCTTGAGTATAATCTTGCATTGTTTGGCCTTTATGTTGCCCAAAATTTTGCCAACTCATAATGGCTTTTTTCATACAGACTAAAGGATAAAACTGTCTTTTGATGGAAGAAACAAATTCAACCCAAGAAATGGATATCTTACCATGGATTCACATCTCCTCTCGAGTCCTTGCTTCCCACCAAACTAGTGCAACTCCTTCTAGCCTCAGTGAAGCAATTTGGATCTTTATGTCATCTTCTTGAAGGTTCTAAATTCTGCAGTATACCTCCAACTGTCGAATCCAATTGTCCAACTTTTTTGCATTCACTCTCCATTGTACATGGGAAGTTTGAATTTTATGTCCAATTTCAGTAATGGATTTTTTCCTTTTGGGGTTTTGGAATGAGTATGGGCAGTGGTAGTAGTGGGATATGATGTTGTGTGAGATGGTGAAGATGATGAGGATGGTGGAGATGGAGGTGGCTTTCTACCATTCCCCTTGGAATCCTTCTTCTCATCTTTTTTGTCCTTTGAGCTTTCTTCTCCATGTGGAGGTTTAGAAATCTCTCCAGCGATTCTAGTGTTCCTATCTTCATAGAGGACTTTAACCATCTTAGTCAAAGTATAGAAAGCTTTCTTGAATTCTTTCTTCAGGAGAGGGACCCTTATGCTTTCTTTCTCCAGACATAATGGCTATGGATTCATACTCAAAAAATTGTACTGATGTTGTACCTCTTCAATCACTTCCGCGTCTTGTGCAATATGTGCCTCTTCTATCTCAACTGATGGAGATGGAACTTGAGGTGATTCAGGTGCTACCTTGAGTGGTCCTTTGGGTAAGGATGATGCTTTTTCAACCTTCTTCCTTCTTTTCCTAATCTCAGGACTAGCTATTTGTAGCTTCCCTTCTCCTCTCTGCGACTTCAACCTTGTAATCATAGCAAAAATTGCAACTATTAAACTCTTCAAGCAAATCAAGCAAGCAACATGGCTCTGATACCAACTTGATCTTAAATTGATTGCTATTTAATGTTGTGCTAGTATCATTTCCAGATATAAAATTTTCTTTGCTTTGGTTTGCTTATCCATAAAGAGTTTATCCATGAGCATGTGATTGTCCATTCATCTAACTTGGTGAAATTTAGTGTTTTGCATGAACTTAAAAACACAAATTTAAATGGTTGAACAACAGGATATAAAAACACAGCAAACACAAATAACAAAGTTCAACACACAATTTTTTGTTGAAAGAGTTCACCCCTCCTAGGCTACATCTCCTTGGTCCAGTTTCATATTGTGGGCCTTTATATTAGCTTCAATAGTGCTCAAATTGTTGTTACATGCATCCAATTCTATTGGAACTTGTTCCAATGAGTTTAAAATATTAAAATATATTAGAAATGACTATTTTTTTACTAATTTGGTTACTAGTTGCTCTGGGAATGGCCTCCAACAACTGGTGGCCCTAGGCTTCAAAAATATTCAAGTGACCAAAAACACATGTAGATGACCTATTCTTCCTCTTCAACTTGCTCCAATGAGTTCCTATCATGCCAATTAGCCAAAAATGACTATTCATTTTCGAAATTTGGCTGAGAATTGCCTCAGTTATGGAAAAACCAATTTTTCCTACAAAACCTCCACTAAATCTGGAGAGACTCCAGTTAAGTCCGCCAAAACTGCCAATTTCCACCAAATTTGGCAGGCCTCCAAAACTGTCGTCATCTTAAACTCGGGTTAATTAATGCTAAACCTGAATGCTTGCACTAATCGCGCTTAATGTTGGCGCTAGCCCATCGTCCTAGCGTAAAGTCGCATGGGGTGGGGGCTGGACTGCAAGGCTGGCTCCCACCACCCCCACTGTCAGCAGCAAACACGAGTTTAAATACAAATTCTCAGAAATATAATTCAATTACTCCGTTGGTGGTCCAACAATAGTTCATGGTAGTGGGGTGGGGGAGGTCGTGAGTTTCGTTCCCGCTCCCTACGCTCATAATATAATTTTGCCGCCATATTCAATTTGAACTTTTGACGCCGATTTTGGATTTGAATTATAATATATAAAATATATATATAATATTTATAATATAATATATAGTTAAAAACTATATTATGTAAAATAAAAATTAATATATATATATATATATATATATATATATATATATATAAAAAAAAAAATCAAATTCCACCTTGGAGCCAATATATATATATATATATAATAATAATAAAAAAAAAATCAAATTCCACCTTGGAGCCAACTAGGCAAAATCACATTCTCTGAGCCAAACTGACGAATCTGAAGATGACACTTGTCACAGTGTCACTCACTGAAACTGGGGAATATTCTCAGCACGTTGATTAGGCATCTAGTCGACCCTAGTCAAACTTTGACTTTGACTTTTTTTACCAAACTTTCAGAAGCTCTAACTTTTGCATACGATGTATGTTTTTTAAACCGTTTGCGGCATTGGAATCCTGGCGATAAACTCTATCCGGTCATTCAGGTCTAAAGAAATTTTGAGCACTTTCATTTTTTAGCTAAAACACTGATCCCTGATCACAAACTAACAAGGCCTAACCATGACAAGCGTTTCATCAAACACATAGTGAAAATATAATCTAGAGGTCATAATTACATATCTGAACATAAGGGTCTCATACTTATTTGAGAACTGTCAAGAAGGTTTGATTCCCTCTCACAATAGCTACAATATCATCTATTAGGTCATGTATTCATTAACCATTCATTTACCAATCAAAACATGATGAGATCCATCACTAAAGTATGTCATAAAACCTTTCCACAAGCCCTCCCCACACCATAAAACCTTTTCTTATCATATCGTCATCAAATGATTCAACAAAACAGAGTACAATGATCCATATCTTCATTTATACAATTATCCAACAAAATAACTACAACATCCATGAAATGAACCCAGCAATGCTTATACTCAAATCCTGATTCTGAAGCCAGTAATGAACTGTCACTCTCTGCATCCAACTGCTAAACATTGTGGTCATTGAGCGAAATCTTCTGAAGACTGAGATTTCATGTTTTAGTTCTCAGTCGCATGGAGGAGTCATCCAAGCGACTATAGTAGCCAAGTGTCATGTACCCAATTAATAATTTTGCTAAGGGAATTCTCAATTTTGCATTTTTTAGCAATTAATAAATATTTGGCATATAAACTTACGAAAAGTGGGTGAAAAAAGAAAATTTATAAAGGTGTCATCCCCAAAAATTAGAAAAGCCAAGAAATTCGATGGGAAATGAAGAGTGGGGGCCACTCCAAGGGAATACACACCCCTTGGAGGAATTCGAATTGGGTGAGAGCGGGAATTTGATGGGTGAAGCCCACAAGGAGCATGAGGGATGGTTAGCTATAAATTGGAGGTGATGTTCTCATTTTAGAGGTTTTTTTATCATTTGATAAACTTTGTTGTTGCTCAAGTTGTTCAGCTAAGTCACAAGTGTTGTTGAGCACCAGAGTTTTCCAAGGAGGAAAATCACCTTTCTCTTCAGTGGAATACAAGTGCCACCCTAAGAAGGTTTCACCATTATCTTGTGGAGGCAGGGAGAGACATAGCACAAGTGCCATGAATAATCTGAGCTAAACTATGACGTAGAATCATAGTTATGTTATCCTTTGCGGAGTTGATGCTGAGAATTAGAAGCCACACCATTTGTTGGACACTACTTGCAAAATTCACTGGAGGAGAGGAGAGAATTGCATAGTAGAAGTGATCCCTTCTCACTAGTACGGATTTCTCTTGCTGAGCCTATACAGTTACTACCCAAGCCTGTGTAGTAATTGAGAGGGAGTTGTTTTGGGTGGTCTTGGTCAAAGGTTTTTGGAGCTGGGATGTTGTGTGGGAGTTAGAAGGGTGCCAAGGGGAGATTTTCCACTATTTTGGAGGGTTGTAAAGACAAAAATCCTTGCCAACCAAAATTCACTAGTAATGGAGAATTGTTGGGAATTTGTGGTCAATTTTGGAGTGTCAAAACTAGAGAAACCTTTTCTGGTTTTTTTTGGGTTTTTGACAATGATCTCATCTATAAATTTGCATATTTTTTTGGATAGATTTGAGGGGTCAAATAGGGGTACCAACTTAACCAGCAACAAGAGGAGTAAGGGGAAATTTGGGCCGAAATTCCGAGTTCAACATCTGGCCAATTCCTTCGTGGGTTTTTGTGGGTTATTGGTGGAAAGCCCGGGGTTAATTTCCCGAAATTTTCTAAGCACCGGAAGACGCCTTAGCAGTAGTTCTTCACAGCCAGCAAAATATTTCTAGGTAGTTTCATCACAAAGCCAGTAGAAAGCAGCAGCGGATTTGGGAGAGACTTATTATTGTTCATTTGGGCTTAGCTAGGTTGCCTTGAGCAAGCCCAGGTGCACTCTTTCCAGCACCTCATTGTACCCTCTTCACATTATAATAAAATGGCTCAACAATGCAGTTTTTGGCTTTAAAATGGTGTTATGATGTTTGGGTAATTTTCTATGTGTTTTTGATATGTTTGTTTTATTTATCATTGTAAATTTCTATTAGAAATATTATAGTGGTATCAGAACATAATCTTGGCTAGCTGTGGGGGAGCTAGCAAAATCATGGAGGTTTTGGCCACGCATGCATAGTGACTGGTGAAATTGTGGGCAATCCAATGACACAAAAAGAAGAGTACATAGGGGATCATGAAGGAGTTGATGAGGCAAAACCAACAATTGAGGAGGAAAACCCAACAGGTCCTATAGAGGATGCAACAAATAGTGGGAACGTTGTGTCATACCCAACAGAGAAGCCATGTGGATGCACACACAACCCAACAGTACAACACCCATACGTATGGCCAATTTGGTTGTCCTACCATGCCTCGTTTTCTGGATGAGCCAAAGGAGAAGCAAGGGTCAAGGACGAGATCATCCTGTAAATGAGGGAAGTTAGAGGGTGAGACCAGGGGTCGTTTCTGTTGGTGGAAACTGGGCTTTAGATGTCAAGAACCTGAGGAGGAGGAGCATGAGGACACGCAGAATGGTGAGGGGCACATTGATATACCCACTGTGGCGTAGGAGTCACCATTGTTGGAGAGATCTTTGATAGCACTCGTTGACACCTGGGTGGAGAGAATAGAGTCTACACCCCTAGAGCCATATGTTGATGAGGTTTCGTCCCTAAGTGAGGTGCTAGGAGATACAAAGGTACCCGGAGCCATCATTAAGTTTCCTGACAGCAGCCACCTACAACATCATGTAGAACACAAAGGGACGAGAGCTAGTCATGGAAGGGCATCTTGTGAACCATGTAAAGCCAATGGTGGAGGAGGACGAGCAGTCATCTTTTGGGCTAGCCACGAATTTAGACCAGATAGATGCACAAACCTTCAACAAAGCTGCAATACTTCCAGACAATAACTATCTTCAATCCTATATAGATGGGGCTTGCAACATTGCTAGGATACATTCATACAAGAGAAAGAGAGAGGTGGAGTTACCTAGACATATTATATGTGTTGACCAGCGCGACGAGACGAGGCGACATGAGTTGTGCAGCATGTTGTGTTTGCAGGTTGGAGGGCTAGTTCAGTGTATGGGGGTTTATGTTTTCGATCGTTTTCTTGGGGTCGGATGGTGAGAGATTCTAAGTTGGTACTCGATTTGAGTGGGATAGACATATGGAGTCGGTTATAGGCCATAGTGAGAGTAAGTGTGCATGTTCAGGCATCAGGGATACTAGAGGCCCAGTTTAGCATTGGGATCCACGTGGGACTATCTACCATTTGTCAGATATGTAGATTGACTATGGCATTGGTGGTATAGTTGGCCCATCAATTGAGTGCACCCATTTGCTATGGGAGTTTCCATCAACACCAGTGGCCAGTCAGTGTATGAGGGAACTCCATGGGTCATCGGGTTATGTTGGTCATGTGTGGGGTCACAAGATAATCAGCATACTCTCCCAGGTGATTGTCAAAGGTGGCATTGGCAGGCCACTAGACAGTGCCTTGTATGGGGCTAGGGATTCTCCACAATTATGTTGGGCACAGAGAACACGAAGGAGCATAGCAGTGGTGGCATCGCTATTGGTACCTAGGGAGATTCACTTCTCGGGTCCCTCTGGGAGGATTTGGAGGGGAGATCCATTCATCGAAGGGTATGATGATGCAATAGTGGAGGTGATGATGACAATTGGATGCGGGTCAACGCGTACTATCACAGCTTTAGACCATCACATCCAAGGATGTGTAGGAGCATACAGTGACGAGCAATGGCCTACAAAGGAGCAAGGAGATGCATGGTTATTTGTTGTAGCATGTTGGCATTCGTTGTGGAGTAGGAGAAGCGACTCCCATCGCATTGAGTACACACAGGGAATGCGAGGTCTACTGACACTGGCAGGATACAGGACGATACAGGATGGTCCCGCAGTGTCACGATGTATCCAATGGTGTATAGGGATAGGCCGCAGGGTACAGTGGCATGCTGTGGAGTACAAGGACACTTGGTGGTATGCAGTGGCATATGGTGCGGCGTAGTGGGCTCTTGGAGTGTTGCCTCCAAGGAGACTTATGGACAGGGACATTAGGTGTTTCGTTAGGTGTAGCTCACCCCGAATCGATGAGGACTCGGTTGAGCTTTTTGGGATGCCATGTTCAGTGAAGAAAGGTCTTCAATTGGGTTATCAGCAAATCTGAGGCAGAGAGAGGGACATCCATAGGATTACTCTTCATTATTGCTGCAGACTCTTGATCATACCCTTGAAGAACTACCCACCCATCACCCTTCAGTGTTGCTTACGGTCGCAGAGCATTTGGTTGTTGCCCCTTGATGCTTTCTGTTCAGACAACAAGACATGGAAGGCCCACCTCAGGCAATTCGATGAGGCACTGTGTCATGGGTAGGGAGGAAACTCTCCAGTTGAGACATTTGGTGGAGGCACAAGTTGACAGATACAGGGTTAGGGATGGCGTGGTTTATTGTTGAGGTAGCATAGGTTCCACTCTTATGCTCACACTTGGGGAATCGACTGCGAGGGAACTGCAGGATGCACTTCTGGAGAGACAATCTGAGGCATTACAAGAGCCTAAGGGACAATGGATGGTAGACTTTGTCTACAGGAGAGTACCCAGACTCCAATCAATGTCCAGGTGTATCATCAAGAGATAGGATAACAGATTTCACTACATGGTCTGGCAAGAGCAGGGCAGATTTGCATGCTTGGAGCAGATTCGTGATACTTGGGGTCGACCTATGGTATACATACAGGGGTAAGAGATGAGGACCGAATGGGCTCTAGTAGGTAGTAGTGCTATGCAATGCAACCCGTGAGGTGTGGGAGTTGTGGACCTCTAGTATGGTTATGGGAACCAAGGATCCAGTTGATGTGGGGAACACTCCATTACTTAGTGAGTATGGTCAGGATAGCTAGTGATTCGGTTCATTATCAGTTGGACACTTGGGGGATCATCGAGGTCATCATCATATGGCAACGCAAGTGGGTGTTCAGGATTGGGGCCAACCATGGAGTGATAGACGCAAGCATTGTTGAGTCCTCTTGGCAAGTTGGGCATAGCCTCAATCATCACATATATTATGTTAGAGAGTTGCAGGAGATGAGGCTCTGGTACGAGCACAGTTAGTCATGACCAGAGAGTCGCAGGGTCTACATGACAGTTTCTTCCTGCGATGGGATTGGGACCCTATCATCACAGTGCTTGATAGTTCCGCTACCTTTGGGGGTGAGCTAGGTTTGACAGAGGGAGATCATTCCGACTTTCCATTGGATTTTAGTGATTCTTTATTGGCATGGGGGACTTCACCAGCATGGAGGAATGACCAACAAGGGGAGTTCAGGGGAAGCTTGTGCGGGCAAAGATTTATCTCCACAGGAGTTGGATTGTATATTAGGGTGCCCACCCTTCGAGTACATGAGATGGATGACTCAGTAGAGAAACTGCATGAGGAGACAGACATGGCTTTATATGATCGTGTTGCTTTCTTAACTGATGGTATGCAGAGGGCTTCAGGTGCTTATACCATGTTGGACAGTGAGTGGAGCAACAGGGCCTTCACGTTGACCAGGATGGTTTGGGGTCCTAGTATCAAGGGACTCCATGGCAGGAGAGTGTTAGGGACAGGGATGACTCAATGGCGCATTTGGAACCCCAGTATCGCTTGCAATAGCCATTTGGGTAAGTTGATAGAGGGGCGCTTGTTCAGGGATTGCTTGAGGACAAGCAATTTTTGGTGGGGAGGATTGTCATGTCCCCAATTAATAATTTTGCTAAGGGAATTCTCAATTTTGCAATTTTTGGGTGTTAATAAATATTTGGCATATGAACTTAGAAAAAGTGGGTGAAAAAAGAAAATTTATAAAGGTACCACCCCCAAACATTAGAAAAGCCAAGAAATTTGATGGGAAGTGGAGAGTGGGGGCCACTCCAAGGGAATACGCACCCCTAGTAGGATTTGAATTGGGTGAGAGAGGGAATTTGATGGGTAGAGCCCACAAGAAGCATGAGGGATGGCTAGCTATAAATTGGAGGTGAGGCTGTCATTTTAGGGGTTTTTTAATCATTTGACAAACTTTATTGTTGTTCAAGTTGTTCAGCTAAGTCACAAGTGTTGTTGAGCACCAAAGTTTGCCAAGGAGGAAACTCACCCTTCTCTTTAGTGGACTACGAGTGCCACCCTAGGAAAGTTTCACCATTGGCTTGTTGAGGCAGGGAGCGGCATAGCACAGGGGCCACGTTGTCCTTTGGGGAGTTGGTGTCGGGAATTAGAAGGCACACCATTTGTTGGACACTAGCAGAATTTGATGGAGGAGAGGAGAGAATTGCATAACATAAGTAAGCCCTTCTCACTAGTACAGATTTCTCTTGTTGAGCCTACGCAGTTATTTCCCAGACCTGTGCAGTAATTGAGAAGGAATTGTTGTGGGTGGCCTTGGTCAGAGGTATTTGGAGTTGGGATGTTGTGTGGGAGTTAGAAGGGAGCCAAGGGGATGTTTTCCACTATTTTGGAGGGTTGTAAAGACAAAAAAAACCGGCAGACTGAAATTCACTGATAGTAGATAAGTGTTAGGAATTTTGGATCAATTTTAAAGCGTCAAAATTAAAGAAAACCCTTTCTATGTTTTTCACAAGGATCTCACATATAAATTTGCAGATTTGAGGGGTCAAACAGGGGTCCCAACTCAGCGAGCAACAAAAAGAGATAGTGAAAATTTGGGCCAAAATTTCGAAATCAACTTTTTGGCCAATTCCTTTGTGGGTTTTTGTGAGTGATTAGTGGAGAGCTCCGGGTTAATTTCCCATAATTTTCCAAGCACCAAAGGAGGCACTAGCAACAGTTCTTCACAACCATTAGCATATTTCTGGACAGTGTCAGCACAGAGCCAAGAGAGAGCAACAATGGTTTTGGGAGGGACTTCTTATTGTTTATTTGGGCTTAGCTAGCTTGCCTTGAGCAAGCCCAGGTGCACTCTTTATAGCACCTCATTGTACCATCTTCATATAAGAATAAAATGACTCAGTAACACAATTTTCGGCTTTAAAATGGTGTTCTGATGTTTGAGTAATTTTTTGTGTTTTTGCTATTTATCATTGTAAATTTTCATTTAGAATATTATACCGAGTCACACCCTTAAAGCCTGGCGAGTGAGCGACTAGGGCTAAATCTGAATTGTGGCGATCATGCGACTGTGTCTGTGAAAACTGAAACTCTTAGTCCCATGCATAATGAGTTATATGTGCGAATGGAAGGCACTAGTCACACGCATGAGCCTCTGTGGGAGCAACTGTGGTCGAGATCCTTTTGTGTTGTGTCTGCGACTGTGGCCCAAAACCCTAGATCTAAAATGCAAACTTTGAACCCTATAATTTCACCTCAAAGCGAACATATTCCTCTGCAGACGAGCCTCATACCTGTGTGAACCAAAACCCAAGGGAGTGTCTCATTATTGTGTTCAAATGAGGTAGACGTCACTTTTATTTATAGCCTTTCAAGAAGGTTCACTTTTCTTTAAGGTCGACCTTATCAAATATGCACGTGGGTTTTTATTTATAAATACACTTTCCCTTATCCAATTTGAGTGATCTTTAGATTGATTTTGCTCCCCCTGAAAAGAGAAGTTCAATGCAAACATTATCCCCATTAAGTTGTCCAAAGTGGAATTAACTGCATGATTTTGCTCCCCTCGAAAAGAGGAATTCAATGCAAACATTGTCTCCATTAAGTGAGTTGTCCAAAGCGGAATTTCACGGCAATTCTCATCCCTCTCTCTACCCTCCAACTTTGTCATTATTTCCCTCCCTCTCCCCTTCTCTTTCTCCCTCTCCCCCCTCCATATTTGTGTCTCCCTCTCTCTTCCCTTTCTCTGCATCTCTCTCTCTCCTCTCCTCTTTGACTTCCCTCCTCTCTTCCCTCTTTACCTCTATCTTTCTATATATTTCATCTTCCCTCCCATTGTTTTCCTGTTGACATGGACAAGAATTATGGTGATGCAAGGTTAGGATTGGCACGAACCTTCCCTTCCTGTCTTCTATTTCTTGTGGGTGAGATGTCAACCACTAAATGGAAAATGAGCAATGGAATAAGGTGCACAATACTCCCATCCAACAATTTCAAGTGGATATGGCTCATGGGAAAAGTCGATCTTAGCTGCAAAAAGGAAGGAAGCCCTTGGTTTTATGATTTTGGCATCATATGGATTATTGAGAATCATGCTAAGGAAGTTTGACCAAGATTTACTATTGACTGTCATTGTTTTGTGCTGACTTTGACCTCATGATCAAACCGAGTTTCACTGGGGCAGACAGCTATTTTGAAGACATTTCATTGTTTCTTTGACCAGCATTGACTTTCTAGATAGCACTGAAGTTTGACTGCAGAAATTGACAAGGTTGTTTTGACTTTGAATTGGGCAAGTCAATTTGACTTTTGCACTCTCCCTCTTTCTGCTGAACAATTTGATATAATCATAAGAAGAAATGATCAAAGGGTATTCCCCACATTGAGTTTTTCCCTGGCATCTGTCAAATCTAGTGTCCTCTTATCTTGAATTGTCTTCCACTTTTTGTTTCCTGTTCTATATCTACTTTTACTGTAAATGTGATTAATCATTGAGTTGTCAAAGGAACATTGAAGTAATTGTACTAAGCATAATACACACCATTATATCTAAAATTAACAGAATTTTAATCACAGTTCCAATTTTAGTTATGTTGATGCATTTCGCACGGACATAATTTCAATTTACATTTACACTCTTACATGAAGGGTAAAATTTCTATCAAAGTGAAAACAAAACTAAATTTGACTAAAGTATCGTCGCAACTTGATTTAAATAAAATCCATTTCTTCATCCAGTTCCTGTGCTTAAAGTCTTCGTGCACTTTAAAAGTAAACAATTTAACCCATTCTTTTAAAACTAAACTCAAAAGATCTGTAGTGTCAGAAACTCAACATTCTAACACTATTTACCATTTATATATCACGTTAGCTGACCCAAATGGATTTTATTTAAATTATATTCAATATCAAAGTAACTACAACCTCATCTACACTCGATTGAAGTCATATTACAACCCTAAAATGAACTCAGAACCATATATTTTCACCTTACGGTAGCTGAGAATCTAATCATCTACAGATGTTTCAAATATAGTCTGCAACAACTCTCCTGCTGATAGCGCAGGTACAAAACGCATCAGGTTCACATCATGTGATTGTACAATTAACCAAAATCTTTACGTGGTATGAATCCTTTACCAGAACACTATTACCAGAACCTCATCTACACTCTATTGAAGTCATATTACAACCCTAAAATGAACCCAGGACTATATATTTTCACCTTACGGTAGCTGAGAATCTAATTATCTACAGATGTTTCAAATACAGTCTGCAACAACTCTCCTGCTGATGGCACAGGTACAAAACGCATCAGGCTCACATCATGTGATTGTACAATTAACCAAAATCTTACGTGGTATGAATATCCTTTACCAGAACCTCATCTACACTCGATTGAAGTCATATTACAACCCTAAAATGAACTCAGATCTATATATTTTCACCTTACGGTAGCTGAGAATCTAATAATTTACAAATGTTTCAAATATAGTCTGCAACAACTCTCCTGCTGATGGCACAGGTCCAAAACGCATCAGGTTCACATCATGTGATTGTACAATTAACCAAAATCTTTACGTGGTATGAATCCTTTACCAAAACACTATTACCAGATTCAACCAATGAAGACCGTTAAAAATATTTACAGACCCACAGACATACGATTTGGTCCTGAGAGGTATTATTTGCATGCGCTTGAAGTAAGGCATAACTTACCTGAGATAGAAGGTTAAAGGCAATTACCTTCCTTTACTGTGCTTTCTCACTCATTGAGGCAAACACGTTCACATGCCTGAATCATGCTAGGTAAGGTCATGAAAGTCAACAACACGCTCTTCTCGAGGATAGATAAATCTAACCATAAAAGTAAATGTGTAACATATCTGTCTATGACAACAAAATTACATAGTGCAAGATACCCAATCCTCCCATGGTGGAACACTGATAGATTGACACTTTAAAACTTGACACAAAGCCTATTAAGCACTATATATTAAAAAAAAGTACGATTTCAAAGCCCTAAAAAGTAAACTGTAATAGAACACAACGCACAAGATCAAACTGTTCAAGCCAAACATATCAGAGAACCCAATACGAAGAAGACTGCTAAAGCTTAATCAAACAGAGAAACCAATACATTATGAGCGCAAAAAAAGCTAAAATTGATCACAAAACCTGCCACCGCATTTGTTGTTCAAAACATGTCTCCTAAACGTACATATTTTCCTATCAAATAAAGCATACCCTACCCAATGCAATATAGCAAATCCTGTAACTTATGGAATTTCAAAACTAAACCATCAAAACCCTGGATAATAAAAAACCATCAAAACTCTGGAGAGCTAAAATTGTAGACAACTAAAAACCTTAAAGACAAACGCACTGAAAAAATAAATAAAACTCCACCAGCAAAGGAATCAGGTTCTGATAAGTGTTCCTGGACTTCTCTGCATAGAGGCGAATGGATCTCTTCATCATGGCATTTTTCCCCATAAGAACGACCGAATCCAACCTCAACCCGGCAAAAATGTTCTGCGCCTGCTTGGATCCCACACTGTCCGCAACGGAGACCACCACCTGTGAGTATCACTCCAGCAAATCACAAGAAAACCAGCACTTGTGAGTATTGCTCCAGCAAATCACATATTTTCTTGTTGTACAAGACCTTCTCGGCCTTGGTTCCCTTGAACCCCATTTTCGTGCGACACAGAATGCTCGCGCAGGCTGCAAGAACAAGGCCATCCCATCATGCAGCGTCCTAGGTTGATAGGATGATAGGCTATAGTGGAGGGGTCCTTTTGCCCTTAAGGATAGGGAAAAAATAAGAGACCCTTTCATTGACCTTTAGGATTCCTTTGTTCAAAGCTGTTTGAATGTTAGCCTGTAGATTTGCAACTGAATTGTTTATGCGGAGAGCATCGTGAACTTCAACACTATCCCATTTCTGAAGAGAGGTTCTGATTTGTTTCAGCAAATAGATCAATCTACGATCATCTAGAGAAAAAAAACCAATAATAAGGTGTTGAGATTACATATGAGAATCCCCAAAACAATAAATTTCCTTCAATTGAGTGAAGAGGCTTGAATAAGACCTTGGAATAGCCCATAAGCTTCAGTCATATTGTTTGACATATTACCTAAGCCCCGTGAAAACGAAAAACTTCAACTTGCCATTCAGAAATAACCCCTCTGACCACCCCTAGTTTAAAAAAACAGTTTATTAAACCAACTCTTCACAATTATAATACATATATATCTTAGTAAAATTTTATAATTAATGCTAAATACTCCAATTTATTGTAACAGGAATCGGCGAGTACTCGCGATTCCCAATCTGATCGCCCGTGAAACGATCCGATCCGAAACTCTGCCGATTTTTTCCGATTTTCCTGATTTTGTTGAGTCCCGCCAGTTTTGGGTTTAGGGCTTTCGCTTGGGTTTATCGGTCCACCGCCGACGCCGCAGATCTATTGCATACACCGCAGAGCTGACGCCGCAGAGCCATTCATGATTCCATACACCGGATTGTATCATTGTTGACAATGCATACACCGCAGAGGCATTCCGGAACACGTTGATATATGTCTTGGAACACGTTGAAACAGTCCAAAAGTCTATCTAAACCCTTCAGATAAATGTGCTGCAACACGTTGAAACAGTGTGAAATTATAAATGTAATCCTGATTACGTCTCTCGAGTCAAAGTATCGGGTATGACCAGAGGAAACCCTAAACGATTAAATTATGCTTTATTAAATTGACACGAGACCATGGGTGCTTTGATCGCAGAACACAATAATATTGTAACTTTTAATTCACTAAAACTAAAAAAATATAAAATATTGTAATTTGTAATGTTCAGTTCATTATTATGTACGTCAAAATAAAACTTAAAGGTTTTGGGAAGATTTGTGCTGGACAATTGGTATCATACCATAGGTCTTTTATGAATAATGTTCTTTCTACCATTGATATGTATTTTTATTTCGATTTTTATTTTCCCATTACCGAAGCTTCAATAAGTAATTGGAAATTTGGTGTAATTAAATTTTTTAACGTTTTCTTAGATAATTACGGAAAATGTGGATGAATATTGGAAATTTGTTGTAATTAAATTTTTTAACGTTTTCTTAGATAATTACGGAAAATGTGGATGAATATTGGAAATTTGTTGTAATTAACGTTTACGTTCACTCAGAGAATTTGTTACTTTATTCGAAGAGGTTTGGTATTTAATAAAGTGAAAAAAAAAAAAAAATGGATATTTTGTATGTAATTATATATGTGGTAAATTGCTCTTTTTTGTGTATTTTTATTGTATTGAATTTTTTTGAAATATCACCCGCTTTCACTAAAAAAAACATCATAATTAGAGTTCAAGAGGTCAAGATATCACTTATTAAAAATCAATTATTTCCAATGTGTTTTTTTATGATGGGTATGAGATACTTATTCATTCATGATATTTTGGACATCTATTGATATTATGCATTGTTTGGACATGCCTTTACCGAATATTAATGAAAAATGTTTTTTTTTAATTCAATATATGTGTATATTTTTATTTATTGAATTCAGCGATTTTTTGCAGATCTGATTAAAACTCTTCGCTCTTTTGCCTCGCCAATTTATTGCCAATTCCGAGTCTGGTAACATTAAAAACCCTAATTTCAACTTCAACCCAGAAACCCTAATTTCAACTTCAACCCAGAAACCTAAACCGAGGCAAAACCTTTACGTTCCTCCTCCATCAAAACCACTCTATTCTTCAACTAATTCCTCTTATTTTCCAGTAGCTGTTTACGTTTTGCAGCATGCAAGAGCATTCCATCAGGCACGAAAATGGGTTTCAAAGGGAACCAAGGCGCAAGTCACATATCTTGTCGTAGACAACCTTCTTCTCGGCCTTGGTTCCCTTGAACCCCATTTTCATGCCCCACGGAATGCTCTCATGTCTTCCCAGGCAAGAAGTTGCAGACGGTTATGCATACCATCGGCGGGCTTATTGGATAACAGCAAGTTATGCATACCAGAAGATATTTGCCATGGAGGAACCTATTCATCTAGATATTAGTTTTTATTGTACGAAGGCCAACACTCTAGATGTTCCGGTGTTTCCAGATTTGTAGCAACCATGTAGTAACTATTTATATTTTTAAATGACTCAATTTAATACCTTTATATCATTCAAAAGTTATTAGGGTGAGAGCATCATAGTCCAATGAAAGCAAAGCAGGATAAAAACCCAAAGCAAAGACAAGAAACACTCAAAAAACATAAAACCAAGTAACCATAAAAATCTGGAAGTGCCAGCAGAAAACACAAACTTACCACCAGAAATCGAAACTGCTCTGAAAAAGCCAAGCTCAGGCATCTGTCATCAAGTCCAAACCACTAGATGAAATGCAAACAGACACAAAGAAAAATTTACGGCATTCCTCGCTAACATCTAAACTGTTGATGAAAAGGATTGAGACCAGACCCCACAGAGTAGCACCCTTAATGAAGTGCAGACAGGAAAACAAATGTGCTTGCTTCAAAGATTTAGGGTTTTTACAAATACTGACGCCTGACCCTGTGTCATCAGTTCAATGGAAAATTGGAGGTATAGATGAAAACAGTGTGCATAAATGAATTAAAGCAAATAGTAAAGGCATGATGCACAGCTCCAGCACATCAGCCATCATGGAGTGCTGAGGTAGCAATGTTGCATTACATGGGGAGAGCTTTCAGGGTCCTGTCCGAACAGAATTTATACCAGACTGAATACCATCCACAGGTGAAAAACATCCAGTAAAAGGCAGGCTGTGTCCACTTTTCAACATACATTATTCTGCAAAGTCTAAAAACTAATCAGTGCTTGTCATCGTCGTGCCACTATTATATGACCCTATTTTGTGGAAAATGACCTCTTTAAACTACATTTTCACCCAACAGAAGGAAAGAAAACCACATGTGAAACCATTACAGGAAATAGAGAATTAAAATGCCCTCAGATATATAGAAGCTCGGCATATATAACTAACTGTTTCGATACAAAATTGCAATGATAGAACAAATAAGACTTTGGATACCTCACAAATAACTCGTAAAAGCAACCCAATATAACAGTATCTTCAACTACAGAACGTCAGACTAGACATATACACCTACTTCAAAAAATTATACTAATCTAATCCTCGTGGACTGACACTGCGACAAAATGGAAGAACAGCAGTTGTCTTGAAATTCTCAATTCTAATGATTTGTGCTGTGCAATCATCCAATCTAGTCAAAAAGACTGAAACCCATATCCTCTTCGGACTCTTCCTCTGGCTCAGGTTTCTTTTCCTCTTCCTTTGGAGCAGCTGCAGCAGGTGCAGCTTCTGTAGCACCGGCAACTGGGGCAGCAGCAACTGCAAACTTGCTTGGATCCTACATGACAGAGCAAAATCAAAATATTCAGATAACATACAAAAAGGCATTTTGGCAACAATTTTCATAGTCAATGATAGGAGTTCACAAAAATATTTTATAAGCATTGTCTTTCCAAATTCACCTTCAAATACTCCTTAACTTTCTCGGCCAGTGGAAAAGAATAGTCAAGTTCAATAGCAACTGCTAATACATTCTTGTAACCGTTGATGATAGCATGTGGAACAGCTGCAATTGTGGGATAACTGATCGCCAGAGAAAGAGCTGTCACAGTAGAAATACCAGCAGCAAATTTCTCTATTAAATCATCCTCTGTGAGATCAAGAACTTCAGGATCAAATACCGATCCATTGTCGTATACAGACTGCACAATCAATCCATAGGAAAATGGCCGAATGCCAAGCTTTGCCAGCAAAGCTGCCTCGGAAGAACCAACCTTGTCTCCTTTCTTAATAAGCTCCACGGGTGTTATAATTTCAACAGTACCTTTGTTAATCTTTGTGGGAATATTTAACACCTGTATATTATAGAAAGATCAAGAGAACATACTTAAACACAAACTTTAACAAATGTCCAAGAGAAATTGACAGGTATCTCATCGTTTCAGATATGTATATTGGTATTTAAACAGTGCAAGTTATTGTTGCTACTGCTGTCTCGTGTATTTATTAAATGCAAACATATATATATATATATATATATATATATATCAGTAGAGATCCAAAAATATTTTCATGAACATGCTGATAAAATGTCCAAACCTGGAAAAAAGATGTCTGAGATGGATCCAGACCAGTGTTTCCAGGGGGTACCACCACATCAACTGGTGCAACCAGACCAACACGAGCTGGAGCTCCCACCTAAAAATTACGAGATGAATCATGGAAGTATTGCTTTAAAACTGCAGTTCAATAAATATACAAGTACATGACAAAAGAAACATACCTTGTATTTTGCTACCTCCTCCCGCACCTCCTTGAGGTCACCCTTTGTGAAAATAAGACCAACATTTCCCTAAAAAATATTAATTAACAAACAGATTCAGTTTTATGCCTGGAAATATTTGATAACTTTCCAACATAATGGTGAACTGAAACTTTATGATGTCCAGGTTTACTAGGAAGTTAAAGAAAGCAAAAACACTAGGGGCATAATTGCATTGAATAATATTATAAAACACAAAAATAAACAACAAAATTTGAATGGCAACACATAAAATAACCTTTTAACACAACAAGGAAAACAAAGTACACAAGAATTTCAAATGTGAATAGAACAAATATCAATGCAAGGATAATCTTGAGACAGATAATGTGGGCTAAGTACCATCTTCATCAAAATCAACGAGCACCCAACAAAATACATTTACAAAGGAAAAACATTTGAAACCAAGTACTTCATCAGAGATTCAGAGTGACATGCAAGTTAATGCAACCAACTATGTTGTCTTTCTATAAACAAAATTTTTAAGGTTGTATCGCATCATATGGGCTTTGCCAATGCTGGGTTATCTCTATGTGTGTATTTCAAGGTTGTATCCAATCAAGTGGGCAAAGGCCAATGCTGGGTTATCTCTGTGTGTGTATTTCACTTACAGATTGAATATAATGAGCAGAAATAAGTATTGCACGATACATTCTTAACTTCATATGGTTAGTAAACCCCTCAACAGTCCGTAGTGCAAATTGTTAAAAAAACAACCTTCCGTAGTTACAAATTGATAAAATATTAACAGTGCCGCTCATAAGTGAGAATTTAAATCACAATTCCAAATTTAGTTATGTTGATGTGTTTAGCACAAGAGTATAATTTCGATTTACACTTTTACATGAAGGTTGAGATTTCTGTCAAGGTGAAAGCAAACTAAATTTGACTGAAGTATCGTCACCACTTTGGTTTAAATAAAATCCATTTCTTCATCCAGGTTTTGTGTGCTTTTACAGTCTCCGTGCACTTCAAAAGTAAACAATTTAGCCAATGCTTTTAAAACTAAACTCAAAAGATCCCTATAATGTTTCCAAACTTAACATTTTAACATTATTTACTATTTAGATATCATGTTAGCTGACCCAATTGGTTTTTATTTAAATTATATTCAATATCAACTACAACCTCATCTACACTGGATTAAAGTCATATTACAACCCTAAAGTGAAGTCAGAACTATATATTTTCACCTTTCAGTGGCTGAGAATCTAATTATCTACAGATGTTTCAAATATATTCTGCAACGACTCTCGTGCTGATGGCACAGGTACAAAACGCATCTGGTTCGCATGATGTGATTGTACAATCAACCAAAATCCTTATGTGGTATGAATCATTTACAAAAACACTATTCCCAGATTCAACCGTTGAAGACCGTTAAAAATATTTACAGACCCACAGACATATGCTTTGGTCCTGAGAGATATTATTTGAATGAGCTTAAAGTAAGTGAATAACTTACCTGAGATAGAAGGTTAAAGGCAATTATCTTTCCTTTACTGTGCTTTCTCACTCATTGATGCAAATATGTTCACATGCCTGAGTTATGCCGAGGTAAGGTCATGAAAAGTCAACAACAAGCTCTAATTGAGAATAGATATCTTACAATGAAAGTAAATGTGTTACATATCTGTCTATGACAACAAAATTGCAGTAGTGCAAGATCTCCACTTTTGACACAAATCAAATATATGTGATGTTGGATACCCAATCTGGCCATGGTGGAACACTGATAAATTGACACTTTAAAACTTGATACGAAGCCTATTAAGCACATTCTATTAAAAAAGGTACGATTTCAAAGCCCTAAAATGTAAACTGGAACAGAGCACAACGCACACAATACCTATCAAACCAAATACAACAGAGAACCCAATACGAAGAAGACTACTAAAGCTGAATCCAATAGAGAAACCAATACAATATGAGCGCAAATAAAACTAAAATTGATCACAAAACATGCCACCGCATTTGTTGTTCAAAACATGTCACCTAAACGTACATATTTTCCTATCCAGCAAAGCATACCCTAACACAATGCAATAGCAAATCATGTAACTTATGGAATTTCAAAACTAAACACTCAAAACCCTGGACAATTAAAAACCATCAAAACTCTGGAGAGCTAAAATTCTAGACAAACTTAAAGACAAAGGCATTGAAAAAATATATAAAACTCACCACCAGCAAAGGAATCAGGTTCTGATAAGCTGTGTTCCCGGACTTCTCTGCATAGAGCCGAATCGATCTCTTCATCATGGTATTTTTCCCCATGAGAACGACCGAATCGGGCCTCAACCCGGCACGAATGCCCTGCAACTGCTTGGATCCCACATTGTCTGCAACGCAGATCAGCAACTGTGAGTATTGCTCCAGCAAATCACATATTTTCTTGTCGTAGACGACCTTCTTCTCGGCCTTGGTTCCCTTAAACCCCATTTTGGCCCCCCACTTTCGTATACGCGATTACGTTCTTCGTTGTACCAAAGGAAGCACCAGAAGCATGGTACGCAGTATTCGTTCGTTGGTAGAGAAATAAAAAGTTATTTAAGAAAATTTCTCTATATTGCTACTTTGACCCCGAGCTTACAGGAGCGCACCAAGCCCGTAAGACCATTTTGAAGCTGTTGCCCCGACTCAGCCGCAACCACGGAATGCACTCGAATCGAATCTATGGTAGGTATCAATAAACCCTAAAATCTATGATATGTGTCAATAAACCCTAATATTCTAGAGTTTATAACTAGTTATTGCACCTAGAGGTGCAAAGGAAAGCCCTATGGGAGGAGGGAATGTGGAAGGTAATAGTTTGAAATCTGTTATACAGTGATGTGTGGTGTGGCGGTTGAGTTTGTTGGGTGAAAATCCAACAAGGTGAGGGGTCAAACCATATTGAGTATATTATCCTGCTATGGTGTGCAGCACAAGGAGTAGACTTATCTTATCTGTGAGTCTCGGCTATTGCCAAAATCATAAGAAATTAGTATATCTGCTTGCAGGTTGTTGGATGTGCTCTTGGTGTTATAGTGGCAGCGACAAGAATTGATCCTGGGCAGGTTGTTGGATGTACTCTTGGTGTTATAGTGGCAACTATGAGAATTGATCTTAGGTCTTCCTTAGATTAGGATGTACTCTTGGCGTTATAGTGGCAACGACAAGAATTGATCCTAGGCAGGTTGTTGGATGTACTCTTGGTGTTATAGTGGTAACTATGAGAATTGATCCTAGGTCTTCCTCAGATTAGGTCTAGCAGTTACCGATTCACCCTGTGCCTAAAAAAAAATAGCTTGCAATTTGTTTTTGTGTGTAGTATTTAGAGGTTAGACAAGTTATCTAGGTTGAGGTGGGAAGGAACGTCTCCTATGCGATGGGGAATGTGGAAAGTAATAGTTTGTATTATTTTGTGTGTGTAGTATTTAGAGGTTGCACAAGTTATCTAGGTTGAATGGTTGCGACGAGCTCATTTAGGGTAAAAGCTTTTAAGAACAAGAGTCTAAAATAGTGTGAGTCATCACTGACGAAACACCTTATTTAATGATCTAAACTACCCCACATCCAACTCCATCTTAAGTGTACATATGGCCCTTACATCTAACAACCCTGATTTATGGATACCATGCACATGAAATATGAAATCATGTTGTGGTTGACATGGTTATCCTAAAGTAAGAAATATGATTCATTGTGTTGGTGGTTCTCGTTAAATGACCCAACCAATTCATAAAGAGGTTTGTTATATACACATCAGGTTGAATAACCATTTAAGCTCCCCTTTGAGGTAGACATTTAATAGAAGTTTTTATGGTCTTCTTTACTTTCCAAAGGCAATATCATTAACACAGAAAAGTGATCCACTCCTTGCTTATCAATATAATTTAATTAAGATCGGAGTCTTCATCTTGAATCCTACTCATGGCAAGGTTCTTATAACACGTAATGTTAACAATAATTCATTGGTTATCATTGTCAAAAGAAAATGTCATTAAAAGCCCTGCGACCACCATGGTTTACCAAAGTATGAATCTAGTCTAATTGATATATTTAGCAACCCATTATTAAGCATGATCTATCAAAGGATATGAAGACAAGAAAATGAGGAGTGATCATCATTTGCACATAGTTGGACAAACACAACCCATCTTTCAGATACAAGCCAAAATCCATAATCAATCATGATCAATCAAAGTGTATGAAGATAGAAAATTGAAGATAGAGGAATAAGACGATTGCCATACTCAAAACTCCTACTTAGGTGTTTCATACAACCATCTACGAGACAAAGTAAAATCTAGCCTCGTCATGCTTACATGTCCAATGTCCAACATAGTTACGCATGTGTCTCACACAACCACCTATAAGGCAAAGTAAAAGCTCGCCTCTCCATGCCTATATGTCTAGTGTCCAACATAGTTGCAATAGGGACGTGATCTTAAACAACATAAACAAGTTAGAAGCATGGAATATGGAGCAAGACGAAATCCTCCAAAGTCATGGAAAATCTCTAGCTTTGAAATTGTACATATCAATCAAACAGATTATGCATAAATAATTCCACCTAGCATAAATGGTACTATGCAAAGTATTGGTTTAATTCATTGTCACACCAACATTTACAGAGTGATGTCAATTTATTCCATTTCTGATCTAGGTGGCCACCTGCCTATTCCACTTGGACCCCCACCATTGTTTCTTTCAGTTTTTTAGTTTCCTTAATTATAGCACAATTTACTATTTTTGGCAGTTTTCCGGGTCTTGAACTTTTGGAGCCGTTCTAAGGCTTAAACGACGTTTTTTGGAAAAATCATTGGTTGGCGAATATGGGTATTTAACTCAATATTCACTGCCATCATTTGTAGTCCTCGGATATATTTTTCTCACGAGGTATCGTATGGGTCAAACGGAGATCGTATGCCAAAGTTATGACCCTGGGAAGTTGATGTACCAATTTACCCCAACGGGGCCCATAGTTCGGTGTTTCATCTCTTAGGGTTAGGTTTTTTGATGATTGGGGTTTTCCATTGTTTCTCAATAATAAATAGGTCTTCAAGCCTCATTGTAACACAATTCATAGGCATGTAGTCGATACATCTCTTCTCAAAGATAAGCTACCATCGTCCGAGCTAGTCTTTTTTACATTATGTTTGTAAGCATACTTCAGTATTTCATATTAATGAAATGAAGTTTTATTTCGGTTGCATCTTTGTATTTATGGTTATCTCTATAATTTTTTGTGTTCCTGTTCAAATTCATATTAATTTCCATCATCAAAAAACAATCCAAACACTCCTAGAATTGGACAACGACAATTTAATTTTATCATATGCTCATTCACATTGTGTTTCGAGACAATATATGGAGATTCCCTGCCAATTTAAAATATGATATGTGTGTCATCATTCTGAATCTTTAGAGTATCAATAAAGGATATTATGTATCTTCCAATTAATGGTACCAATTTGATTTACTTTATTTATTTTAAATAAAAGGATATATTTTCATTCAATCTTTTTCATGATAAAATTTTATATAAATATTTGTATTTTTTATTAACAAAAATGTAATCATATAAGGGTTCCAATTATTGACCTTATTGAGGTCAATTAGAATTGGTTTATTTATTTATTTTATGTGAAAGATATATTTGTATTTAATTAATTAAATGCAAAGGATTTTCTTTTATTTTAAAATGAAGATATTTTCATAAATTAAGATGAAAATTTGTATGTGTAATTTTATTTTAATTGACAGTAGTGTAATTAAATTTCAATGGTTTGAAAAGTATATTTTCATTCAACTTTTTATGATGAAAATTTGTACAAATAATCTTATTTTAATTGATAAAAGTAAATCAAACATACTTTATAAAAATTATATATTCTAAATAAAATATTTACTCTTCCAATTTAACAATATTTAAAGTTAACAAACCATATATAAATTGTAATTTTAATACAAAATAAGAATATTGATATGTGGTAATGTTAAATGTAATATTCTTATGGATTATATGCATATTATGAATAAGAAATAAAGATGATGAACACTAAACAATATTCATTTTTGTTTTTTTGAAGAGTTTTATAATGTTTTAGATGACAATGTAAAGTTGTAGACACAATGTTATAGTCAAATATTTTATTGGACACCTCTATAAAAGAGGAATTGTTCAATGTCTCCATATAATAAATGCACATTACAACTTATATTTATATTTCTAATATATCATAATTATGTTTGACCATGGGAGTCATGTTGTTGATCTCATTAGAGGAGAAGAAATAGTCCTAAACCTCGAGGCCTTCTGTGGGTTGTGGAATCCATGAATTTTGTTTTATATTGATCTGGAGGGATCTGTCGGATGATAGGAATAAGCAGCACCACGGCCAAGGGTTGTAGCTTCTCCTTGTTTTTTGCCTTGATCCATTAATGTGCCTTATATAGATGAATCAATATACAGTAAATTGAATATGCAACCTTTTGTACTATGCCATGTGTTCTCAAAAAGTGAATCCTTGGCTTAAGTTGTGTGTTGTGAGTGATCGAGGGAATAATGTCTATGAATTCTATATGGAGGTTGGGTTCTGGATGATCGCAATTATTGTTTACCCGAATTGAAATTGTTATGTATTGTTTCTTATTAGGCAAAGTTTTGTATTCTCCACAAAGAAAATTACTTCTGACCATTGAAAATGCTAGTGTATCTTTGTGGGTGTGAATGTTTCATGATTTTGTCTTGGCCTTTTTCTATGGTATGTTTTAGAATAGATCCATTTTAACCCTTGAAGGATAAAAACAATGTAAACTTTGAAACGGGAACCCATACTGTTACCTGTTTTGTAGAGATAGCAAAAAAGTGACCCAATTTCGAAAAGGGGTTATACAGAACACACATGTGTTTTTTAAAGCTTAGTTTTTGTCACTAATTTTTTTTATGTACATTGCGTTTTATAATGGTAGTGTTTTTTATGCTGATTCAAAAACGTGGTAATTCTGCACCAGACTATTTTTTTAAAAGGTTTTTTTTTTTACGTTTTTGATTTTCTAATGTATGAAATGTAAATAATTATTTTGTAAACTTAATAATTTTTGAAGTGGTCTTTTTCTTCATATTTTCTTGTTTTTATTTTAATTTTATTTTTTTGTAGTGAGGTTTTTATTGTTTCGCATATTTAAAAAAGAAGGTTGATATTTTGAATTTTCAATATTCTACATATTTATACATTGTTAATTAATTTTTCAATCCACAAGAAATAATTGTTTCTAAAAAACAATATTTTCTAACAATTGACATAAAAATAGCCATTTTTAACATAAATATAATTAAAAAACTACACGTTTTGATAATTTTTTGCTACAATTGACATGCGAAAATCACAATTTTTATACGAAAATTTTAACTAAAAATAGTTAAATAATAGTTTTTTTTTATGAATTTCATATCAAAAAAATAATAATAATCACTTTTTTTTCAAAAAATAATGGTTAACTTAAAAATTAATGTGAAAATCACATATTGCAAATATTCAACGCATAACAACCTTAATTGAGTGTATATTCTTCTCATAAAATGTCAAAGTCAAAACATTGCAAGTATAACTACTTAATAGTTACAAAAAATGAGCTTGATTTCCAAGCATAACTTAAATTTAATCAACAATGTCAAGTAATCCAAACTCTTCGTCCTCTAGAGTTTCATCATTGTTTTCTTCCTCAATATTTTTCTGCTTCCTTTTGCTCATTTTCGTCTTCTAATGGATCTTTCATGTCTGTTAATCTCCCAATGTATGTCTTTCCAAACATCCCATGTAATGGTGGTTGAGGTTCCTTTGCCTTTTTTGTGACACGTGATTCACTAAAGTCCCCTTTCTTCAACCCAATTTCTTGCATTGCATCTGGAAGAAATTGAAGAGCATTAATTCTTTGCTGAATGAAATTGCATTGTAATGGATCTTTTTCAATTGCAATGCAATTTCTTCCTTTTTGAAGGCAACATGCTAGTATTGTACCTAGTTATCAAGCACAAAATAAATAATGAAGTAAATTAGTACAATGACATATTAATTAAAAAAATAACATATTGAATATGCTTGAACACTGCTAAATCGCTAACCTAGCTGCTCCGCACCTCTGAGCTGCCTCCTACCTCCTCCCCGCCTGGCAGCCCCGTTGCTAGGCCTCCTCGCTCTCAGCCTCCTATCAGGGCCGCCTCCATCCCTCCTTCTCGGCTCCCCCCTCCCTTTTCTGAGTGAACGGCTCCTGCTGCGACCGGGACTGTTTGCTGCGAACAGACATGCCGCCCTCAGGGGGCCCGGAGCCATTGGACCCTCCCCTGCCCCCTCCACCGGAAGTGATTGCTTTCAAAGCAATGATCGACTCGAACTCCAAGCGCCAGCCCTCAGCCAGACAGCAGAAATTTGTCAAGAAGATGGATTCCATACCATCGGTAGCTCTCCCTGAAGAAGAAACCTGCAAAGCAGCTCTAAACCTTGCTGAGAAAGGCCTCATAGGCCAGTTCACGGGTCTCTGGCCCTCGCCTAAGTCGGTAGAGGAATGGACTCAAAGGAACTGGAAGCCGTTAATCAAAGAAGGAATCAAGAGCTACTTCGTAGGTAAAGGTTTCTTTGTCTTCGTCTTTGAAAGTGCTGAGGACAGAAGCCTAATCTTCAGAAACGGACCTTATTTTATGGGCCCCCAAGGACTATATCTCAACAAATGGTCGCCAGACTTCGACCCAGCTCAGGATGTCCCATCTGCTGTTCCGGTGTGGGTGCGGCTTCCCCATCTTCCCCTCCACTGCTGGAACCAGAAGTCTCTTCAGATCATCGGCAACGGATTAGGAAAATACATAGATCAAGCTGCAAGAAAAGATCAATATTCATGTGCACGCATCTATGTCGAAGTCGACCTGGAGGAGGGTCTACCGGAAGCCATTAAACTAACAGTCACAGGATGGACGCATGTACAAGAGTTGGACTATGAACAACTTCCATTCAAATGTAGGCACTGCCATGGCTACAGGCATTTCACCAAGCACTGCAAGAAAAAGGTGGAAGAACAGTCAGACAAACAGAATGGTGAGCAATGGACCCTAATACAAAAAACTACCAATCACAAAAAAAGCAATGGAAAAGGTATTTCGAAAGAGGCACCAAGCAGCTCCAACCCCATCCAAGAAAAGAACTCAAATGATAAAGAAATCAGACAGAGTAAGCCAGCCACAACAGCCCCGGAAAACTTGGATCAAAGCGCTACTCCTATCTCTAACAAAGAAGATGAGGAAATGGCTCACCTGGAAGTCCCCCAAGGAAGCCCTTCAATCCCTCATATGCAGATGTAACAAGGAAAAAACCAGTTGAAAGCTTCGACTCCTCGGAGGAGGAAAACTACGAGCAGCCCACAAGAAAAGTCGGCAGGAACTCCCGCAGAGAAGCAAGGGAAGAGGAGGCAGAAAGGCTCAAAACCCAAGGAAGCCAGCCCATAATCGAAATGTCTATTGGGAGAAACTCCAGAAACAGGCCCTCCAAGGGAGGCTCCCACCCCACCCCTGGTAAATAATGTGCCTCGTCTCTTGGAACTGGAGAGGTCCGGGCAACCCCATGAAAGCGGAAGCAGTCAAGGATTTGCTCAAAATAGAACCCTCAGACATTCTCATGCTCCAAGAGACTAAGATAGATGGGAAAGCCCTCCTAGACATTAGCAAGAAGAAATGGAAGAAAAGCACAGGAAGAGCAGTCAGCTCAAGAGGCTCATCCGGAGGGCTTGCAACTCTCTGGACAAAAGAGCTCTTCCAGCTGACCAAATCCCATGAGACTCAGCACTAGATCTTTACGGAGCTTACACATTGTTCAAGTAAGTTGATCATATCCCCCTTCAATCTTTATTTACCTATCCTGTATTCTGAAAAGAGAGATTGTTGGAATTCACTTAATGAATTCTTAGAGTAGCATTCCCCTAGTAATATCATTCTTGCTGGGTATTTAAACATTGTTTTAAAATCCAAAGAAAAAAGGGGAGGAATCAATAGCAGAGACACCATGCTCCCCATGGTTGAAGACCTCATACAGCAATGGGATCTTCTTGATTTCAATCCGGTCAAAGGGCTCTATACATGGACCAACAACAGAGTGGGAGAGGAACATATATCAGCCCGTCTGGATCGATTTCTTGTCCAAGACACTCTGATGATGAACAGGAAGATAATCATCACCAAAATTCTACCGAAACTCACCTCAGATCACAAACTGGTTCAACTCATTCTGGAAGATGAAGAAGATCTTGGTCCAATCCCCTTCCGATTCAGCCCTCTTTGGATTGAAAGGGACGGATTCACTGACACAGTGAAAGCAGCATGGGCCAAATCCTTCACAGGGTCCTCCAGCTATGTGTGGGAACAAAAACTCAAAGCCACAAAGCAAGCCCTGAAGAATTGGATAAAGAAACCAGCTCCAAACCCAACCAGTCAAAGAAAAGAAATTGTTCAGTCTTTAGAGGCGTTGCAAGTCGAAATGGAAACCAGAGATATTACTCCAACGCTACTCAACAAAGAAGTAAAAACGCAATGTTCTTCATTTCGATCTTTTCGAATTGAGGAAGAGTACTGGAGAATCAAGTCTTGAAGTTTTTGGTTGAAGGCAGGCGACCGGAACACCTCCTTCTTCCATTGCTAATATCGAGCAAGACTCTCCAGAAATCACATCTCTGAAATTACAACAGCAGAGGGGTAGATTTGCAAAGGGTTCAGCCAGATAAAAGAGGTAGCTGAAAGACACTTCAAACATCTCTACACTGCAGACACCCAAACCAACGAGGAAGAAACTACTGAGCTCCTCTCTAACATCCCTCTCTTGATTAGCCCTGAAGACAATGCCATTCTCACTAAGCCCATCACTGAAGAAGAAATCATAAAAGTCATCTGGTCCATGGAATCGGACAAGGCCCCTGGGCCTGATGGTTTCACAATCTACTTTTACAAAACTTGCTCGGACATCATCAAAGCTGACCTTTTAAAGATGATAAAAGGATTTATGAAAAAATCCAAAGTAGGAGGAGGAACTAACTCCACCTATCTCGCTCTTATCCCTAAAGAAACCAATCCTGAAACCTTCGCCAGATTCAGGCCTATATCGCTTTGCAATGCCTCCTACAAAATTCTTGCAAAGCTCCTAGCTAACAGGATCAAGCCATTGCTCAATAGGCTGATTTCAAGCAATCAAGGTGGCTTCGTAGAAGGCAGACACATTCTGGATAATGTCATCCAAGTCTAGGAGATAATTCACTCAAGCAAACAGCGAAAAGAAAAAGGCATGCTGATAAAACTCGATATGGCCAATGCTTTTGACCGAGTTAATCGAGCCTTCCTCTACAAAGTCCTTCATTCCTATGGCTTCTCCCCCCATTTCGTCAACCTCATCTCAGCTTGCACTAACAACCCCTGGATTTCCCCTCTCGTAAACAGTCACCCTACTCCATTTTTCCAAGCCCAGAGAGGCCTCAGGCAAGGATGCCCTCTCTCTCCTTTCCTGTACATCCTGATGGTGGATTCTCTCAGCAGAAAGCTAATAGCTGAAAAATCCTCAGGCTCCCTTCTAGGCCTAAAACCTTCCAATTCCTCTCCAGCTTAGAACCACGCTCTTTTTGCAGATGACTCCCTCCTCATGGGAGGCGCCTCTGTTAGAATAGCCAAGGAATTTGACTTTGTCCTAAAATGCTATTCTAGGGTCTTTGGTGCCTCAATCAATGAAAGAAAAAGTGAAATTTATGGTTGGAACATTGGCCAGCAAGAGCTTACAGGAATCTCCAACATCCTTGGCTTCATCGGTCATGCCCACTGGGAAAAGATTAAATACCTCGACACTAACTGTTGCAACAAGAGGTCGCTGTGGATAGAAATTATCAGCAAAATAAAAGTAAAAATCTCTGTATGGGGAGGCTACTGGCTCAAAAAAGGAGGTAAGGTCATCCTAATCAAGGTTGTGTTATCTGCGCTCCCAATATACCAAGCAACCTTCCTTCTCGCTCCAAAAAGTGTGACGGATCAAATCTCCAAGCTTCTCCGCGATTTCCTTTGGCAGGGAGGGAAAGGGAATCAACACAAATTTCATTTGGTTAAATGGGAAATGGTCAAACGTTCAACTTCTGAGGGAGGCTTGCAAATTCGTGACCCAACAATAGTAAACCTGGTGATGGGAGGCAAAATCATGTGGAATCTCTTCAAAAATCCCAAGCACCCTATCAACGAAATACTGAAGTCGAAGTATGCCCATAAAATCCCGCTCAGAAATCTGCAAGAAAGCCAAACAAGTCACAACACGCAAGTATGGCGATTATGCAATAAAAGTTTGAACTTCTTTAAGGGAAAGGCGTACAGGATCCCAGGCAACGAAAAGCAAATAAATCTGTGGCACGATCGCATAATGGACCGAGAACCCCTCGCAGATAATGAAGAAATCATAGAACTGAAATCTTGGCTGGAACGTGCAGGGATAAACAGTGTTTATGAATTATCCAAATGGGACAGTCATGACGATTGGCAAGGGTGGGACTTCTTTGGAGTCCCAGATTGCCTGAACTAGCAAAAACGCATTCTAGAAGAGCTGTTGGAAGAAGCGGTCCCAGTGAACAGGAAAACGAAAGATAGCTGGGGGTGGGGGAAATCTGGAAGCTATACAACAGCAGAAGCCTACAACGCTCTCCAGCCAACCAGGAACAACAGTAAATCCACAGAATTTTGGAGGAAAGTTTGGGATCCGCTAGCATTACCCAAGGTAAATTTCTTCTTTTGGACACTGGTTCACAACAAGTTGTTAACAGGAGACAATCTGGAAAAAAAAAAGCATAGCTGGGCCGCATAGATGTGAGCTGTGCAGAAGCAGCTCAGAGACAGCCAAGCACCTCTTCATGGATTGCAATTTTGCCAAAGAAGTTTGGAGTCTCATTCTTCATGAGTTAAAAATCACAGTCCCCCAATTTAATTCTGTAGCAGACCTATTTGATGCTTGGAATCAATGTTATCCTAACAAAATCCCCAGCAAATCATTTTGGAGGAAATTCTGGAATGCCATCCCCAAATATGTCTGCTGGCAGATCTGGTTGACCCGGAATGACCTGATTTTCAATGAAAAGCAGCAAGCCCCTTTTTCGGCAGCGGCAAAGGCCAAAGCCTTCCTCCTAGAAGCAGCTCAACAACAATATTTTTCAGATGATGTTTTGCTGCTCCCTGAAGAGGAGAGGTGGCTAGGCCCCCTTTCTCCTGTTATCAGCCCCTCAAGCAGCGAACCCAGATTGGTGAAAAAGAGACCCCAAAGCTACTATTCAAGAATGGTGGCGAAAACAAAAAATCACCACGATCTTCTTCGACGGAGCCTCCAAAGGTAATCCTGCGACAGCAGGAGCAGGAGGAGTCATTTATGCCCTGGACGGTTCAAGAAGGACAGCTTCTGTTGGGGCATCGGGCAAAAAACCAACAATCAAGCAGAGATCCAAGGCCTGCTCAAAGCTTGTCAAATAGCCAGAGACATAGGAGACAAAGAATTCCAAGCTTTTGGAGACTCAGAGATTCTAATAAAAAATTTAAACACGGGCAAATTGTTCACCAATGCAAGCCTCAACAAAACTCTGAACAGATTAAAGAGAATCCTGCTCGACTTCGACTCCTACAAATTCCTCCACATCCTCAGAAACTTGAACAGTGAAGCAGATCTGTTGGCGAACAAAGGTTTGCACTCTTAGGAAAGGGCAGCTTCTCATAAATGACGAAAGTTCATTTCATCCCTGTAATCCATGAGAAATATGCATTTTGTAATACTACAAGAAACAAAAACAAAAGCATTGTAATGATGGTTGCCAAGGCGTTAGTCCAATATTTTCCTCAATAAATTAAACATATCCATTTCAGTTAAAAAAATAAAAAAAAAATAACATATTGAAATTCAATTGTATATAATAAAACTTACCTGAGCTAGAAAATAAATCCAGAACCCAATCTCCTTCATTTGAACATATGTCTATAAGATAGTTAATCAATAATTGTGGTTTTTGATAAATGTTAACTATCTCTCCTTTTGCTTCTTTGTCTTCATATGTTAGTTTTCTCACAACAGCATCATAACTCAGTATTTGGCTATGACTCTTTCCGTCCACCCGATTAAAAATCATAGACATACAGCTATCATCTTTTGCCCAACTATCAATATGAATGAACTCACAATCATTTATAAATACTTGATCATCATGGTTAAGAAGATTTGACTTTTGCCTGTAACATGAAATAGTAAAAGTTCAATCAACTTGTACATAAATGAATTTTTCAACATTAATCACATATACATTTTAAACGTCTTACCATGTAAGCTGCATCCTTGAATTTGTTTTCCCTTTGAAGCTTGACAATATCATTGCCAATTGTGTGTTTGAATGAAATGTCACAAATCCCCATAATGGTGATGACATGACTTCTACAAATCTCGCAACCAGTGTACTAAAAGCTTGATAAGTATAAGGGTCACTATCATAGTCAATATTTGGAACATTGAAACCATGGGGAATATCTGCAATAACTAGGGCATACTCCCTTTTAGGTATGAGTTTAGCAATGTCTTCACAGTCGCCTTGTATTACTTGATATTGAACAGTGTCTAACCCATTCCAAATGAAATGAGTAAGAGTTGGATCAAGTTCAACATTCTTAACACGTTGCTTCCTCAATCTTTCAGTCTTTATTTTTTCAATAAAGGTTCTGAAACTAGTTGGCGCTTCATTATCATCCTTCTTCATCTTTTATAAAATAAACAAATATATGTGTAAGTTATAAATTAAAAATAGTACACAGATGAAAAAAAACGAATGTGTAAATCAAGATACCTTTTTAAATGCAAGATAAAAAGCTTTTAATGTTGATGTAGAACTTGAATCTGGATAGTTGTCTACGACATCATCCCAACTATCTTCATTCAACAATCTAACCATTTGTTCTTGAATTTTCATGTAAACTTTGTGACTACATAGATAAAGTAACAAAAAGTCAATATAATGATATGTATAACAAATACTACCAAGAACAACATGTTTTATTTAAAAGAAAATTATAATCTAGAAATAAATAAAAATAATTCAACAAACTTACTTTTGAAATTCCTCAGACATTTCCCCCAATGATAATTCCCTTGACTTCACACGAGATAATATTGATTTGACAATTTTTTCATCTTTCACTCCTTGCATTGCTCTCCAAGGTGTGATAGTCATATCTTTTGGAAGCTGCTTCAAGTCAGGACTTAATTTATTGCCACCACATATCAATGAATTTTTAACCTTCTGGTTTTTAATGCCAATGTTTTCCCACATGCTAAAAATCTCATCAATCAAGTTCCAAACATCTCCAGTTCTAAATGCCAATTGGAAAATGTTATCAACACCTCTAAATATATCACTAGGAAGGTTGCGTTTTCCACCTTTTGAATTGGGTTTCTCTTCAATTTGATAGCCTATTTCCATACAACATTCCCTTCGGAAATCTGCAGTAACATTTATCCTATCCCCACCACATTTTTCTTGAAATTCACTATGAATAAATCTAACCCTTTGGATGAAAGTCATCGATATCCTATATTCATTATCTGAATTATGATCCCATGCCACTAACTTTGCCTCTGTATCCGATAAACCAACGTAAATGATACATTTCATTGTTTCAAAACGTGGGTTATTGGGATATTCCTCCATCAATTGTCTTTGAGCTTCTACAAAATGGTTCCCCCCAGGCACATAATAATTGTATTCAAAACATTTTGACTTATCAAATGCTTATTTGTTGGGAACTTGAACTAGATCAACAAGAAGCACATAATTAACCACATGAGCATATGGATTATACCTCATCAATGTCTTCAAGTTGTGAACATGCAGATGGTGTGGCTTTCTGACTTGATATTGACATTGTCCTTCACTTGCCTTATAGGTTTGTCTGACATTAAGCTGAAATGTACAACCACCATCAATTAAGTTTTTCTTTGTCAAATTTTGTCGAATGGCATTTTGTTTTGTTTTGATAATGCCATCCTCTAAATCAGCTCCTGGTGTAATGATTTCTCTGCTTTCTTTTGAAGTTTCACTAGGTTCTTGACTGCTGGTAATGACTACTTCAAAATCTTCAACTTTACTTTTCTTCGTCATAACATTCTCAACAGATTTATTTTTGGGCGTTGTTACTTTTGGTCTTTTACGACTCTTCTCAGTTCCAATGTCATCTTCAGTAACGGCAACATATGCTTCACTATCAGTTTCAACTTCATTTCCCTCAAAAGTAACTTGTTTACCCTTGCTAGATTTATCCACTAGAGGCCTTTTTTTTTTTTTTTTGATCCTTTGGATGTAGTTTTGTAGCATCATCAATTACTACATTTTGCTTGTTTTCCATATCTTCTTCTGACACTGAGTAAAAGCTGCTGAAAACTTTCATGATATCATGCTCTATGAAATGAATGCCTCCCAACCTAATTGAACAACTTTCAACAAAATTCTGCCAAATAAAATATCATATGTCAATAAAAACAAAATTAAAAAAATATAGCGAGACACTTTCAAGAAAACAAAATACAAATATAAATGACAATACTTACGATGTTTTGTTTCATCTCATTTATGATTTGTTTACACAACTTTGTAGATACCTCTCTCATGTCATAAAATGAATATGTTAGATGATATTTAATCCTTTCATGTGACTTGGGAGCTTTTGTAAGTATGTAAACAACTTCAGTGTCTGGTACCGAACACATATCTATGACTCTTCCCATCAGCTAAAAAGTTCCATTTTCATTCGGTATATCAATATATAGATATATGTTCACACTTTGACTTTCTCTTTCTTTCACATACCATATTCTTGATGGGAATTTCACCTCTTTTGAATTCTTCCAGTCTGAAATCATCTTCTTATCATTTGAGGCACTTGAAAGATTTGTAGCCATGAGCTCAAGTGGAGTTCGTTCACCAATGTTTTTTGAAGATGCACCTTTAAGTGTCTTTGGTCCAGACATATTCACAAAAATCTTCTTTGATGCCATTTTCCTGAAAAATAAAAGCACAAATTAGTAAACAATGAAAACATATTAACTTAAATCCACAACGAAAATATATCCTAAATTTTTAATTTGTATAATCAGATAATTGAAATTAAAAAATATTAACACTAAGAAATGGCAGAAGCCCATTGACACCACCCTGTACATCCACGGAGTGGCAGGCGATTTCCCCACCACTTACCCCGAACGCCCCCTACCCCTCTTCCCCCTCAATCGACCCACGCCACCCCACCCCGCAATTGGACGACCATCCAGCCACACTCTTACCCCCCTTCTACACCTCCCCTCTACCCCCACGCCACCCCACCCCCAACCACTTCCCCTCCACGGCCCGCTCCACCCCCTAACCCCCCTACCAGCCCACAACCTCAATGCCACGCCACCCCCTTTCCGCTCTCCCCAACCCCCAACATCCTACCCCCTTCCCCCCCAACCAAGCCACCCCACCCCGCAATCGGACGGCCACCCCAGCCCACCCTTACCCACCTTCCACCTATTCCGCCTACCCGCCTTGCCCCCAACTAAACCACCCCTCCCCGCAATTGAATGGCTACCCAGCCCACGTTTACCCCTCCTTCCCTCTACCCCTTAACCCCCCTTCCCCTATCTCATCCCCCCTACCTCACTCCTCATCCACCCCTCCTCCCTTCCTCTCACCTCACCCCTCATCCCACCCTCTTCCTACCCCTCCTCCTCACTCCCCTCCCCCCCTCCACTACCTGCGGCCACCCCTACCCCTTGTTCCCCCTCACTCTAACCCCCCCCCCCCCCTCACCCCTCACCACCTCCTCCTTCCTAACCTTCCTGAATTCTATGGACTATGACAGTAGCACTGAAGAAGGGGAAGATGAAGAATATCCTCCAAGTCAGTATTTGAAAAGCACAATTGACCATAGTGTGGATAACATTCCTCTTAATGATGATAAAAATCCTTATACAAATGATGATCTAATGATGGAGATGTTGCCAAGAAATATTGTATCGAGGAGTAGGAGCAAACCTTTTCGTATCAATGCAAGATGTTCTAGTTATACAAGGGGTAGAGCAGAATATCTGATGAGAAGAAGTTCTATCAGCGCACTCATTTCAAGTGAATGTTGCAAAAAATATTGCTTGAAACATATGGATTTCAAATTTGCATTTGAGAGTAGGAAGAGATATTTGTCAATGAATAAAAGCATGCAAAATTATGGGTGCATGTAATCTACATTGTTAGGTTATGATTATCATATTAAGAATTTATTTATCTGTAGAAAAGCTTTCAAAATGTTTCATTCGATTGGGAATTTTCCTCTCTCGAGAATTCAAGAAAATTTGGAAAAGGATCCCACATTTTATTCTGAAATATGTCATAAAAGACAGTTTGGGCCATTATCAAACATTGCAATGTCATGGATGAAAGATTTCTTTTCAAAGCATGGAGAGTGTATGCCAAATAGAGAGACAATACATATTCTAGATAATTTTTCGAGACGCGAAATCTACAACTTATACAAAGAATATGCAGAAGGTGCTGAGGGACATGGCCGGTTTATTACATATCAATATTTTGTGAAGATATGGAAGAAAGAATTCAACAATGTCTGTATTCCTAAGAAGACAAGGATGGGCATTTGCAGTACATGTGCTTCTCTTAAATCAAAAAGGGACAAATGTGAAGGGTCAGAAAGAGGTAGGCATTCATAACTTTAACTTTTAAGGTTGTATATTCATCAAGTATGAAAACATATTTCTTAATGGATTTATTTTATGTCATGTAGATTCAATTGTCAAAGAAATTCATATAGAAATTTTGAATAATATGACACTTATTCACAAAGATTATCCCGATTATACACTATTGCAGAATACATGCATAATACATAACCTCCTCTATGTTGATCATCAATTTAGCAGCATTAAAAACAATGAAACATCAATCGCATGTGCACATTAACACAGTATGTAACCCGGGGAAAGCATACAGCTGAAAACCCCACACTATCTGTATATTATATTGATTGAGAACATGTAAAAATACATAGTACAATACTCCTCACAAGTACTCAGTACTATCTCCACCTATTACACACAAACTAGCTCAGATCTGATGCCTCAAATCTCCTCCACTGTTTGCCTGCCTCTACTGCGCAATCCTGCAAGAGAATAATGATGAATGGCTGAAGCAAACTTGTATTCCTTGGCTGAACCACACAATTCTCATTGGCATTACTCAATCCCATTGATTGTGCAAGATCTCATGCACAACTATAGTCACAATTGATAACAATCTCAACCTCTAACACCTGTCTCCACTGAACTGTCCATGCACCAAGTTAACTGATGTATTCTTTAGTTGCTTTATGAGTTAATAATTAGTGAATTAATTTAACAATTAATTCACATCACTCATCACTAGTGTATTTGCAATTAAACTAAATACAACTAGTTCAACCAAGTCAAACTGAACACAACTCCATCAACTCCACAATCAACTCCACCAAAACTCAACCACTTGAGTTTTGACTGAAGTCCACCATGCAATAGCTCAATTGACCCACAAGAAAAGTGTATTCCCTTCTAACAGCTGCATGTGTCACATCTGTAGCTCAAAATGAAGTGCTCCAAGAGGATAAGGTAATGTTTATAGTCCAAATATTATTATGAGACAATAATATTCGACTGTTCTATTTTTAGCCTGGCAGTCTAAAAATAGAAACCGCCCATATGTCTAAAAATAGAAGTCCATCTATTTTTACCAACATGACCAATCATCTACAAATAGCATCCTGCAACTCATAGACCATGATCCATATGTCTAAAAATAGACATAGTCTAAAAATATACTTTGCGCCAAAAATACCCTGTGGGCCCACTTAGTGAAGGCGACTTCTTTCCACTAAGCTCCATCATCTTGTTGCATTCTCAACACTCCCTCTCAACAAGATATGGATTATCAACAACCCCTATCCTGCAACAACCCCTATCCTGCCTCGGTGGTATTCGAATTTGCTTCTGGTGAGCGCCTTTGTCAAGATATCAGCATCCTGATCCTCCGTTGGAATGTATGAAAGTGACATGATTCTTTGTTGCACACAATCTTTGATATGGTGGTACCTGATGTCAATGTGCTTAGATCTATCATGAAATACTGGATTAGCCGAGAGTTTAATGCAACTCTGGTTATCACAGTAAATCATAGTAGGCTCCAAGTATGAACCGAACAACCCAACCAGGATCTTCCTCATCCATATAGCCTCGCATGCAGCCAAACTTGCTGCCATATACTCGGCCTCTGCTGAACTGAGTGCCACGAATCTCTGCTTCCTGCTGTACCAAGAAACTGCTGTCAACCCGATACTGAAGACCCCTCTAGATGTGCTCTTTCTATCCGTTGGGATCCCTGCCCAATCTGCATCCGTGAAGCCACATAGCTTCACCTCATCCTCCTGTCTGTACCACAATCCATATCCCAATGTGCCTTTGAGATAGCGCAATACATGCTTGCGTGCCTTTCAGAAGATCTTGGTTGGCTTAACCATAGCTTGTGAAAGTTGGTTAACAGCATAACATATATCGGGTCATGTATTAACCAGATACATAAGCGACCCCACCAACTGTCGATAAACAGTGGCATCCACTACTTCTGTTGAAGTAGCATCCTCCTTCCTCCAACCTCCAAGAAGAGGAGTATCAACAGGCTTGTAGCCATGCATGTTGAACTTCTCCAGTATCTCTCGAGAATACTTACCCCGAGAAACAAATAGTCCATCACTGCGCTGCCAAATTTCCAATCCCAGGAAATAATGAAGGAGGCCCAAGTCCTTCATCTCAAACTCCTTAGCAAGATCATCCTTGCATGATAGTATAAACAGCTCATCACTTGTTAGAATCAAATCATCTACATAAAGTACAATGATAAGCAACTTACCCTCCACCACAATCTAGTATAGGTTAGGATCCACCTCACTCTTGGAGAATCCAAGTCCGGTGAAATAACTGTCTATCCGTGTGTACAAGCACGTGGTGCTTGTTTCAACCCATACAGTGCTCTCTTGAGCCTGCACACATGCGACTCGCTGCTGAAGATCTCGAAACCTTCGAGTTGCTCTATGTACACCTCCTCTTCAATGACTCTGTTGAGGAACGCAGTCTTCACATCCATCTGATGAATGTGCCACCCCATCTGCGTTGAGAGAGCAAGAATCGTTCGTATGGAAGAATACCTTGTGACAGGTGCAAAGGTCTCCTCATAATTGATCCCCTCTATTTGTGAAAACCCTCGGGCAAAAAATCTTGCCTTGTACTTCTCCACACTCTCGTCAGTTGCCTGCTTAACTTTGTAGATCCATCTCGAACCCACCACTGATTTCCCTTCCGGTCTTGGGACAATCTCCCATGCACTGTTTCTAACAATCGAATCATACTCTTCCACCATGGCATCTACCCATGCGGGATCCTCCACAACTTCCTCGAAAGAGGATGGCTTAGTCACAACACATTTTCTCATAAGAGCCATGTATCCAGTGTACCGATCGGGTGACTATCTCTGTCTACGTTGAGCTGTAGGTGGTCCTACAACCTTCTCTGCATCTTGAGCCAGTCGCTCAGCTTCTGTCAAGCGCTTTCACCCTCTAATGGTTGGCATTGCATGAGTGGTCTCTTCCACTCCATGAACTTCGTCCTGTGGCTGATCCACATCCTGAAGCTCATCCTTAGGAACTAATAGCTCCTCATCTGCATGCAAGTGTGGCTCCCTCTCAAGCGAACACTTCATGGCTTTCTCCTCCTGAAATTTTATATCCCATCGCACAATAGTCTTGCCACTGTCTTACAAATGCGCACGATAGTTGTGGGGCGTATCAGCGTACCCCAAAAATATCCTGACCTCTGCAGTCGGCTCCGGCTTCTTCCTGGCATCCTTCGTCACATGCATGTAAACGTTAGAACCAAAAATCCTCAAGTGAGAAATATCAGGCCTCTTACCCGAATAAGCCTCCTCGAGTGTACTCATGCTAAGTATCCTGTGAGGAAAACGGTTCTGCACATAGATTGCAGTATTACATGCTTCCGCCCACAAGTGAAGGGGTAGGCCCTGATCATGCAACATCGCCCGTGCAACACCCACAATTATTTTGTTCTTCCGCTCAACAACCCCGTTCTGTTGTGGGTTATGGGGAGCTATGAGCTCTCTTCGAATCCCTTCGGTGTTGCAGAAGTCCTTGAACTCGCCAGAAATGTATTCACCACCATTGTCACTCCTAAGAGCCTTCACCTTCTTCCCCGACTCCTTCTCGACCAGTGCTTTGAACTCACAGAACTTTGAGTATGTCTCGCTCTTCTTCTACATGAAGAAGATCCAACACTTTCGAGAGAAATCATCAACAAAGATCACATAATACCTGTGCTTTGCTGTCGAAGCTACTGAGAAAGGTCCACACACGTCTGTGTGAATTTTCTCAAGGATCGTCGTGGCGCGACTATCCTTCTCGTGAAAGGTGACTTTCACAAACTTTCCCAAAGTACACCCCTTGCACTGATCTGACTATGCAAGAGTGCCTTTAGGAAGCCTAGTAGTGATCTGCTGCAGTATCTTCAAGGCTCCATGGTGAAGGTGACCCAATCTCCTGTGCCACAACTCACCATCATCCCGGCTCACCAATCCTTCTGCCTTGCATGCCATGCTGCGCAGCCATCTACATGCTACTGTTAAAGGTTCCTGACTTGAACCCCTATCTTCCGGGTTTCTCTAGTTGTCTTACTGCGCAGGAAAGCCTTTCCCTCGCTGAAAACAACATCATATCCTTGTCTTCTAACATCGCCACAGAGATAAGATTCTTCTTCAATCCTGGAACATGCATCACTTCCTTCAATATGAAGGGTTTACCAGACTCCCTCTCAAAGGAAATGGTACCGATATCGGTCACACTGTATCTACCATCATCGCCCATCTTGACGTGCACTCCAAGATCTTTCTCCTCCAGATCAGAAAACAAATCTCGATCTCCTGTCATGTGAAAAGACGCACCACTATCCAAGAACCATGCCGGTCCCATCACACTTGATACCAAGCATGCGATCAACGAAAAATCAAGCTCAAACTGCGAGGCTAAGGCCTCTCCTGCTGCAGATCCAACAGCTTGCTTATTTTTCTTCTTCTGCGGAAAATTTGTGGCATAGTGTCCGTGCTGGTGACAGTGAAAGCACTTCACCTTGGACAGTCCTGCTTCTTGCCTTTCGCACCGGAATGAGAAGCTTTCTTGTTCTTCCCCTTCTTTGCTTTGGCAGCCAAAGCGCAATTTTCTTCATCAAGTGCCTTTGATGAAGATCCGTCCCTGGTATTCCGCCTGATCTCCTCATGCACAAGATCTGACCAAAGTCTCTCCCATCTTGGCAATTTTTCCCGACCATTGACAGAGTCCTGATAGGAATGCCAACTCTTCGGAAGACCAAGGAGAGCCAAGCTCACCAAGTCCTCATCATCGACAGTCACCCCCACACTTCCCATCTCATCCCTGCATTGAGTGAACTTCGTGAGATACTTGGGCATACTGTCTCCCTTCTCGCACTTAATGTTTCTGAGTTTATCCTTAAGCGCCAGCTTCCTCTGATCGCTCTTGCTTTGGAATAGATCTGTTAACGCTTTCCACATCAAGTATGGAGAATCCTTTCCATGCAGGCTGGACACAATGTGATCCTTCACACCCTCCAACAGAATCCTTCGACACTTTGTTGTCTTCTTTTGCCAAGCATCAACTTGCGTAGTATCAGTAGGCTTTGGGACCTCAACCTCTATGAACTCCTTCAGCCCATTATCATCTAACACCGCCTCCATCCTGTCCTTCCATGCAATATAGTTCGAGCTACCCTCAAGAGCATACTCCAATCGCAATCCGTTGAAAGACATTGCGAGGTTGACACCAAGAAAACACTGCTGCAAATTCGAATTCCACCAGCTCAAAACTCAACCGCCTCTGATCTAAAATTCGTGAGAACAAAGTATTTCTCATACAAAGATTGAATGTATGGGATTTTACTAGATATCTCACCTTCTAAAGGAAAGATGAATCCAGAGGCTACCTGGCCCAATTACAGACTCTGCCTGAAGAAATAAAATGTAAACACTTTCTGAATAATAGATCTAATGATCAACAACTCTGATACCATATAGAAATTTTGAATAATATGACACTTATTCACAGAGATTATCCTGATTATACACTATTGTGGAATACATGCATAATACATAACCTCCTCTACGTTGATCATTAATTTAGCAGCATTAAAAACAATGAAACATCAATTGCATGCGCACATTAACACAGTATGTAACCCGGGGAAAGCATACAGCTGAAAACCCCACACTATCTGTATATTATATTGATTGAGAACATGTAACAATACATAGTAAAATACTCCTCACAAGTACTTAGTACTATCTCCACCTGTTACACACAAACTAGCTCAGATCTGATGCCTCAAATCTCCTCCATTGTTTGCCTGCCTCTACTGCGCAATCCTACAAGAGAATAATGATGAATGGCTGAAGCAAACTCATATTTCCTTGGCTGAACCACACAATCGTCATTGGCATTACTCAATCCCACTGATTGTGCAAGATCTCATGCACAACTATAGTCACAACTGATAACAATCTCAACCTCTAACACCTGTCTCCACTGAACTGTCCATGCACTGAGTTAACTGATGTATTCTTTAGTTGCTTTATGAGTTAATAACTAGCATTTTCACCTTATGTTGCAAAGGAAACGCCGTAAGGCATAGAGTGGGGAAGAAAAACATAAAGTGGGGAAGAATAGAGACATGTATAGAGTGGGGAAGAATAGCATAGAGTGGGGAAGAATAGGGACATGTGAATGGACATTGTTGAAAGCAAGGGTGGATGATAATGAGTTACAATTGCAATAGTTAGTTATGTGTATTCTGAAAATGAATATTTTGTAAATAATAATAGGTTGTGGAAGAATTTATAAAAGGTATGCCATCAACTACACAATTGATATCTACAGAAATAGAAGGCTAGAAAACAAGAATTTTAATTTATAAGATACAATTTACATGGTTGATCAACATGTAGAAACCCCTTGTGTCATCGCTCTGTCCAAGTGGGGAATAATAATATGACAGTGGAATCACTATTGTGAATATGCAGAGACATAATACTATGGCATGCTTATAGATCGTTGTTGGTTGAATGACTTGCAATTGGCTTTCAAGCTGCTAGTTCACCATAAGTTGGATCTACAAAATATTTGTTGGATCTAAAGAACAAATAAAGCTAGGATAAAAGGTCCAAATTTATGAAATTATTAGTTTCTTCCTTCCCCACCTTTCCATTGTTGTTGTTACTATTATAATACTAATAATATTATTATTATCATTACCAGATAGCTCCCTGGATGCCGTCAAACATTTAATATTAATTTTATTAGAACAAATCAAGGTACGGATAGAAAGCTAAAATTTCTGAAATTATTAGTTTCTTCCTTCCCCTCTTTTTCGCTCTTAGCACTATGACACTTCCTTTCACATCCTACAGTGGATTGAACTTGCAAGAAAATTCGAGGTGAACCCTATACCTTTGCCTCTTCTGTTCATTTTTGTACAGAAGGAGGTATATACATCTTCAGTTCATATTTCTAGCCATTATCAACACCTAATACATGCTTTTGTATACAGGGAATTAAATTTTCATCATGTTTGAACTCAACTATTTGCCTTCCAAGGCTAGCTAAAATGGTTGTTGGGCTGAGGGCCTCCACTGCAAATATTTTTGTTGACAATGGCCGTTACAGAGAGTTTATTTTCAAGCATTTTCAAGTGGCTTCTGTGGATGAAGAAAGTGCAGCAGTAGTTCTAGTAAGTTGATCATTCTATACAAGAAATTCCCATCTGAAGCCCTGAGTAGGCTATGAGTGAGACTTTTTGCCTCTACATAAGAGTTCATTAGATAATGTGTTCTACAAACCCCTCTCACATACTCAACTGCATGACTGCCCTATTCAAGAAGCCAGTTATTCCAATAAGCAATGAAAATCACCTATACAATTTACCAATTACAACAACAACCAACCAACAAAAAAAAAATGTACTCAGCAGACTAAGGCAACAAACTGGTCAAGTAATAATCCTCAAAAGGGCCAATATACTAGGACTCTCCATTCAACTAGGTATTACCACCTATATTTTATTTTGATTTAAGTATATTTCCAGTAACAATTCACCAAAATGTAGTCAGCCTATGTGATGAAACAATATCACCAAAAGTTCAAACTACGCATGTTACCAATAAAACTGTTGGCTAAACCTATAAACAATCTTAATCATCCACTTCTACCAGCCTTGTTAGTATTAGGCTTTTACCAAAATGTGTGTGATTAAGTTGTTTCTCATCTTTTATCAGCTACCACGTTTGACAGAAAAGAAGTGCAAATTTCCTACCTCCACTATCTAACAGATCTGCTAATTTCTGAATCATTCAAAACTTGAACAGGGCCAATATATTGAAATGACACCATGAGAGCCTCAGAACTTATGCCTCCATTTATAAGCTATCTTAACTAAGCCATTTCTTTTGGTAATCCAAATAACAAAAAAACCATTCCATTTCTTGCCTTTAAAACAGATATTTTCATCCAACAACTTCTAGTGGCACGTAGAGGCAGATTCATTGAATTTTACAATTCACGCCAGTCTTGGTATGCAGAGGCAGATTCATTGAAATCAAATATTTCTTTCAGCAAAATATAACAATGTGATGAATACGTTGGCAACGATTAAATGACCCCTGGTCCACTGCAACGAGGAGAACATGATTCAATAACTATTCGAAGGCGCTACATGTACAAATGTAGTACACTGTTTTCTTCTGCCAAAGCTGCATTTATGGTTGTGATTATCATAGTCTTGTTAGGCATTGAAGTTTTTTCTAGATCACTCCCTAAATCAAAGGCAGTTACAGATGAATTCAACTCTGAACTCTGCAAGAGATTGGCTCTTAATTGAACTGTAATAGCTATGGAAATTTATTTATAAAAAGTATGCCATCAACTACACAATTGATATCTACATAAATAGAAGGCTAGAAAACAAGAATTATAATTTATAAGATCCAATTTACATGGTTGGTCAACATGTAGAAACCCCCTCCACTACAAATATTTTTATTGGCAATGGCCCTTATAGAGAGTTTATTTTCAAGCATTTTCAAGTGGCTTCTGTTGATGAAGAAAGTGCAGTAGTAGTTCTAGTAAGTTGATCAGTCTATAAAAGAAATTCCCATCTAAAGCCCTGAGAAGGCTATGAGTGAGACTTTTTGCCTCTACATAAGAGTTCATTAGATAATGCGTTCTACAAACCCCTCTGACATACTCAACTGCATGATTGCCCTATTCAAGAGCCAGCTATTCCAATAAGCATGTGAATGAAAATCACCTATACAATTTACCAATTACAACAACAACCAACCAACAAAAACAAAAAAAATGTACTTAGTAATAATCCTCAAAGGGCCAATATACTGGGACTCTCCATTCAACTAGGTATTACCACCTATATTTTATCTTGATTTAAGTATATTTCTAGTAACAATTCACCAAACCGTAGTCAGCCTATGTGATGAAACAATATCACCAAAAGTTCAAACTAAGCATGTTACCAATAAAACTGTTGGCTAAACCTATAAACAATCTTAATCATCCACTTCTACCTGCCTTCTTAGTATTAGGCCTTTACCAACAGGTGTGTGATTAAGTTGTTTCTCATCTTTTATTAGCTACCAGGTTTGACAGAAAAAAAGTGCAAATTTCCTGCCTCCACTATCTAACATATCTGCTAATTTCTAAATCATTCAAAACTTGAACAGGGCCAATATATTGAAATAACATTTCATTTGCTCGAAATTGTTTCAATCTATGATTGTTTATATAATCGTCTTACAACTTGTATATTTTTATAGAGGAGTGTGGTTTCCTAGCATGCTTATGTATGAAATTAGGTCCAAGATAAATGGCAAGAATTTGATTGATTTTAACGTTTGAGAATTTTCAAAGCATTTCAGGTTCAGCGAAATAAAATACTTAGCTTGTTGCTTGTCTACTTTACAGTTTCTAGCAGCAAGCAGAATTTGCTTTTATACTGGAGTCTAGCCTTGAACTCTTAAATAGAACTCTACACGTGTATCATTTCTATTAAGAGTGCTGATTTTTCTTGTTCATTTTCTTTTCGACTGTGACTGATGCTTGTTCAAAACAATGTTGTCAGACTCTTTTCAGACTCCTGAATCTTGCCAAGTCCACTGAGTCGCCGTTGAAAAGAGTAACTTGTAGACACTCTTCGGTCATAATCCCCACTTGCCAGACTCCTCTGAAAATTGCTAACACATATTCTGAGTATTTTTTTTTCTCTTTGCCAAGCCTAAAAGATTCTGCTGAGTCTTCCTGAGTCACAGCCCAGCCGAGTCTTAGATGAGTCCAAGTCTAACAACATTGGTTTGAAACAATTTCTTTTTCAAGTCAGGTCAGCACATCTTCCTGTCCTTCGCACAATATTTATGTATGTGTCCATGTGTGTAGGATGTGTATGTGGATCTATTGCCCACTTTATTTCGTTTGAGTGAATCAATCATTGTTAAGATGAACTTTACAACAAACCAGTTTGTAAGTGAGGTGTCATGAACATACCTCTCCACAAAAAAGCTGAACTCTTGTGCAATACAAAAGTTGTTTCATCTATGGAATGAAAATTTTGTTTGATACTACCAGATTCAAAATGGATCGAGAGAAGTTTTTGTCCAATGTTTATTGAGAGTAAAATTAGTCTTTTAACTAGATGTTTTGTATAGGCAATTGTAATGGTCAACTAAGATCAAATTCCACTATGGACGGCTCCTTTGTATGAGATGATGATGGCATTGGATTCCTCTTCTCGAGAGGACCAATTTTGACCTAAAGCACGATGGATTCTGACAGGAAAAAATGTATATTTGAAGTCAAGCCGACAATGTTGGTTTTGGTCAAGGTCAGCCCACAATGTTGGTTTTGGTCAAGGTCAGCCCCACAGTCATGTAGGTTCATGAAGCCCAAAAGACATGACCTTTGACACACATTGAATTGTATAAATATAAGATGAGTTCACTCCATTTTGGCATCATCACACATGATTCTCTCTTTCCTCTCATGATGGATTCGACTTTCTTTGAGAAACTATCTCTCTCCCATACGTGCAAATTTTTGGAGGATGGATTTCCTGTGATTTTCTGCGGTTGACTTTTCCAGTACACAGAGCAGCATTGACCAGGCACTTTGCCCAACTGTTTGACTGCGACTTTGAAGGATTATTACTCTAGATTGGGTAATTTAATGCATATTACCCATTTAATGCAGTAATTTAATTTTTTTAGGTACTTTTTATATGCTATTTGCGGAGGTAATATTTCATTGTTCTTACAATAGGAAAGTCCTCCTTCAACAACTAAACCACGTGTCATGATAGGAAGTCAATGAAGAGTTTTGTTTTAAGAATTTGTTGATCTAAGTCCAATCTTCTCATTGGATAAAGCAGTCAACAGTATGTTTGAAGATCTGATCCCTTTGGCACCTCTGCATCAGTATTCTAAAGCTAGCAGTCCTTCCATCCAGTCACCTGTGCTCACATAAATTCAAGTCTTGTAAATAAAGATGTCCAACAAGCAAATTTGTTGAGGATCAAATAAGTGACTCTAGGGATACATATATTTATTTGGATTTGATCAATGAATTAAAGAGAGCCCTATGGAGCAATGAAGAATCGAGTTGTTGGCCTAGTTCTCTGAACCATTAAGAAGGAGCCAAGTGTTCCTATTGTTCTAAGCACAAGAAACAATAAAGGTCTGCTATGCAATGGAGCTATCTCTCTTTTACATTCTGGGCATAGGTATGCTTTTGAATAAGTCTTTTGAAGAGAACTTTATTCTCCTAAGAGGCCAATAAAAGTGCAAGAACACAAGAATATGCCAAAGGTCATTTCATGAAGCCAACCTTGGAGAAAGGATTACTCTGTTCTCAATCTTGTGGTATGGAGGCAGAAATGTTATGGCTCGGTGAACTCTGTCTTATATTCTCTCTCGCTTTTCAATTCAGACAGTGAATCCGACCTATTCATGCCTCTTTGTTCTCTAAGTTATTGAAGAGAAAAAGTTTTGTTAATGTCGATTGTTTTATCTAAGAAGATGCCTACTTGTTCCTTGTGCTTGTAATAAGGCCAAGAAGCCTATGTCACATAAAGCACTGCTATATACTATCATGCTCTGTGAATTTGGCCGACCAGTATAGGTCATTGGGGCTGTGATTTCTTGATCTCCGGTCTATAAGAGAAGAAAGGTGGTGGACTTCTCATTCCACATATTTGTAAGGAAGCGGAGAATCTTTTAAAGGACAGTTCTAAGGCCCTTCATAATTTAAGGAAGTCGAGATTTTGTATGCATATATTTGCAAGCCTTGAAAAGACAATCAGTGGGCATCCTATGTCATCTATATTAGTAAAATCAAGGAACCCTATTTTGTGTATTGAAGAAGAGGCCAAGTCCTTATCACTGTTACAAGCACACATATATATATAAGTGTTAAAAGCATGTTCCATTCAAGCCAACTTGCAAATCAATAAGGAATATATATTCATGTCTTTGAAACCTTCATAAGAGGTGCCCTGAAGCCAATAAAAATAGAGGATGTAATTATGAGAAGGGATGGTCCCTTTAGACATCAATCTGAAAATGATTTTTGAAGAAAAGTAAAAGCCGTCGATAATGCCATTATCTAGCAGTTGATGTGATTTTGTTGAGAAGGTTTAGTGGCAACCCTCCATGTGATCCTATTTTTGTCTAGCAGCTGAAGCAAAGGAAGTTCATCCAAGAAAAGTATGCAACTCCTTTGTGTTGGCACCATTGGATAAGGGTGACACTACCCTTGGAAGTCTGGAAGATAGAAGAAGTGCGAGGCACTCTGGAGCAGACCCCTGTAGCAGCCTGTACGAACATAAAATCAGAGGTATGGTATCTCTCAAGGTGCCTCATGAAGAACACATTGGAAGAAGGATGTGCATGGCTGATCCTATGTCTTGGCGAGCACGATGAGCAGAGGAAACTGTGAGGACCCTGATTTTGGCATCTTGATTAGGTCATTGGGCATTTTATGGCCAATTTTCGAAGTACTGCATTTGCATTTTTGCTCACCTTGCTTGGGCTATATTTAGTAATCATCACAGTTAATGTAAGTTGTAACTCTAGGTCCTAGTCATCTTACCTACCTATACCTACATATGATTAATGCATTCACACTGTTTTGACACACATGAAGGGAATTGGAGTGTTGATAGGTGTTGTAGTTCGTGACATCAGACGGATTGGATTAGTAGCATCTATTGTTTTGCTTGCCTTCATGATCACAGAAGGCTTTTACATTCAGGTATATGTTTATGTTTACTTTGGAACAAGTTCTTTCAGTCTGGGCTTATAATATTTGTGTTGTTTCAAACTTACCAACAAACAATGTCATGGTCTTGTAATCAACAACAACATACATGTTTCCAGAGCACAAGCGCCAAAAAATTCCATACAAACTGCATGAGTGTAACCGTCAGGTTCTTAGGTTCTTGGTTGAAATAGGATCGTTAAATTACGTTTGTATATGTTGATGGTGAGGATTTCTGAACAATCACATTGACAAAAGAGAAACGTAAATGTGGGTTGAAGTAGGATAACTGCATAAGAATCTGTCTAACTTAACTTCAAACAATTGATTCTTCCAATATAATATGACCTAGGATGTTGGGACTGTTGAGCTCTTATTGTTGATACATTTCACAACCTTGTCAGAATGTCTTATCTGGCGGAGCAAAGAGCAAGAGCAATCTGCATGGCGCAATATACCATTATATTGTTATTACCATTATATTTTTTCTGGGAGGTCTGGAAATGGAGAAATAAAATCATCTTCAACAACCACCAGATTTTTGAACTGCGAGTTTTGGAAAACATCAAACTGGCCCAGCCCACACTACTGGTTCATATCTGCATACCGGGCCGAAGGTTTCTTCTTGCAAATCCACCCCTACAGTGGTTTTCCCGGCTGCCTATTTTGATGGAGCATCGCAAAGACATATTTGCGGATGTGGTTTCTGGATTGCCTTCTAGCTGGATCAGGAATTCTAGATACATTGGGGTGCTGGCCGTGGCACGAACACTTAAGCTGAAGTAATGTCACCCTAAGGTTTACTTTGGTTCACAAAATTTTTGAACATCCCAATATTACACATATATGAGGACTTGGACGGGCACATATCTATCAAACCACTCTTCAAGGCTGGCTCTTCCAAGTACAACAACTCTGGACTTATTATCCGGGTTCATCTATTGCATACATAGGAAGAGAGCATAACCATTTTACACTCTTCAAGGCTGGCTCTTCCAAGTACAACAACTCTGGACTTATTATCCGGGTTCATCTATTGAACACAGAAAGAGAGCATAACCATTTTACAGGCAGACTCTCGAAAAAAGGACTTCATGCTGAAGCGGACGTACTGCACATTGAGATTAAGATGGAAGGACAAATTCTAGACGCCGGGGTGATGACTTTCTCTGAATAGAACTATTTCTTTGCAGGAATTCTCATATGAACAAGATGAACTTTGTCGGGATACAACATGCTGGACATTCTATCAACCCATTTTGTGTTTTTGATTTGTACATATTACTTTTCCTATGCTTGGTTTGCTGATTCACTTGTCTTCATTATGCCAGCACAATACTGGTTATGATAGTCTATACTTCTGGATTTGCCAGAATAGTTTTGACTGGAACAGAAAGATGATATTTGATGTATTTTATTACATCTATATGTTGATCTCATATCACGTGTTTGTAAAATTTCTTTTTGATGAATGTATCGCTTTTTCCATACTGAAAAATAAAATTAGAGACAACCTTGTATGAAGCAACATGGTCTTATGTGATTTGTTCAGCTTAATTTGACGGTGCACGTGCTTTTTGTAAATTAACAGCTTGTCTATGGTAGGCAAATGTGAAGTACATTGAAAACCTGTCAGTTTGTCAATTTGCAAAGAGTTAAAAGTATATCCTTTACTGAATCGTGATAATGATTAATTTCTTCGTATATGTATTACAAACTGATTCATAATGGTGTTGGATTGTAAGCAAGGGTAGTCCCTACAAATTTGATGGGAGATCGAGAAGACTATACAAATAGTTAAAACCCAGAAGATCTCACGCAAGGTTACATATTGAAAAAAAATATATCCTATCTAGCTAGACTACAATGGATATGTGACTGCTGCATGTATGGACGGTTCTCTGAGAGGCAGAAGCACATCCATCACTACATTCGTCAAAGAAGCAAAGCCATCACTGTATTCATCAAATAATATGTTTAGACCAAAAATATCAAATAATATGTTTAGAACAAAAATGAGAACGGATCAATGGAGAAGTATGAACTTAAGCCAAGATTTTCTGGAAAAATCATATAGAAATTTTAGGGTCGATAAGTTTCGAATCTCTATCGAGATTCATTATAGGACATGGTGGAGATTTGTTATATGATGGTGATAAACCTTGATAAAGATTTATTATATGATGGTGATAAACCTTGATAAAGGTTCGAAACGTGTCACCCTAAAATTTTCCATGTGATTTCAAATTTTGACAAATCAGAAATCAGAAATATGAACTTATTTGTTCAGTAAAATTACATTACACATAAATCTTGTCGCATTAAGCAAGATATTTTAATTATCTAAAGAAATAGGGACTAACTGCCTCGCAGCTATCCGCCTTGTTCATTTTGGTTAAGATTACAAATCTGTGAAGGTTGTATTCAGCGAGCAGTGAACACTGTGGCCACTGGACCACGATTGTGATTATTAAATGCTGTTATATTTACTACTCGCTTTCTTCACTGAAGCTTTCTCCCAAGTTTTCTTCACTGAAACCTTCTCCCAATCGTTGGCGCAGCTGCTCGAATACTCCCACACTACATTGTAGTTTGGGACATCCAGACACATCAAGGTTCACCAATGATCTCAAGTGCTCAACTTTGGGCAGCACCTGTAAATTGGAACACCGGCGCAGCTGAAGAATTTGGAAGCCCTTTAGATCCCCAACTGAGTCTGGGAGCATTTGCAGAGCACAACACCCTTCCAAGTCAAGACTTTGGAGAACCGTCAGCTTCCCAACCGAGTCTGGCAGCGTCCGTAGAGCGCGGCACTCGCCCAGGACAAGACTTCGAAGGCCCGTCAGATTCCCAACTGAGTCTGGGAGAATTTGCAGAGCACGGCACCTACTAAACATGGCCATTGAATTTCAGCCCTTGACCATTACAGACGAACCATCCACATTTTTTCAAAAATCAATCAAAACCATGGCACGGTAGAAAATCCAGAAATTCAAATTGCAGATCTGTTTTATATATTAATATGAATATGAAAATCTTGGAGCCCTAAATCAAACCCAGATACATGAACCATACACTGAAAGTGGCAAATATCTTAAAAACAGGCAAGGGCATCATATATATTCCCATAATTGAACATTACAAATTTCTCAAATAGAAGTACTGTAAAAGCCACCAAGCTAAACTTTACCTTCTGAGCATCTTTGAAAAGTTTCCTGATAAACAAAATCAAAAGTGTATCAATTTCAGATCTCTCACATGTTTATGCAGGTTCTTCTCAGAACCCTCACTTAACAAAGAGTTTGGACACAGTACACAAATTCTACATTTCACAGCCATAAAAATAACGGGATTTTACTGTATACCTATCTGCTTGTTATTCCATTTGTAATTCAATCTCGATGAATTCCAGATAATTTGCAGTTTCGCCATTTCAGTCAAAACCTACTAAACATGGCCATTGAATTTCAGCCCTTGACCACTACAGACGAACCATCCACATTTTTTCAAAAATCAATGAAAACCATGGCACGATAGAAAATCCAAAAATTCAAATTGCAGATCTGTTTTATATTTCAGCTCTGTTTGATACATGAACCATACACTCAGCCACCGCCATTTACCCACCTGGTTTTCTCCCGGCCTTGAAGATCGAAGCAGTCTTTGCAGTCATCGAAGCCCTTCTGGTATTTTCTCTGAATGAGGCACGAGTAATTCTTGCAAGAATATGCAGTCCAGACGACACTGTAATCAGGGGGGCTTTTCGCATGCTCTCAGGAAGTTGCAACTTCTTCCTGAAGCTCAGTCGTGAGCCCACAGATGTCAAGTGAAAGGTGAAACGTTTTTTTAAGGTTTTTAATATTTTAAAACATTTTTTATTAAATCAGACGGCTAATCAGACGGTTGATTTTTGTTCAATCGTCTAACAAAAGATCTAATGGCTACGTTTAAGACAGAAAGGCACTTGAGGGAGTTCATTTCAGAGGGAAACGCCTTACGGCGTAACTAGCCCATAGTCAATCAGATACAATCTCCCCTGGAAGACATTAACGACTTTTGAAACACAAATAATCTATTCTTTTGCCGAGGCCATTTGCGAACATGGTAGCTATCACAGCAAGTGCAAAATCAATCATACCAATTTGCTTTGATAGCGTTGGAAACTGCAGTAGAAACCAATCTCATCTTCCTCAATATTGCAACCTTTCTAGCAGTCCTCGAATTGTATGTGATTTGCGCAGGCGAAAAAGGCGTAGTCCACTCTCAGTGTTATTCTCAATCTCCATGATGAACAGGACACATAGCAGAAAAGGTAGCAGCGACAGCATGGGAACAGATGAATCATCTGACGAAACTGAAGCGATAATTGAGAATGGGCTCCCCTCTGCTTCAGCACCTTCTTTAAGAGGATTCAACCACTATGTCAACAAAGCAGTTAATAATCTTCCCACCCCCTCTGTTTCTCCGTGTTGTTTGATTGAAAATTTTCTTTAGTTCAGGCATAATGTGTGTCAAAATTTTTAAGTCCCGACTTATCATTCTTTACCCCAAAGCCACTGGTTGAATCCCCGTTTTTCAGTTCCGGGGATTCCACATCCCAGCTTTGGAACTTTAATTTGGATGGCTTCCTGCAGTGTATCTCTTCTTAGTTTCAATTTTTTTATTATCTTGACTGAACTTATTGCAAGTGGTTTAAATTGCTGAATGGGGATCACAAATGCACAGGGTGCAGGTTTGAGCCACATTGATAATCAGTTCCCGCGTTCACCACTCCCATTGGGACCAGGCTTAACATATTGGTGCTCTATAGAACACTTAAGACCGGTATCCAGGGTGTTTCATTATGTTTCAGCGAAGTTGGGAACTGGTGGACAAGTTTTTGAGATAGCAAGAGAGGTCCTCAAGTTTCAAGGGACATAGGGTAGAGACGTGAGAACCTCTATAGAAGACTCTAGAAAATATTGAGAAAAAAATCGAAGAATCATGAATAATCACAAATAAGTCATAATTACCATATACGAATTTGGATATGTGGTGATATGGAATAGTTTTGAATGGGAAAATTTCAATACAGAAATCTACTAGAGAATGAATATCACTAGTACGAAAAGCATGCAATTGCTTCTTTAGAAAAAATAAATTAGATTCTAGAAAGTTAACATTATATAGCAGCCATTCTCTGGAAATTTCGAAAATCTGTGTTTAAGACAATTTTAGAAATTTCACCTTATTTACTTGAGGTTTTCTAGATCTTTGAACTTGTCAACCTTATGGCTCAATCTGAAACATAAATTGCAGCTGCATACATTTCACTTTTGTCAAACCAAATACGCAAGGCAGCCCAAGAAAATAAACACCAAGCAATTGTACTTGAAGGGAATTATATTTTTAACCCTAAGGTACAATCATCAACATATAACAGATCTGGAAATAACTTATAAACAACAGATTTGTTATAGCCACAAATCTGCCCTCTTAACTTCTATTTACTCGTCAAATCTCTCATCAAAAGCTCTGTTATGTTAAATCAGCATACATAACTCACACTAGAAACTACTCAATTGCCATGAGAACATAAGCTGAAAATCAGAGCCGCAAGTACACAAATCTAGGACAGCAAAGTACACTTCATATAGGCACAAGAATGAAGTTACAAGTACATGCAAACAACTTATCAAAGCAGGTACAAGAGAATCCTTTAAGCTTATGACAAGTTAGGATTCTTCAATGCATCCAAATCTTCGCTAGGGTATCCGTCATCAATAGCAAACCTGTAATGTCCCTTAGGGGAGTTTACCCTTAGGGTTGGAAGAGCAGATGACAATTTGCACCAGTATCACAGTGTTTTTACTAATTTCAAATAGAGATGATTATTGAATGCCACAATCTAAACAAGCAGCTGATTTACCAATGATACCAACAGTATGTAGCAAGTTACAGTTCTCAATCCTACTCCAAGTACTGTTACTCTACCAAACCTTGCTGTCGTCAATTCACAAATAGTAGCAATCTTTATTTTAGTGCAACTGGAAAACAATATCGCTTAATCCTATTCGCAATACTGTATATTATTCTGATTCCACACACCTACGACCAACTTACAAGTTTTATCAGTTCCTTGTTGCCTCAGGACACACAATCCCTTTTACTGTTCAAATTGCACTTCACAAATTTGGCTGAACAGAACTTTGCTGCCATCTAGAGAATCCCTAATAGGCTTCGCTGTCCAAATAAGGCATTTGAATACCACGATTGGCCTCATATAAGGGCACAGAAGTGATCCACTGCCCAGAAATGCCCGAAAACCTTGCTGCCACAGATACACTGTCCCAGAATTGCCCTTTGCTGCCCGGATAGTGTCACAGAATCCTGCTGCCACAGAATTTGGCCTGGAACAGACCAAGTTTAGCCATATATGCCTTTGCTGCCTCTAGAAATGATCTTAAAGAGGGGCCGCTGCCATACAGAGAACTCCAGAAGTGGCCTGCAGCGACAAGATGTCACCTTCAAACCTTGCTGCCCAGGGAAACCTCAGATGTTCAACGCTGTTTCAGAAAAGTGGCCTCAGAGGCCCTTGCTATCCAGTTAGGGCATTCGTTGCCATAAGCAATGCACCAAACAAGCCTTGCTGTCACAGAATTATGCCTTGCTACTTCAGGTAGGTCTTGTTGTTCATTTAGGGCATTTACTGCCACAGGAAAATGCTTCTCTAAGGTGGCTGCTGCCTCAGGATGCTCTGCTATCAAGTTTATCGCTTCAATAATTTTTACTGCCACAGAAAACTCCTTCAGAAATCCTTGTTTGTCAATACAGATGGATGATACCTCAGAAATTATGCCAAGTAGAGTAAAGGGAGAGAGGGATTGGCTAGTTTCACCACCAAAACCAACCAGAGAAAAGGGGTCTTAAAACCCTCGAAGCAGTCTTTGCAGTCATCGAAGCCCTTCTGGTATTTTCTCTGAATGAAGCACGAGTAATTCTTGCAAGAATATGCAGTCGAGAACTTTTCGCATGCTCTCAGGAAGTTGCAACTTGAGTAATTCTTGCAACTTGAGTAATTCTTGCAAGAATATGCAGTCCAGAACTTTTCGCATGCTCTCAGCCGTGAGCCCACAGATGTCAACTGAAAGGTGTCGTGAGCCCACAGATGTCAACTGAAAGGTGAAACGTTTTTTTAACGTTTTTAATATTTTAAAACATTTTTTATTAAATTAGACGGTTAATCAGACGGTTGGTTTTTGTTTAATCGTCTAACAAAAGATCTAACGGCTACGATTAAGACAGAAAGGCACTTGAGGGAGTTCATTTCATAGGGAAACGCCTTACGACGTAATTAGTGAATTAATTTAACAATTAATTCACATCACTCATCACTAGTGTATTTGCAGTTAAACTAAATACAACTAGTTCAACCAAGTCAAACTGAACACAACTCCATCAACTCCACAATCAACTCCACCAAAACTAAACCACTTGAGTTCTGACTGAAGTCCACCATGCAATAGCTCAACTGACCCACAAGAAAAGCGTATTTCCTTCTGACAGCTGCATGTGCCACATCTGTAGCTCAAACTGAAGTGCTCCAAGAGGATAAGATAATGTTTATAGTCCAAATATTATTATGAGACAATAATATTCGACTATTCTATTTTTAGCATGGCAGTCTAAAAATAGAAACCGCCCATATGTCTAAAAATAGAAGTCCATATATTTTTACCAACATGACCAATCATCCACAAATAGCATCCTGCAACTCATAGACCATGATCCATATGTCTAAAAATAGACTTTGCGCCAAAAATAGCCTACGGGCCCACTTAGTGAAGGCGACTTCTTTCCACTAATCTCCATCATCTTGTTGCATTTTCAACACTTTAGGAGCATCGCGAACAACAAACAAATGAACGGAAAAAGTTGTACAAGCATCGAAATAAGTGTTATGATAATTTGAATAAATATTTGGGTTTGATAATTGATGGTATGGACCAGAAGAAAACACTTTTACCACATTTTGTTCGCACACCCAAAAATTTACAGGAGGAAAATTTTATTCAGTATCACTTGGTCGGTTGTATGGTCTTCAATGGGAAAATGTTGCCAAAGGTGTACTTCACAGCTCCAAATATTCATAATGATGCAAATTTGACCATAACCATAATTCATGATGTGCTTTCTCATTGGTCTGGTAATCTTCCTAAAGTTTTGTATCTACAATTGGACAACACTTGCCATGAAAACAAAAATCAGGTTGTTTTTGGATATCTAAACATGCTTGTTGAATTGAGAATTTTTCAGAAGGTAAAGGTTGGTTTCCTTCTTGTTGGGCACACTCATGACCATATTGATCAGATGTTCAGTCGTTTTTCAGTCACATTGAGGAGGAAGGAAGCTGGGAGCTTGCCATCATTAATTGAATGTATTAAGAAATCATACATGCCAGAGCCTACTTTTGATGTGTTGGAAGAAACTGTTGACATGCGAAGGTTTATTATGGGATCATATGGTGAGGGGAAATGCATTGAACAACTTAATGACATTAGCTTCCAACATCAATTTCGTATCAAAAAAATTGATGGGAAAACACTAATATGGGGCAAGAAGTATTCAACTACCACAGAATGGGCACCATCATCAGGTTTGCAATTTTTGAAGTTCATTCCAGATCATCCAATATTTGCATCGAAAATATTGTTATTACAATCAGTTGATGAAGTTCATAATGCATGCAAACAAAACAGAGATATAAATTTATCTAATTGCCTAGAAGAAATTAAAAAATGTATTAGATATACATATGAGTACTTTGACATTGCTGATTAAGTTTGGTGGGAGTCATTTTTCAATAATCAAAGTGATATGATTTCAACAAGAACAAATGAAGATATACCTTTGAAAAATGTTGGGTTGTGTTATATTCTTTCCACGTAGTTAATAGGGGGTTTGAAGGGCACCCGTAACCCCACTTTATTTTGGACCATATGTTAGGTTGGGCGGACCCACCTATGGTTTTGTGCATGATTTTTGCACATGTTTTTTGGACGCGATGGTTTTCGGTCCATGGTATTGAACGCGATGGTTTTCGGTCCATGGTATTGGATGCTTCGGCATGTATAAATATGTATTGTAACATTGAAAGGAACATAATGAAAAATCAAGCTGGTAGTCCCGGTTTTGGGATCCAGGGAAAAATCTCTGTGCATATGTGTTTTATGGGTTATGCTCTCGCATTGTTTATTTTCTTTGTTTAAGAATTCGTATGCAGGTAATTTCTGTACATGGTTAAAACCTACAAAAAATCCATTTATTTGGCCACAAAATGTGTCGAATGCACATGAGGAAATAAACATTGTTGAACAGAAACAATCTCAAGGTAGCATTAATTCTTCACAGGCAGAGGAAAGAGAGATGTATATTGGTTCCAGAAGATCTCGTGCACAACGTGAAGCCATGGAAGCCCTGTACAGGGGTTCAGTATAGGATATTAAGCAGGGTTGCATGATCGCAGTGCTAGCAGATGGAGATCTCAATGGCTATCCATTTTGGGTTGCTATAGTTATAAAGGTCTTTACAGAAAATGAGGATGTTACAAGTGTTGAAGTACATTGGTATGCCACAAATACACACCCATTCAATGGTGTGTATAAGCCAAAGATGGTAGTTGACAAAAAAAATGGCGGAAAGAGAAAAAGAAAGGGTACGAGTATAAATCGTCACCGCACAGATATATTGAAATTGGAGGATGTTGACATACTTGTTTATGACTTCAATTTAACAAAGAGGGGAACTCTCCGCTTCAAGATGATAGAGATTCTGAAAAGGTTGTTACCAGAAGGAATAGTATTGAGATGGGAGTCCGTTGAAACCAGTCGTAGATCTAGAAGAATTTTGAAACCTAAAATGATGGGCATGCATGTGGACTCAGATGGGGCACTAGTTGATGAAAGAGAAGAATATGGAACATCTTCATTAGCATCCAGTGACTCATCTGAAGATGTGAATTCTGATGGCGTGCAAGAAAATATGAGTGATTTTGAATAATTGTTTAAGGCAATTTATCTAACTGATGTATGCATCATCTCTTGAAATAAAATTTTTGATTTCCATATGGTGTTAAATGAGAAGTTATGAGTCACTTTTATGTTATTAGATCATTTTACTAGCATTTTTTAAAAAATTTGAAGATTGACCCTAAAAAAAATATCATCGTTCCAGTATAATCACTTTTTCGTTTTCAAGCTATGTTTTGCACGAAAATTTTGTTTTCACTGTCATTTTTAAAACATGTTCAAAATTGTCCCTAAAAAAAAACCATCGTTCCAGTGTACGCACTTTTTGTTTTTAGCACTGTTTTTGATGTTTTTTTGGCGTTTTTTGGCTAGAGTTCCCGTTTTGAGTTTATAGTTCCCGTTTCAAAGTTTACATTGTTTAAAGATGGAGAAAAAGAAAAAGAAAAAACAAATGTGAACTTCCTCATGGTTCAGTTTGTCTTTAATCTTTCATATATGTTTTATTATTAACAACAATCTCTCTACTTAGGTTACTACTTAGGTTACAAAGCAGTTAGTCCTTGCAATTGCAATGAAAATTATGTTGTTGTTGCTTCTTTATGTCAAGTTAACATAGAGATATGTGAACTTTGGATCACTGGAAAGTGGCTAGCCTATATAAATGCAATGAAACTATACCTATTCATCCTTCTATCAAACACTAAATTAATATTCATGTCCTGTAATTATGTGTGAACTATATCGTTTATTCAACACATACATTGAAGAGGTATCGATTTTTTGAAATTGCCAATCTATGTAGTTACATCGTGCATAATTGACTTCATAGAGCAATACGATTTTGAATGTTTTTTTTGTACTCAACTTGATGTTATGTTTGTTGAATCAGGACTGAAAAATATGGGCAAGGCTCCCTATTGTGACGAGAATGGACTGAAAAAGGGCCCTTGGACACATGAGGAGTATCAAAAGCTTGTAGAATACATACAAAAGCATTGTCATGGGAGTTGGCGTGCCCTACCCAAGACTGCAAGTGCAGTTCAAAGATTCCCTAATTTTCGAATTATGTTAGAAAGAATGCAAGTGCAATTCCAAGATTATATGATTTCTTAACTAAGTTATAAAGAGTGAATGATTAACATATTTTCATCTTAATTTTAGGAAACCTAAGATGTGGGTAATACCCAGAAGTTTTAACATACAAAATGCAGGTGCAATTCCAAGATTAGCAAGGTTTTGAACTAAATTATCAAGAATGAATAATTAAGATAAATTCATCTTAATTTTAGGTAACCTAAGGTGTGGGTGATACCCGGAAGTTTTAACAATTTAGATTAGGACCTTAACTAATACACCAATGACCACAAAATGACTTTGAAAGGTTAATCCTCAACCTAGCCACTTTTACGATTGTTGGTGTGCCCAGAGAGCCTATCTGGAGTTATGCACAAATATAAGTTAGTTGTAATGGAGATCTTCTGTTTTTTAGCACGGGTACAACTCACATACAGTTTATGGGTTGAATTTCTATATATGAGTACTTTTCTAAATTCGGCTTTGTGAAGTTCTATCATCATATACCACTTAGAAAATTGTGATGTTCCTATGTTGCAGGGTTGCTTAGGTGTGGCAAAAGTTGCAGGCTTTGATGGACCAACTATTTGAGGCCTGATATAAAGCGGGGAAAGTTTTATTTTGAAAAAGAACAGACAATTCTCCAACTCCATGCGATTCTTGGAAATAAGTAATCTTTAAACAAACCTTGATGTCTCTCATGTACTTTTATAACTTACGATGTTTGAGGTAGATTATCCTGGTGGATTTTTTTATATTAAATTCAATGTTTAGGTGCTCTGGTCTCTACAATAGTTGCTCATCTGGCCAGGAGAACAGACGACGAAATTAAGAACCACTGGAACACGCATTTGAAGAAACGATTGCTTCAAATGGGGATCGATCCAATGACTCATAGACCACGAACTGACCTCTTTGCTGCTTCCTAGATATCTCAATACTTTGCTTCCCTGACATAGTGGGAGAATGCAAAGATGGAGGCTGAGGCATGATGGCTTAGAGATTACTTGAAGCTTGTTGCATATAGGTCTTCATCCAATATGATGAATGTTGAAAATGGAAACATGAACCAGCTAGACCTAAATCTGCCAAGGTCTGTTGTTGCATGCAGATTTGATGATCCAGTTGTTGCTCTAGCTTCTCATGTTTGGGCTCAACAACAACCTTCATTAGTACTAGCACTTAACTCTTAGAACAAGGATCAACATTTGGTTCAAAGGACAAACTGATATATTGGGAGTTATAGCATTCTAGGTCAATCTAGAAATGTGGATGGACTATCACTGCACCAAGATCACGAGGGGTTTGTTACTCAATTTTTAGATAACATGTGCTCCTTGGCACTTGGTTGTGTGTACTCCGCCCCTAATTTGCAGTTGGGTCAAGGTGCCATTGCACCTCCAAGCGATTCATGCATAATTAATGATTCTCGGAATGATCCAGGTGGATATTGGTGGCCACCTGCCAAGTCCACCTGGACCCCCACCATTGTCTTTCTCAGCATTTTCAGTTTCCTTAATTGTAGCACAACTTACTATTTTTAGCAGTTTTTCGGGTCCTGAACTTCCAGAGCCGTTTTGAGGCCCTAAACGATGTTTTTTGGGGAATCCAGGGGCAACACGAGGTGTTGCCCGTTCCAACAATGATAGTGCTCGGATAGATCTTTCTAATGAGCTATTGTACGCGTCAAACGGAGATCATATGCCAAAGTTACGACCCCGGGAAGTTGATGTACCAACTTACCCCCAAACGGGGCCCACAGTTTGGCGTTTCATCTCCTAGGGTTAGGTTTTGGAATGTTAAGGGTTTTTCCATTGTTTCTCAACAATAAATAGGCCTTCGAGCCTCATTGTAACACAGTTCAGAGGCATGTAGCCATCACATCTCTTCTCAGAGATAAGCTACCATCGCCCTAGCTAGTTTATTTCCATTTCTGTCTGTAAGCATATTTCAGTATTTTCCATTAATGAAATGAAGTATTATTTCCGCTGCATCTTTGTGTATATGGTTATCTCTGTAATTTGTTGCGTTCCTGTTTAAATCCGGATCACGGAATGAAACAAGTAATGTTTTCAATGGTGAAAACAATATAAAATTGAATGAGAACAAGAAAATGAAGCCATATCAAGACAAATATGACCATAATTTGTTGCCTTGCATGCTACAAGGACACACGGTTAATACAAAAGAAGAAATGTCTTATCATAACACTAATTTCCTGTGGCCAGACCACAAGTCCAATTCACTTCCAACTTTGATACCAGCTTGTGGCTCTCCCAGATCAAATATTTTCAGTGGCCCTAGTGACCTAGGTTCTAATGAAAGCAGTTCTTCAGTGATCAACAACAATAATGGTAACTATGGCAGATCATTGGTTCAACCTGAAGAAGGGCAAACTTTTATCAATTTTCCTTGTGTAGAAGTGAAAGGAACTTTGTATTTTGAAAAGGAACATGGTGAGTTCTTGCAAGTTCTGTAGATGTGATCTCCAAAAGAAGAGAAGGTGTATTCTTGTCTATAGACTTATAAATATGGACCATTTGAAGGTCTTATGAAATAAAATGTTGGAAACTGTGGAAAAACACATATGAGATATTATGTCATGATGAAGAACTTGAGAGAACTTCTTAGATACATGTTGGACTGTGCAAAAGTTTATTATACATTTTCGTCTTAAAGGAACAAGTAGCATTTTACCACCTGGAATCAGTCATTATGTATGCCTACTGGATTTTGATCATGCTACCTGTTCAAGAATATATTCAGCCGGAATTTCCTAATTGAGGCATAATGGCTATGGAAAGTTATGGTAGAAAAATATGGTGATGTGAAGTCCTTTTGATTGTTATTTTGATAATTTGTGATCCTCAAACCAAATGTATTGTTAATGAAAGTTGTAGTCTACATGGTTGGAATGTAATAGATATCATTCTTAAACTAAGGTGACATGCACAACAACAATAAAAAAGCATGTTACATAAGTTACAGGAGAAAAATTATGCTTAATTACCGAGAAAAATGAAATTATGCTTATTGTCACTTTAAAAAGATCTGTAAATAATTTACTAATGACTTCATAAATTTTGTATGCTTTTCCTATACAATTCACTTGCTTGGTTCCTGTAAAAAAGAAGACAAAAACAAAGGCCAGGAAAGATCAAAATCGTTGGATATGTTTCCTACTTTTAACAAGTATTTGTTTTGCAGCTATAAGTGATACTGTCTAGTTGGCCAAATGTGGTCTACTATCTTTCACACATTTAGGGCTAGAACAAACCCACCACCATTAACTGAAAATGTAAATCAATACGAACAAATAATTTATTTACAACTCAACCATATGATAGAACTATAGTTTGGCATAAATCAGTGGAGGTGAAATGCATCTTTTATTGCTTCCTAGAACAAACAGTTTCATTCTGAAACAGAGTTACATCAATTAAATAAGAATATGAGGATTTCCTTTCGAAAAAGCCAAAAATGCTAACATTTGAGCATGTGCCCATAATAAAAAATTGCTTTCTACTTGATAACCATACAAAAAAATATGATTTTCCAAGTTTCCTTTGAGGTAACTTGAAAAGTAATATTTTATTATGCTCTAACAGTACTTATTGCTATTATGCTCCACATCAAACTTTATTAATTCCCATAATTAGTATGATATTATAAAAGCTTGTTGTGGCCCAACTACAACGATTTCTTCAGTTAGCTTACTATTGTTGCCAATTTTATAACTTGTAAATTTCTAAAAATTGCTCTGAAAGAGACCTGCCAATTTTTGCACGGTCTCCTATTTAGACTACTACAAAAGAGAGTGCATATTTTTAGCCCATTTTAAATCTTGAAACTTTGGGACTCAATGAAAGAAAATTATAGATTTTGTGACCATTGTAATATCTGAATACTGATAAAAGTAAAAAAACAATGGAGAATGTGGAGATGTACTCCAAAAGCCATCATCATGACATACCGTGTTTTCAGGGTGCAATATCTTTGAGGGAATACCCTCAATAGCATCTGGAATATGCAGGCCAAATACGGGCGTTTATGTATAGTTTACATTATGCAAAACTACCATTGTTTATAACATCTATGATTCTGCAGGTATGACCAAGCTTGATTCTCTGTCCCACGCCATAGATGAATCATAATTTGTAAAAGTTAGCCATGAATGTCTGTATGTTAGAGTAAAAGATAGTCCAAACCAAAGAAATTAGCTACATATAATTTTTGTCATATAAGTTTGGTTGGAATCTATGAGAGTACCTCCCACCAGACCACCCATTGTTAACCAACGAAGTCATTGTACCATGCTTCTGCATATTCTCTGCCAGCATTTATGCATATTTGGCTAGATGCAGCATAAGAAACGCTGCTCCAAAACAAGTAGAAAATGTTGCACATGGATCCTTAACTCCTTCTTGAATGCCTACTACTTGAAATCATGAAAATGTTCAAGAACACAAACAATGTAAAGGAAATTAAAAAAGGAATCATATCTATAAACTCAGTCAATCTTACCAAGGCAGTGTAACCACTGATGATGATCTGAACTTAAATAGGAACATAACAAATTATAGATATAACCATAAATACAGAAATGTAGCATACATTTCATTTCATTAATACCAGAATACTAAAATATGCTTACAAACAGAATGGAAATATACCAGCTCGGGCGATGGTAGCTTATCTCTAAGAAGAGATGTGGCAGCTACATGCCTCTGAACTGTGTTACAATGAGGCTCAAAGGCCTATTTATTATTGAGAAACAATGGAAAACCCTAAACATCCAAAAACCTAACCCTAGGAGATGAAGCGTCAAAACTGTGGGTCCCGTTTGGGTAAATTGGTACATCAACTTCTCGAGGTTGTAACTTTGGCATACAATCTTTGTTTGGCTATCATAATACCTTGTTTCGAAGATCTCAAGAAGAAGGCCAAAAACAAGTAAGCAAATTTGTTTGAGGCTTTTTTAGTCTCTCTGTTTTCCCTAAAAACATTGTTTAGGGCCTCAAAACGACTCTGGAAGTCCAAGATCCAAAAAACTGCCAAAAATAGTAAAGTGTGCTACAATTAAGGAAACTAAAAAACCAAAAGAGACAATGTTGGGGGTCTAAGTGGAATAGGCGGGTGGCCACCAATATCCACCTGGATCAGTCCTCCCCCCCTTAGGAAGCAATGGTCCCCATTGTGTTGAGTGCCTCCATGAGATGGGGAAACGTCTGTTGAACTTGGTCCCTCGTGAGCCACTTTCCTTGGTGCAAGAGTTCGCCAGCTTTGACAACCTGATATAGTTGGATCTTCTATTGGAGAGTGTTCTTGATTTGTGTGTCCATGATCTGATCAATTGTGGCATGTTCCATGCAGTCTGGGTTTAGCTCTATTGGTGTGAGTTGTTCTGCAATGTCAGATGTATCCAACAATGGTGGAAAGTATGGTTGAAGGCAGTCTTCATTGAACACTGGGTGAAGACCAAGGAATGGTGGAATGTTGAGCTCGAAGGAATTGTCCACTGTAGCCTTGGTGCTGGTGTATGGTCCATATCAGAGTGGGTGAAACTTGCGATGGCATCCAGCGAGGCGCTCCTTCTACAAATGTAGCCAAAATTTGTCGCCCACCTAGAACTTGTGTGACACATGATGTTGATCATTGTGTTGCTTCTACTTGGCATTGGCTCTATCCAATATATCATGGACCTACTAGCTGATGTGTTGAATGCACTCAATGAAGTTGTTAGCCCTGTCGGCTTCAGACTGGACATGAGTTGAATCTGCCTAAGTAGCTGCAATTGGTATGGCCACATCAATGGGACACAATGGTTGAAATCCCAGCCCTACCTAAAAGGGGTTGTGGCTCGTTGAGTTGTGGAGTGCTCTATTGTAGCTGCGTTGGCAATAGGGGAGGTTTTCATCCCATGTGCGTGGATGCTTTGAGTTGTACATGCATAGAATGTGTAAGATCATCCTATTGATGACTTTTGTTTGGCCATCAGTTTGGGGATGGAAAGCCGTGTACTCAACGAGTTTGGTATCCAGCATCAACCAGAGACTTGACCAAAAATCACTTAGGAATCTATTGTCCTGATCAGAGACAATGGACCGTGGGATCCCAAAGTGTACCCGCTCAAAGAAGAGCTTAGCAGTGGCCTTTGTTGTGATACTCTACTTGTAGGCCACCATAATGGCCATATTAAGGACTCTGTCGACGACCATTAAAACGTAGTTGTTGTTATGCTTAGTAGAAGGAAGGTCTAACATGTAATCCATGGAGATGGATTCTTAAGGTCGACTAGGAGTAGGAAGAGGAGTATATAGTCCTTACTTCTTGATGGTTGGTTTGGCAATGGTGCAGGCAATTGTTATACAATATTTTGTCACACTCCCAATCTCATATCATGAAGTGTCACACTTTGTGTCGTCAATGTGGCAAGTGTCGCAAAGTGATGAAACTTGTCACAAATAATATGTTGTGGAAATCAAAAGAATATCCCTAAAGAAAAGGAAGAAAAAATGCCTTGGAAGAATTCTAAAGAATTTGTCAAAAACCTTCATTTGCAAGCCCAATGCACTTCCTATAGATGATGTCTCGCGCTAGTAACCTCTGTCATTACACATGTCTAGTGTTGGCAACACGACTTTGATCAGGAAAATCCGCTTTGGTCATCTTCAGATAGTTTTTCCAAAAATAAGGAGAAGCTTCTCTTACTAGAAGGCTCGAGAACGACGATGTGGTTTTAGGTGAATGATTATTGGAAGAGACCTCCCATTCTTGATCCTAGATCCTACTTTCATGGATCTCTCCCTTGAGATGTGGAACTCCTCCCTCTTTTAATGGATTCTCAACTGCCCCTCCTTCCCTATAAATGAAATGTCCACCATCCACTAATGGTTGGTTGGTTGCCATCCTAGTGTTGAATTGTGCCCAAATGCTACCCATTTGCAAAGGAGAAAAGGTGTTTGAAGGCTAAGGCTTGGACTTGGAATCTCACTTGAAGGAGGCTTCCAACATCAAGGCTTCATTGGTTGTAATGCTCCCTTTTTCATCTATTAATAATACAATATATGTTTTCTTTCCATAAATGTGTCAATTATTATCCATTTATTATAATGCTCCTTGATTTGTTACACAATTTGTATTAGGAAATGTTATGCTTTGCATAGTTTTGTTGTCTCCACTTGATCTTTCTTGCAGGAACTCATCTACACCAGCGAAGAGGATATCGTGAACTTGGAAGCCAAAGAGTCAAGTTCAACGTCAAGGGTATTAGCTTCAGACAGAGGTATGAGATTTACCCTCCTTTGCTTGCATTTTCTAGTATGAATTAGGAAAGATTGCATGTAGCTGTCTTCTGTAGTTGCTAGATCCTCCCATAGGACTAGAGGGATCGATTCTGTCCACAGAAAGGATTGCCTTCACAACAAAATGGCAACCATACTGGGGACTACATAATCCTTCAAACCTCCCTTTGTTTTTGGTCTCTTTTGATAAGTTTAGGCAACCTCCTAGTGATCTGTAACTTTGATTGATTATGTATCTGCATTCTGAGTGGTGTGGTTTTTAGAGTGTCAAACTTGGATCTTTGTTCATTTTTTTTCCAAGCTTTTCTAGCATAGCACATTTTTTTTTCTTCTAAAAAATAGAGCATTGTAAGTGCATGCTTGTTACATTCGTGCTTAAGACCCTGTCTTCCTGCGCTAGTCCAAAAAAATGAGTATTTTTAGGGTTTTTGTCAGAAGATCTAGAATGTCTTGATCTCTAAAGTTTTTCTCCTACTCTGTTTGCATATAATTTTGACTTATTGTTGTTAATTTCTTAATGGTTTGCAAGAGTTCATTCCATGTTGAAGTAGTGAAAATGAACTTTGGTTGAATCTTTAGTTCTTCGGGTAAATTGAATCTATTGTTTTGTTGCTTGCATGTGTTACTGATTTATTGTCTGATAAGCATTTTTAGACTTTTTGAAAACCAAAAAAGAAATTGCATTTGCATTTGCATTTGTTAAGCCTTCATCTCAAAATTGGTCATTACTTCTGGAAATTTCATTAGATTACATTGCAATGGAAAGTTGTTTTTGAGATTTTCATTGAGCATATATTACATTGCTTGGCGTTGAATGTTGATAAGTGCATCCTTGTTCATTTTAGGAAAAAGAAAAAAAATCATGTAGGTGAACTTTAGTGAATTAAAATTCATTTACTTTTTGGTTGTTGCATTGGAATTGTGAAGTTGAAAGATCTAGTTAGGAAGCTCTTGTTGGCTGCATATTTGATTATTGCATCAATGTTTGCACTTCTTCCCTACACTAGATAACTTTCATCGAAAATGAAAAGAGCCATTTTTTTCATATTAGTTGCATTGTAGGTGTGTTCAGGTGACATCGATTTTGAGCCTTGAAACCGAAACATAATTCAAGATCAACTTTAAAATTCATCTCAATTAACCTAAGGAGCATTTGGAACATTAATGCAAACATCTAGAGGTCTAGGCTAGAGACATGTCCTAACGTCATTAAACGTAGGAGTTGTCAATGTTTGTCAGCGTTGCATCCAGAGGGTGAAATCTTGTTCCACGTACGGAAGTGTATAGGATCGTTCCCCATGTACCTTTAGATATATCGGATGACACTCCAAGCATGAAAAGTATATGGGAACGTTCTCATAGAACGATTACGCATTAGACAACACTACTATGGACTGTACTCCCACGTATTGTCGAGTATATTTTGGGAGTCTCCTATGTAGGTTTTAATCCCGTACAAAAATTATCTACATATGAATTCTAAAAAATAGAAAATAAATGATGAGAGCATAAAACATATATACACATATATTTTCCCCTTAATCCCAAAAGCAGGACTACCAGATTGCTTTTTCATTATATTCCTTTCAATGTTATAATACACACACACACACACACACACACACACATATATATATGTTGAAGCATCCATAAACCATAATCCATTAACCCTGGATTAGAACATAATCGTAGTTCCCTTGATCGAATCTACAAAATACCATGGACATAAAACCATCATGCCCAAAACCATGTGTGAAATCCATGCACAAAACCATAGGTATTTCCACCCACCTAATATAGGGTCCAAAAAAAATTCCCAGGGTGATGCCCCGAACCCCGTGTAGGGGGGCAGTAGGGGGGGTTGTTGCAAGTGGGGTAATCATGGAAAGAATATCACACATACCCAACACCTTATAAGTTGCTATCCCTCCATAGGTAACTGAGTCCGCTGCCTTGTATATCATGATACACCAAACACAACATTCAAGGAGATTGGTTGCCATACATTAAGTCTTTGGTTCGCCAAGGTGTATATTGGAGTTCACAATTGCTTGGTAAACCCTTTTTTCTACTTACCCCTTTATTTTGTTTGTGTCTTTAATTGATAAAATCAATTAATTATCACGGAACAACATCCTTCCTGTGGAAATACTCCTTAGTGGCTCTTAGGTTGAGACTAGTGGCAACAGTTCCTGAGTCCACCAATCAAGGAAACCCCTCTGATGGGAATCTTGGTCCTTTTCCTTCTTTTGGAAATATTGGTGCTCCTTATATGGCAACGTTGTCCCTTGTCAGATTTACCATTGGTTTTTCAATTTGGTTATTTTCAACCCCTATGGTTTTGAATGTCCAAATTGCTTCTCAACTAGGTTCTCCTCCACCTGAACAATATTAACCTCTAGTTGATCCTAAAGTTGACTTTTTGCCTTCTTTTCCTGTTCGGTCTTCTTCCTCTTCATCTGGTGAAAACCTGCAAGTTATTAACTAGGTGGATAAGAAGAAGAAGAAAAGGAAGATTGAGAAGAATAAAAATAAACATGGGGACAACCAAGCAGCCATTGTTATGGATGCAACTAATAGGGAGAAACCTTTGAATCAACCTCACAAAGTTAAATTCCCTTGCATGATTTGTAAGGGTGACCACCTTCTTAGAGATTGTCTTGGTATTCACAAGGTATTGGAAGTGTGGTCTACAGGCTCACATCAGTGTTCGTCATTGCATCTAGAGACCATGCTGGTGATAAACCCTCAACTAGTGATGGTAAGGTCCATGGGAAAAAGGGTAAAGTCAAATTTCTCTGTAGTTTATGTGAAGGGAATCATCCTCATCACCTTTGTCCTTATATGGATGAAGCCTAAAAAGTGTTGGGAAACCTTACTGCTTCTTAGCCTCGTCTTCTGACTGGTTATCCAAATCTCCCCCCCGACCCTCCACTAGTTAATCAAGTGATTGATCATAATTCATCTCTATTCAATCCCACTCTCTTTGAAAGTGATTCCCATGAGTCCATTCCCAACCAACCATTGGTTGAGAAAATGGTTGACCTCATTCCACCTTTAGTTGATCGTACCTTTCTCGTAGACAGTGAGTCTCATACCACTTAGTTTCTTCTTGTTTCTCCAGATTCCAATGAATTAGGGGGGAATCCTCCTATTCCCACGATACAGGGGGAAAATCCTCCCATTCCCATAGCGCAAGGGGGAAGTTCTCCCAATCCCATGGCACCCACTCCAGGTAGTATGGTCACTTCCTTTGCTGGAGTCGACTCACAAGATAACGTCTTCCTTCTTACGTGCCCTTCCAGATCATGGTTCAGACTTATAATATACATGTACCTGGAACAATCATAGATGAAGGCGCATTGGTTAGTATTTTTTCCTCAACTACTTGGAAAGCTTTTGGTTCTCTGCAAATTGTGTCTATTACCCAGAATCTGTTATTTTTTAACAGAGGCCCTTTGGATTTTAATTTACTCCTCGGTTGTGACTATGTTTATGTCATGGGAGCTCTTGTCTCTTTTCTCTTTCGTGTCATGTGTTTCCCCCATGAACGAAGAAGCATGTCTATTGACCAACTTTCATTAATTGGTCCTAATTTTACTCCTAATCAACCATCTTCCCTAAATGGTCCTTGTATGCAAGTGGTATCACCCCCGCCACAGGTTAATTATGTGGAAACCTATTCCATGCTCATGTCTACTGATGATCTAGTAAGTGATATAGTGCATCATGTACTAGGGGCATTGGATCCTGATCTTTCTATTAGATCCCTTGATATGTATCCCTTCCAGAGTGTTATTCTCCCATATGATGAGAACCTATTGGAAGCCATGACCTCTTATGTGTTGGCATTATGATACAGGTGATGTCCTTGATGGCAACTCACTCAGATGACAGATCATAGTGCAGCAGGTCAATAGCAAAGATTTAATGATCAGAGAGAGGTATACCCAGGTTCACCTTGACAAAGGAGTGTATACACACGGGTTAATAGACCAAAAGGAACATATAACGTACACACACGATTTCACAGAAGGAAAGGCGCGTACATGTTGAAAAACTAAATTTTGGTCCGAGGTATTTGGTCCATGGTATTGGTCCAAGGTATCTAGTCCGAGGTATTGACCCCAGATATTTGGTCCAAGGTATTGGTCCTAAGTGGTTTTGGTCCATGGTATTGAGAAAGGCCTAAAACTATAAAAGGAGGAGAAGATCATTAGGCCAAGTGTGCAAGTATTGAATATCTGATAAAGTGGGAGATCTAGTATGCAGGTTATGGGTTTGTAATGCTTTGCTTGATCTGAACCAAGGATGCACCTATGTGGATGATGATGGATGATGGATCAGGATCATAAGGCTTGGAATGTATTATCATTATGTGGTTCGATCACTGATAGACTAGATCTGAATTACTGACACATGCTTATTCTATAAATGTTATGATCTGGGTATGATTGATGTCTGGAATAGCTAGAAAGTTATGAGTTAATATTTGCATATCTGTACGCGGGCTCGCTTTGGTAAAAGCTCATATACACGCTGGTTCGGTTCATCAGAGTAGCATATACACTATGAAAAATGATATTTGAATATGCAGATGGTTTTATGGTTGTTGCAGAGTTCTGGGTTCTGCTCTGTGTTCTGGTGACAGGTCTTTAGTGATTCAGTGTTGGGTGATTCAGAATTTAATGATTGGTTGATGCAATGGTTGTATTATAGTGGTGATTGATTTTGAGCTTCAATGTTGTTGATGGGTCTAGAATGAAAATTGGATGAAACGTGGCCTTCATATTATGGTGTTGTGTTCCAGGAGTATCCACTCTGAAAATTTATGAAACGTGGTCCCAGGAGGAAGAGTGAAGGTTGGAGCCTTCAGGAGGCCGACGCCTATGTACTGGTAAACATATTGGTCAGTACAAGAGCCAGGGGGTTGGAGCTCCCTTCTAGTAGTAGCTGGAAAACGAGAGAGGGTTGTAGCCTTCTGTAGGTCGGCGCCTACATACTAGTAAATATATCAACTAGTACAAGAGCCAAGGGGTTGTAGCTCCCTTCCAGTAGTAGCTAGAGAATGAGAGAAGGTTGTAGCCTTCTGTAGGTGGGTGCCTGCATACTGGTATGAGTCTGCGCCAGTACAAGATTGTAAACAAGTTTTTCTTATATTAAAAGGAAGACAACAACAGGTGGTTTTTGTCCCGCATTGGGTTTCCACCTTATATCATGGTGTTCATGTGTTTTTCTTATGTGTGATGATCTATTCTGTTTTACTGCACCTGTTTACTGCTTATATGGTTAATGAAGTTCTGATGCACTGATTAAAGATCAACATATGATGGATTAACTGAATCATAAGTTTATTGGATATACGCTAGTTGCATTAAACACAGTTGCGTGTACACGCGGGTTCCCTTAATTGAAGTAGCGTATATGAATCTGATTATGGAAATGAAAAAGCTATTGATTTGCTAATATTGATTCAAACCCCCTCAGTATTATTTCCAACAACTGGAATCAGAGCAGGCCTTTGGTGGAAGATTTATCGCTTGAAGGAGATCCGTAGAAACAATGGGAAAGAAGCTAAAGAAGAAAGCACCTCAGAAGAAGAACACAACTCAAAGGAACAGTGACAACAGGAGAGACAATCAGTCATTAGATGGAAGCAAGGATTTAGATTCCAAATCACCTCAAGATGAACAAGCAAATGAAGCATCAGGTAAAATCATAAATCAATAAGATCTATTTAACAAAAGGGAGTGTACCCTCAAAGAAGAAGTTGACAAATTAAAAGCTCAGCTGGAGTGTGCCTTCAAAGTACGTCAAATGCTGCAGGATGAAGTGATATCATTAAAAATAAGCAGAATGAAGAACTACCTCAAGCAAATAAAGAACAAGAAAATGAGATTCTCAAATTAAGGCAACAAGTGGAAGAAGCAAGAAAGGCTGAAGAAATCTTGAATAAGCAACATCTAGAAAATGAAGAACAACATTAGATTGAGGTAAATATCTTAAAAGGTAAATTAGAAGAAAAGGATAAATTGTTACGATTCCAAGACAGTACTAAGATTCTGGATGATATTCTTAGTAGTCAAAGATCTCCTGCTATCAAAACTGGTATTTGTTTTTATGAATCTGTTGAAGGTGAATCTAGCTCATAGGGTGAGGCAAGGAACTCTAATGTAAAACCTGAAATGCTCAACAAGGAGATAAAAGGTCAACCCCATCAATAACCAAGGAAATAAATCCCTCAATGAAAATCTTTTACTCCAAACTATGGAAGTAATAGTCGGTTATTTTCTCAGATGAATAATATTGAGTGTTATGTATGTCATAATCTTGGACATGTTGCAGCTAGATGCAGAAGTAGAATGGTTCAAGACCGTCACACAGAAAGATCATCACGTTCCAGGTACTTTAAGGGATATTGTTTTACTTGCAATATGTTTGGTCACAAAGCCATTGACTGTTATAGAAGGAATATGAAACATATGAGATGTTATGCATGTAACAAGTTTGTACATATAGCAAAGGAATGCAGGAATAAAGTGCGGACACCATACCAAAAGGAGAAAACATCATCACACTCGAAGATATGGAAGAAGAAGGAAGTATAGCCAGAAAGATGTGGCACAACAAAGTGTACAAACATGACAGACTCAGAGAGAGTTGAAAGTGTGAAATTTCAGTGTTTCAAATCTCTTACGCAAGTTTCATGAAGACAAGTTGTGTATATACGCGAGTTAGAAGCTACACAGTCGCGTATATGCTAGGTTGAGGAAAAGCAGTGGGACAGACTCAAGAAAAAGGGTATGATATGGTTCAGTCAATTATTTGCTCTATTTGATGATGGTTACAATCTGCTGATGATGTGTGGAAATGTGTTGGTACTCATAAGATGTTATTTAGAAGTATTTTTGATCCTCACAAGTTAACTTGATGTATATCTGATTGATGATGATGCCTTGATACTTCTTGCTGATATATGCATGATCAGATCTGACAGTGAACATATGGAACAGGTTCAGGGGGAGCATATGCTTCGAATAATGCATTGTTGGAATTATGGTTATAAGTCTTTGGTGATGATGCTTATGTGGCTAAATGATACATCTTGCTACTTATTGTTGGTTGGTCAAGAGAATGGTATTGCAGGTTACAGGTCTGGATGTTGTTGACAGATGCCTATGGTGCAGACCATATATGGTGTATGATAGTTGCCGATGACTAGCATGGTCTTGTTTAGATTGCTGGTCCTTGTTATAAAAGTCATGTATATAATTTGATGTAAAGGTCATGAAAAGACCTAATTTGTAACCCCAATTTGCATGGTAAGGATGATGTAATAATGTTTATTTCAGTCATGTATAAACATTTGGTATATCGCCACTTAGTTGGGTGGATGAGTAAAAAATGGTGTATCCCCACTTGGTTGGGAGATTGATGTATGTATGAGTCATTGGTGATAGGAAGGTCATACTCACTTAGTTGAGTTGTAGAGTTGTGCTATTCTTTTTAAAAATATTTTTGCAGACTCCGCATGTGCTTAGGGGGAGCAAGGATGATTGGTACATCTTAGCATGTACAAAGGGGGAGTTCTCTCAGAGAATTCAATATGTGCTCAGGGAGAGCATGGACTATTTAGTGCATCTTAGCATGTACAAAGGGGAAGCTCAATCAGAGATTTTAGCATGTACTCAGGGGGAGTATGGACAACATAATTCATATCAACGGAAAGAATATCTTGGTCCGCCCTTTTCCCTTGATGTCAAAGGGGGAGAGTGACTTGGTGTTGTTGTTGCCATCAAGTCCAAAGGGGGAATTGTTGGCATTATGATACATGTGTTTTCCTTGATGGAAACTCACTCAGATGACAGATCATAGTGCAGTAGGTCAATAGCAAAGATTTAATGATCAAAGAGAGGTATACGCAGGTTCACCTTGACAAAGGAGCGTATACACGCAGGTTAACAGACCAAAAGGAGCGTATAACGTACACACGCAATTTCACAGAAGGAAAGGTGTGTACATGTTGGAAAACTAAGTTTAGGTTCGAGGTATTTGGTCCAATGTATTAGGTCCATGGTATTTTGATCCATGGTATTGGTCCAAGGTATCTGGTCCGAGGTATTGACCCCAGGTATTTGGTCCAAGGTATTGGTCCTAAGTGGTTTTGGTCCATGGTATTGAGAAAGGCCTAAAACTATAAAAGGAGGAGAAGATCATTAGGTCAAGTGTGCAAGTATTGAATATCTGATAAAGTGGTAGATCCAGTATGCAGGTTATGGGTTTGTAATGCTTTGCTTGATCTGAACCAAGGATGCACCTATGTGGAAGATGGATCGGGATCATAAGGCTTGGAATGTATTATCATTATGTGGTTTGATCATTGATAAACTAGATCTGAATTATTGACGCATGTTTATTCTATAAATGTTATGATCTGGGTATGATTGATGTCTGGAATAGCTACAAAGTTATGAGTTTATATTTGCAGATCTATACGCGGGTTCGCTGCACCAATCATGGCTCCTCCACAATTGTCTGAGACTTCTTCTGGCACTGCATGTTGAGAGGTAATATACTCTCCCTCTCAACCATCAAGTCTCTAACCTTTGCCTTGCTCCTCAAGGATCTTCATGCATCTTGTACCTCAAGTGCATACAGGTTCTTGGTTTTCAAGGAGAGAACAATATATTGAGAGGAGATTTCAAAGTTTTGAGTTTTGGGCCGAGAGTTTGCAGAGCAGATCTGAAAATTTATGTACAAAATTTTCAGAAAAAAATAGTATATTTGGATTCCTTGTGGAAAAATACCCAAATTCTAAAAAAAAATCGCCTGAATCGGAGTTCGGATGAGGGAGATATCACTGATTTAAAATCAGCTCTTTTTCTAGAAAATTTCGTGACGGTGGGAAAGTGGAAATAGATTGGTGTGCTAGCCAAGAACCTGTATGCACTTGAGGTACAAGATGCATGGAAAGCCTTGAGGAGCAAGGCAAAGGTTAGATACTTGGTGGTTGAGAGGGAGTGTAAATTACCTCTCAACATACAGAGCCAGAAGAAGTCTCAGACAATTGTGGAGGAGCCACGATTGGTGCTGCAGCTTCAGGAGGTTGTGAAGCAGCCAAAATAGGGGAAGCTGAGAGGAGATCGAGTAGAGACATCTACTCATGCAAAGACCTCCAGTAGGGGGAAACTTCAAGCCAGGTGGGTTGAGGGATCACAAGCAGCCATACCTCCAGGTAGGAGGTGGGGTGATGTGGATAGATCGTCCCAAGGAGGAGGGGTAGGATCCTTGAGGTACCCAACCTCCTGGATGAGACCTTGCTACGGGAGCCCCGATTTGGAGTAGCAGGAACTGACTGATTGAGTAGAGACAAATGCGGATGGAGCAGCAGAGAGAGCTACAGTGCAGGGAATCCCAAGACAACGTATAGCATGTAGGCTACAGCAATGCGAGAGGCACAAGTGTGTTGCACAATGCTAGGTGGCACAGAGAGGTGTGCAATGGTGTGAGATGCATGGAGATGTTGTAGTAGCACAGATGTCAGAGAGGGAGCACTTGTTAGCAGTAGGTAGAGCTTCAACATCAGAGTATGTTTCTAGCCCAACAGAGTGGTCAGTTGGGAGTGTTTTTGTTCCAAGAGTTGTTGGAGTAAGCAGACCTGGTGGATGTCTTGCATGTAGAACATTCCAGAGTTACAGGATTGGGTTCGAGAGGAAGCCTTTCTTATTAAGAGGGAGTGTTGAAAAGTGTGCAACAAGAAATGTAAATTTAGAAATTGCTAAAAATAGAACTTCTAAGAATAGCAGTTTGGCCAATGAGCATTTTGGCCACCTTGGGTGAGAGGTGAAACTGCTAAATATAACATCTTCTAAAAATAGCATTTTTGCGTCCCTTCCTATTTTTAGCAGTCCCTAGTCTAACTATAGGAAGTAAAAACTAATTTGGTCTTAACAACAGTTTAAAATATTAATTAATTAATCTCCATGAGTTAATTAGTTAAGGAAAAGCAAACTTGAAGTCTTTGTGAGAACATGCAATTATTTCTCCATTGATTGGGGAATGTGTCCTTGATTTGCTCCACTGATTGAGGAATTAAGGATGAGTTCTATATTGAGAGGATCAGTTGACTTAGTTTAACTTAGTCAAGTTCAGTTAGATTAATTTAACAAGTTGTTAAATTAATGAGATATAGTTTGTTGATGCTTGCATGTGTTGGGTTGTGTTATATTCTTTCCACGACCCGGGAAATTTTTTTTTGGACCCTATATTAGGTTGGGCGAACCTACCTATGGTTTTGTGCATGATTTCCGCACATGGTATTGGACGCGATGGTTTTTCGGTCCATGGTATTGGATGCTTCGACATGTATAAATATGTATTGTAACATTGAAAGGAACATAATGAAAAATCAAGCTGGTAGTCCCGGTTTTGGGATCCAGGGAAAAATCTCTGTGCATATGTGTTTTATGGGTTATGCTCTCGCATTGTTTATTTTCTTTGTTTAAGAATTCGTACGCAGGTAATTTCTGTACAGGGTTAAAACCTACATTTGGTATCAGAGCTGTTTTGGCTTCAAGGGGACGCCTTTGTTGCTGAGGGGTTTCGCTCGGGCATGTGGTAGACCCTATTCAGTGGGAGATCTGCGAGATCGATTCTGGTGGTGAAAGAAGATGGCGAGTAGTGGAAAGATTGAGATTGAGAAGTTCAATGGTCAGAGTTTTGAGTTGTGGAAACTCGAGATGGAGGATCTGTTGGTCGATAAAGATCAGTGGATCGCGGTAGATCCAGGTACTAAACCATCGGGAGTGACCGATGAAGAATGGAAGAAATTGGATCGGAAGGCAAAGAGCACAATACGATTGTGTGTCTCAGATTCAGTATTGCTGAATGTATCAAGGGAAGCTACGGCAAAGGCTTTGTGGGTCAAGTTAGGGACTTTGTACCAATCTAAGTCTCTGGTGAATAAACTGTTCCTACGGAAAAAGCTGTATAACCTGAGGATGAAAGATGGAGACTCGGTGACAGAGCATATGAATGCGTTTAATACTGTGGTAAGTCAATTATTATCTGTTGATATTAAAATTTCAGATGAAGATAAGTGCATCAGTCTATTGTGTTCTCTACCAGATTCGTGGGATAGTCTGGTTATTGCAATAGGTAGCAATGCAACTGCTTTGCAGTTTGATGAAATAGTCTCAGCCTTGCTGATGGAGGAGATGAGACGGAAGAATATGGACAACCAGAATGGTGATGCCTTGTCTGTACGAGGACGGTCCCAGAACAGAAACAAAAAAAAGTCATCGAGTGGGAGATCTAAATCTAGAGGGAGATCTAAATCTCCAGGAAAACCTACAAAGGTGGTGTGCTGGAAATGCGGAAAGGAAGGGCACTTCAGAAGGGATTGTAAATCTAAAGCTCCTGATAAAGGAAAGGGATCTGATGATGCTCCTTCTGCAGAGGCGAAAACCACCTCAGATGAAGGTGGGGATGTGTACTTGGCTTCTTCAAGTACACATGTAGATCATGAGGCATGGTTGATTGACTCAGGTGCATCCTTTCACTTCACTCCCCATAGAGAGTGGTTCTGCGAGTATGAGAAATACGATGGTGGTGATGTCTTCTTAGGAGATGATAGGAAGGCTAGAATCATTGGTCAGAGAAAAGTAAAGTTGAAGTTGCAAGGTGGAAGGGTTAGAACACTTCCGGGTGTTCTACATATTCCTGCATTGGCCAGAAATCTGATTTCTGTAAGCAAGTTGGATGATGCAGGTGTAAAGACGGTGTTCGAGAAAGATACCTGCAAGATGGTTCGAGGAGCATTGATATTGATGTGGGGAGTTCGGACTGGAACTCTGTACAAACTGCATGGTAGCACTGTTGTTGATGGGTGCAATAGTTCTATGGTTCCTGAAAATGGAGTAGAAAATCTAGTGGTCTCTGGAGAGAAGACCATGTTGTGGCATCAAAGGCTTGGACATATTGGAGAGAAGGGCCTTCGAATACTTCATGGTAAAGGTATGGTAGAAGGTATGAATGATATCTCTCTGGATTTTGATTTCTGTGAAAATTGTGTATATGGGAAGCAGAATCGAGTGAGTTTCCCCTCTGGTGGTAAGAGGACGAAACAGATATTAGAGCTTGTGCACAGTGATGTGTTTGGACCTGTGAAGGTTCCATCACTGGGTAATTCTGTGTACTATGTATCATTCATAGATGACTTCTCAAGGAATACATGGATATATTTCCTTAAGAAGAAATCTGAAGTCTTTGACAGGTTTAAAGAATTTAAGGCTCTGGTGGAAAATCAGACAGAGAAGAAGATAAAGGTGCTGAGGACAGATAATGGTGGAGAATTTTGCAGCAAGGAATTTGAAGAATTTTGTAAGAAGTGTGGTATAGCATGACATAAGACTACTCCATATACACCTCAGCAAAATGGAGTCGCAGAAAGAATGAACAAGACATTGATGGAAAGGGCAAGAAGCATGCTCAGTGGTGCCGGGTTAGGACAAGAATTCTGGGCAGAGGCGGTGGATACTGCACGTTACCTGATCAACAGATCGCCCTCATCAGCGTTGGAGGATAAGACTCCACAAGAAGTATGGACTGGTAAGAAACCCTCTCTTTCACATCTGAGGGTATTTGGATGTGATGCATATGTACATGTTCCAAAGGAGAAACGAACCAAGTTGGATAGTAAATCTGAAAAGTGCATCTTTATTGGGTATAAGGATGGTTTAAAGGGTTATAAGCTTTGGAACCCAGTCACACGGAAGGTTGTGTACAGCCGAGATGTGGTGTTCAGAGAGGTAAAAGATGTTATTCAACATGAAGTCCAACCAAAGGAACCTGAGAAGATAGAGTTTGAGCCAAAGGAGGAAGAATCAAACTTTGCAGCAGAGGAGGAATCAGAAGATGAAGAGCCACAAACTCCGGCTGTGAGAAGATCAAGTCGAGAAAGAAGGCAGCCAGAAAGGTATAATCCATCTGCTTTCAGTTCAAATTTTTCTTTGTCTGTTACTGATGATGATCCCAGAACTGTGAAGGAAGTAGTGGATTCAGAGGATGGAAAACTCTGGAAAGAGGCCATGGTTGATGAAATGGCATCTTTGCTCAAAAATGAGGCTTGGGATCTGGTAGAGTTGCCGGCTGGAAGGAAACCCATTGGCAGCAAATGGGTGTTCAAGAAGAAGACTAATGCAGAAGGAAAGGTGGAGAAATACAAAGCTCGGTTGGTAGCAAAAGGTTATTCCCAGGTGCCGGGAATTGATTTTGGTGATATTTTTTCTCCTGTTGCCAAGGTAGCTTCTATTAGATTACTTTTATCTGTTGCTGCTGCTTTTGATTTTGAGGTAGAATAGATGGATGTGAAGACAACATTTCTTCACGGGGATTTGGAAGAGGAAATCTACATGAGGCAACCTGAAGGCTTTGCAGTGAAGGGTAAGAAAGAACTGGTATGCAAGTTAAAGAAGTCTCTGTATGGGTTAAAACAGTCACCAAGGATGTGGTATCAGAAATTTGATACATTTATACGGGGACTTGGCTTCACCAGAAGCAAAGCAGATCATTGTGTGTATTTTAAATTAATTGGTGACCGTGTTATTTATCTGGTCTTGTATGTGGATGATATGTTGCTGGTTGGAAATGACAAAGAAATTATCCAGGATTTGAAGACCCAATTGTCCTCCAAATTTGACATGAAAGATCTTGGTGCTGTAAACTATATTTTGGGCATGGAAATTAAAAGAGATCGGGAAAAGAGGAAGCTCTGGTTAAACCAGAGGAAGTATGTCGAGACAATACTGCAGAGGTTTAATATGCAGGATAGTAAACCGGTGAAGGTTCCTATTCCTGTAGGTGTGAGGTTATTTGCTGAACAGTGTCCCAAGACACAAGAAGAGGAAGAGGACATGTCCCGTGTTCCATATGCAAGTGCAGTCGGTAGCCTGATGTATGCAATCGTCTGTACTAGACCAGACATTGCACATGCAGTGGGAGTATTGAGCAGGTTTATGTCAAAACCTGGGAAGGAGCACTGGACAGCAGTGAAGCGGGTTTTTCAGGTATTTGCGTGGCACTAGTGATTATGGTTTGTGCTACCAAGGAAGACCAGGATTGGACAGAGTGTTGGATATTCATGGTTTTGTTGATGCAGACTGGGCTGGAGATCTGGATCAGAGAAGATCTACAAGTGGGTATGTGTTTAACCTATTTGGAGGTGCAGTCAGTTGGATGAGTAAGAAACAATCTGTAGTGGCACTATCAACTACAGAGGCAGAATATATGGCAGCCACTCATGCAAGCAAGGAAGCAGTTTGGTTGCAAAGATTGTGTTCAAGTATGGGGTTAGTACAGGGAGCTATAAGAATAGACTGTGACAGCCAAAGTGCAATTTTCTTGGCAAAGAACCCTGCTTATCATTCAAAGACAAAGCACATTGATGTTCAGTATCACTTTGTGAGGGATATGATAGAAGACAAAAAGGTGTTGCTGGTAAAGGTGGACACTTTGAAGAATACTGCAGATGCATTGACAAAATCTGTGAGCTTTGAGAAGTTCTCTTGGTGTAGAGAAACAATGGGTGTTTCAGGGCTGGAAAAATGACTAAGCTCTCATGTGGAAAGAAAACAACAAGTGGGAGATTGTTGGGTTGTGTTATATTCTTTCCACGACTAACCTACGTAGTTAAACGGGGGATTAGAGGGGGGCGGTAGCCCCCCTTCGTTGTGCCAATTGCGCAGCGGGGGGGTCACAGGGGGGGGCGGGTAGCCCCCCTCTACAGGGTCCGGGGCAGCGCCCCGGGAAATTTTTTTTTGGACCCTATATTAGGTTGGGCGAACCTACCTATGGTTTTGTGCATGATTTCCGCACATGGTATTGGACGCGATGGTTTTTCGGTCCATGGTATTGGATGTTTCGGCATGTATAAATATGTATTGTAACATTGAAAGGAACATAATGAAAAATCAAGCTGGTAGTCCCGGTTTTGGGGTCCAGGGAAAAATCTCTGTGCATATGTGTTTTATGGGTTATGCTCTCGCATTGTTTATTTTCTTTGTTTAAGAATTCGTATGCAGGTAATTTCTGTACAGGGTTAAAACCTACAACATGCATGTGACAACTATTATTTTTAGATAATTGTGTATTCACTCATGGATAACTGATGCATGTCATGTTCTGTCAGAGACCCAATTGAGATCAGATGTGGGACAGTGTACTATCAGTTGGATGAATATTTTTCCTATAAAGGAAGCTCATCCATGATGAAGATTTATCTCCTCCAGGTTTGTGCAGTTATTTCAGAGGTCAGTGTTGTGTGTGAGGTGAGAATCACACAGGTTGTAGCTGGAGGACCCAAGAAAACTATGCATAGAAATACGAGGCTTGGAGGGTAGAGGAGAAGGTTTGTGAGAAGCCTTTGATTGTCTATGAGCAACAGAGGGATTGTACTAAGAGCTGGATAGCTTTCGAGCTAAGGCTTTGTGTAATCTAGACTATATTTCCACTTGTATGATAATACAGAGATGGGGTTTTAGGCAGGTTCTTTCCCGGGTAAATTCTTCTGTGTTATGTGTGATTGATTCCTTCTTATTAGCTATATGTGTTCTTATTGATGTTGCTCATGGTTGATTAAGCTTTGACGAAATTGTTTGTAGAATTTTGTAGAGCAATGTAGAAATATCACCTGTAGAAAAAACCGATATATGCTATGTCCTAAAGCATAATACTTGTTCTACTTCTACAAAACATTAAGTGGAAGCATAATCGAATTCATGAGCAACATCAAGTAGAAACATGCATAACTGATCAAGAGAAATCAATCACACATAACACAGAATATATCACTGGGGAAAGCACCAGCATAAAACCCCAACACTGTATTATCAATCAAGTGGAAATCCTCTTCAACATACAAAAAGAATCAGCTCAATAGCTATCCTGCTCTCTTTGTACTCTGATGAACTTCAATCAGAAGATGAAAATCATGGACTACTTAGGCCTATTTATATAGGCTGAAAATTTGCCTAATCATACCTGTTGTCACCTCAGGTCCAACTACATAGTCATAGAAGAAAATAGATTTCTTCCTCATGCAAGGAATACTTACTAGAAATATCCTAGCATCTGATAGTACACTGTCCCACATCTGATCTCAACTGGGTCTCTGTCTAAACTGACATGCATCAGTTATCCAAGAGGGAATGCTCAGTGATCTGAAATAATAGTTGTCACATGCATGCAAGCATTAACAAATTATATTTCATTATTTTAACAACTTGTTAAAATAATCTAACTGGACTTGACTAAGTTAAACTAAGTCAACCGATTCTCTCATTATAGAACTGAACCTTATCTCCTTTAATCAAGGGATAAATTCCTAAATCAAGGGAGAAAATAATTGCATGATCTCACAAAGACTTCAAGTTTAATTTTCCATAATTAATTAACTCAACTGAATTAATTAATTAATATTTCCAACTGCTGTTAAGACCAAAATTAATTTTACTTCCTATACATAGACTAGGGACTGCTATAAATAAGAAGGGACCCAAGAATGCTATTTTTAGAACTTTCTATTTTTAGCAGTTTCACCTCTCACCAATGTGGCCAATGACCTCATTGGCCAAACTGCTATTTTTAGACATGCTATTTTTAACAGGTCTATTTTTAGCACATTCTAAATTTAACATTTCTTGTTGCACATTTTTCAACACTTCGCATTTGACGATAGGTTCACTTCACTGGCCTTTGATCAAATGATTATGTGAGTGTTCAACTTTAGCTTTATTGTTCACACTCATGGATTGTGTTGCTGTACATTGAGAGTCATCGTCGTCATTGGTCATTTCTCTCGTGCCTATTAACGGTTTACATCATTGGCCGGTAATCAGGTGGTTTCTACCATGTTCGACTACAACCAGTTTATTTGCATGGTGAGATTTGTACTTTGGTTGGATCGAGACAAAGATGAAGACCATGGGTTTGTGAGACTTTTGTGATCCATATTGTAGATAAATGTCTTTCGGATTAATCACATCATTAGGATCAATTAACCAAAGGATCCATGAGCATGTTATAGACATAAGGTACAATCATTCCCACTCTTTAGCTCTAGCTGAGCATGCAGAGAAATCCGAACACCATGTATGCATTGAGGATTCCAGAGTCATTGCTAGGGTTGATCATTTCCACCATAGGAAGCTTAGGGATGCGATCGAAATTGAAAGGCATGCTAGAAATCTCAACAGAGACGATGGTTGGAAATTGAGTAAGAGTTGGATTCTAGCCCTCTCATTATGATCCTCTTGTCTCTATCCTCCTTGTATTTTTTGGTCCCTCCTCCCCTCCCCCCTTTTCTTTATATTTTCTTTTATCTTATTATTATTTAACATAATTATAATAATTCTCAAGCTCCCAAGTACTTTATTTTAAAGTAAATTCCCTCCTCTCCTTTTCTTTATATATTGATAGCATATATTACCCCTTATCTTTATTCATTTCTGACCCCATTTTAACATAATTAATATATACTATTGAACTCTTAATTGCTTCATTAGCATATAATATTCTGAATCTAACTCTTAACTCCTCATTGCTTCATTAACATATAATATTTTAAATCTTAACTCCTCTTTACCTTATTCTTTATAGTATATAATATTTTAGATGTAAACCTCATTAGTATTTAATATTTTTATAATCTCCTAACAACTGTTGTTAGTGATATTTATAGGTTATTCTTAACCATCTTATTAATTTTTAAAGTATTCTTAACAATACTAATTTATAACTAAATTTATAATAATAAATAATTCCTATCCCTTTTAGAATATTTTGAATCCTACTCTTAACCACTCTTAACCTTATAACCTGATTATTAATTAAAATTATATAACAACTATTTTTATTTTATTATTATATAATCTCCCATCCTCTTTTTATTAAAGAACTTATTCTAACTTTCTTAACAACTTATTACTTTTATTTATCATAACAACTAATTTATAACTATTTTTAGAATAACTAAAATATTAAATAATTTATAACTAAACTTAGAATATCAAATAATTCCATTCTAACTTTTTAGAATTTCTTTTTACCTATTTAACTAATCTCCAACGGTTAGTTTTTCAATGATTGGCCTTGGGCTATGGTGCATCCCTGCTATTTATTCTTAAAGATTGTATGATTTTTTCACCTTGTCCTGAGGATGAACCACATTAGTTGGTTCGAAACATCGACCAAATCCTAATGATGTGATTGATCTGAAAGACATTTATCTACCACGGGTTTCATTTGATAAATCCAGGCTGCGTGGACTTATTAAGTATTCATGATTGTAAACATGTTCCTTTCTATACGGATGGATGTGTCCATGCCGTGCATCCATGTATTATTAGATGCTTACAATCTAAGCATACTTACATCAGAGATGTCAGATATACTGTACTATGTGTGATTTATAGGTCTCCTTATTGTGGTTCTCTAAGTCCTTGCCTTTGCTTGTATAACATTTTAGCCATCACTTCTCGTTATGACTTCATGCTTTAGGGGGAATATGTTATACAAATTTTTGTCACACTCCCAGTCTCGTATCCTAAAGTGTCGCACTTTGTCTCGTCAAAGTCGCAAGTGTCGCAAAGTGATGAAAGCTATCACAAACAGTATGCTTGTGGAAATCAGAAGAATATCCCTCAAGAAAAGGAAGAAAAAATGCCTTGGATTAATTCTGAAGAACTTGTTAAAAACCCTTGTTTGCAAGTCCAACGCGCTTCCTATAGTTGATTTCTCGCACTAGTAACCTTTGTCATTACACATGTATAACCATTGCTGGTTCTCTTCCGACAATTTTGAAGGCTCGAGAACAACAATGTGGTTTTAGGTGAATGAAGATTGGAACGAGACCTCTCATTCCTGGTCCTAGATCCTACTTTCATGGATATCTGCCTTGATATGTGGAACTCCTCCCTCTTTTCATGGATCCTTAACTCCCTCTTCTTCCCTATAAATGAATTGCCCACCATCCACTAATGGTTGGTTGTTGGTTGGTTGGTTGCCATTCTAGTGCTGAATTGTGCCCAAATGCTACCCATTTGCAAAGGAGAAAAGGTGTTTGAAGGCTAAGGCTTGGACTTGGAATCTTACTTGAAAGAGGCTTCCAACATCAAGGCTCCATTGGTTGTAATTCTCCCTTTTTCATCTATTCATCATAAAATATACGTTTTATTTCCATAAATGTGTCAATTATTGTGAATTTATTGTAATGTTGCTTGATCTGTTACATCATTTCTTGCAGGCACTCATCTACACCAACGAAGAGGAGATTATGAGCTTGGAAGCCAAAGAGTCAAGGTCAACATCAAGGGTATTAGCATAAGAGATATGTAGGAGATATATCCTCTTTTGCATTTTCTAGTATGAATTAGGAAAATTTGAATGTAGTTGTCTTTTATAGTTGCTAGGTCCTCCCATAGGACTAGAGGGATCGTTTCTGTCAGCAAAAGGATTTCTTGCACAACAACAGTGCAGGACTTAATGTACCTCCCAATATCTTGATGAAGGTTTGACCAATAAAAATACTTTTGCAGTACTGTCACTGTTTTCTCTACTCCGAAATGTCCAGCGACCCCACTGTAGTGTGCCTCCCAAATCATAGTGGCACACTGACTTGAAGGAACACAGATGTGTCCTAGGTGCCATAGTAGTGCATCCTAGAGGTGAAAATTTGGAACTTTCTTACCTCCCAGGAGTGCCTGATATGTGTTATCGAATTTTGGATTGCTCTTGTAAAGATGTGGCCACCCCAAAGTCTCATGCCCAGAGGAGTCCAACACAGTGATCAACGCCATGATTGGTGGTCAGTTGAGGCAGTATAAAACATTATTGGTGTTTCCCTTCTTTTACTTAATGTTCAAATGGAATTATTGTAGGAATGTGGACCATTTATGATGGTGATCGTTCCACAACTTCCCTTGTGTCTGTATGAACTACAGGGGCTAGTGGTCTATGTGGATGACCGTTTCCTTCCCCATAATGTAATGCTTCCATTGATAACATGTCTGCACAATGGAATACATTTCTTTGTCATAAGTGGGATAATTTCAGACGATGTCTGAAAGTGTCTCACTATGGTAAACCACTAGGTGCCCCTATTGAGTAAGAATTGCACCAATAGCATAGTCGGAGGCGTCTTTCTCAATCTCAAATGGTTGTTGAGGTATGGTAATGTGAGCACTAGTGCAGAGAAAAGGTGATGCTTCATCTCGACAAACACTTTTTGTTAGGTTTCAGACCAAAATAACTTTTCTTTCACTCCGCTCTTGGTGACTTGACTTAAAGGCCAAGTGATATGAGAGAAACCCAACACAAACCTACGGTAGAAATTGGTAAGACCCAGAAAGCTGCAGAGCTCTGTTAGAGTGGTTAGAGCTAGTCAATCACAAATGACTTGTATCTTGGTTGGTTCCACATGCACACCCTTCTCATCAATGATGTACCTCAAATACTGAGCCTGGGTCATACCAAAAGTGCATTTCTCCAAATAGGCACACAACTTGTGTTGTCGCAAGCTTTGAAGGACCTGTCGAATATCAAGATCAAGATGTCATCTAAATACCAACTTTGGCTAAAGATCAAGATTCCATCTAAATACACCACCATGAATGCATTGGTGAAGGGTCGCAAGATGTCTTCCATCAATCATGATGGTTGCAGGAGCATTCGTCAACCCGAAAGGCATGAACAACCATTCAAAAAGGCCTTTCTTGGATTTGAACGCAGTCTTCCACACATCGGAGGGTTCGATAGGCACCTGGTGATAATAAGACTTCAATTCAATCTTGCTTAAATATCCCCCCCCTTGAGCTGGTCCTGAAGGTCATCAATTAGTGGGATTGGGTACCTATTCTAGACAATGATCCTGTTCAACACCTGATAGTCAATACAGATTCTTCATGTCCCATCCTTCTTTTGTATCAATACAATCAAGCTCCCACGGGGTGATGGGCTTGGTCTGATGTGCCCTTTCTACAATATCTCCTGAATTTTCCTCTTGATCTCATCATTCTTCTGAACATAGTGTCGATAGATAGGTCCATTGGGTAGCGACGTGCTTGGGGTCAAATTGATAGAGTGCTTGATTTGATATTGAAAAGGTACCCCTATAGGTGAGGCGAAAATATCCTTGTACTCCTCCACGACCTTGTCCATCTACTATTGCTATGCGGAGGAGCCCTGTTTGGAATCCATGGCCCCAACCTTCTTCTTGCCCTGAGGGAAAATTATAAGGAAAACAAATTTCCTAGTATGGGAAATGATCTTACTGCATTTCTTTGCAACGATAAAAGAGATGGCGGTAGGTAGGGGTACCTCTAGTATCATGTACAACTTATAGCCCAAAGTAATAATCACATAGTGAGATCTACACTCATATACAGCATGTTTCCTCCAAAAGTATGGTTGTCCTAATATTACATCACACACTTCAAGAGGGGCAACATCATACAATACCTCATCTGTGAAGGGCATGATGTTGTAGCGAAGGTGACACTGCTGGCTAACGTGGAGATCTTGTCCTTGGTGAAGCCAACCAATGGTGTAAGTCTGTGGATGTGCTGTCGTTGGTAGGCCTAGCCGCTTCATGGCCTCTGCTGAAATGAGGTTCTTTTGGCTCTCGATGTTGACAATGAACTGGAATGGAGCACCTTTTACCCACATTTGTGAGTGGAATAGGCGTTCCCACTCCTTTGGATATTCATGATCATTATTCTGGACCTTGGTGGTGGCCACGGTGGCACTAGGCTCTACATCAATGATCTGCTTCCCTTTGTCATTCCCCTTGTCGGGTTCTGACACAGCTTCAGAACACGTGTCTAATTTGGAAGCCTTCAACTCGACCATCAATGACTGTTTGGCCCGATACTCACTCATGTTGTGAGTGGACCTCTTATGGAACTCACATCATTTTCCCATGTCCTTCTTTGTCGTCGTGGTGTTTTTCTTTGCTTGTGCCTTCTATGGGTTGTCCTGAGTCACCCCGCCTTAGATTTAGTATTTTCTCTATGGTTTGGGGACACCTTTTCCTCTTCGAATTCGTAGATCCAAAGTCTTGCTTCTTTTGTTTAAACTTTTGCTCAATCTTGACAGCATATCAGTATGTCGTGTCGAGTGAGGAGATGTCTAGGAACTCCGACACATATTGGTCCCTTCCTTGCCATAGTGTGGTCCACTTTATGTATTTATCTTCATACCTCCAGACATGGTAATATTGTTCCTTGATGGCATCTTGGAAAGAATCCCAAGTGGGTGTGGCTGAAAACAATGAGGATTCCCTCTCAACCTTTTGTTCACAGTAGGTTTCCCATCAGTCATTAACATGTGGGGCGACTTTGAGAAGTGAAAATGTAATCTTTTCCTGATTGGAAAAAGTTATGAATTGGAAAATATCCTTCCAACAAATTCAACCATTTATCTACGATGTATCAATCTATCTGGTCCTCAAATATGGAAATATCAAAGTTAACTTGTACCTTAAAAGGGGTGGCGCCTCCAGAGTGGTTGTCGAAGGATCTGGGAAAAGTTATCCATTATTGAGTTTCTTTGTCATTTGAGGGATTCCTCAAGCAATATTTTGGAAGGATCTCCTACCCCCTAATCTTTCTTTGCTTCTGCCATGGGAGGTCATCGAGGTTTGTCAGGCTGGTCTTGCAAAGGTTCAACTAGATCAAGCCCTAACTCCTTATAACCTAACCTCGTTGGGGACATGCAAAGAAAAACAGAGAAAGATCAGACCACTCTGATACCATTGATCCAATCTTAAACAGGAATGCAACAAATTAAATATATTATAATAAATATAGAAATGTAGTAGAAATAACACTTCATTTCCTTAATATATGAATACTAAAATATGCTTATAAACAGAATGGAAACAAACTAGCTCGGGCGATGGTAGATTATCTCTGAGAAGAGATGTGGCGGCTACATGCCTTTGAACTGTGTTACAATGAGGCTCAAAGGCCTATTTATTATTGAGAAATAATTGAAAACCTTAAACATCCAAAAAACTAACCCTAGGAGATGAAGCACCAAAATTGTGGACCCCGTTTGGGTAAATTGGTACATCAACTTCCTTGGGTCGTAACTTTGGCATATGATCTCCATTTGACTATCATAATACCTCGTTTCGAAGATCTCAAAGAAGTTGAAAATTACACAAATGAACATAAACTTTTCTGGTCTGTCCATTTTCCCTAGAAACGTCATCTAGGGCCTCAAAATAGCGCCGGAAGTTCAAGACCTGGAAATACTGCCAAAAATAGTAAACTGTGCTACAATTAAGGACATTGAAAAACTGAAGGAGGCAGTGTTGGGGTTCAAAGTCAAATAGGTGAGTGGCCACCAATGTCAACCTAAATCAGTCCTCCCTCCTTAAGAAGCAATGGTCCCCATTGCGTTGAGTGCCTCCATGAGATGGGGAAAATTCTGCTAAACTTGGTCCTTGGTGAGCCACTTGCCTTGGTGCAGGAGTTGGTCAGCTTTGACAACCCGATATAGTTGGATCTTCAGCTGGAGAATGTTCTTGATTTGTGTGTCCATGATTCGATCAATTGTGGCATGTTCCATGTAGTCTGGGTTTAGCTCTATTGGTGTGATTTGTTCTGCAATGTCGGATGTGTACAACAGTGGTGGAAAGTATGGTCGAAGGCGGTCTACATTGAACACTTGGTGTAAACCAAGGAACTATGGAATGCTGAGCTAGAAGGCATTTTCCGCTAGAGCCTTAGTGATGGTGTATGGCCCATATCAGAGCGGGCGAAGCTTGCGATGGGGTCCAGGGAGGTGCTCCTTCTGCAAATGTAGCCAATCTTTGTCATCCACCTGGAACTTGTGCGGTACCTGATGTCGATCATGGCGTTGCTTTTACTTAGCATTAACTCTATACAATACATCATGGACCTACTGGCAGATGTGTTGAATGCACTTAATGAAGATTTTGGTCCTGTTGGCTCCGGACTCGACATGAGCCGAATCTGCCTGAGTAGCTGCAAATACGGCCACATCAATGGGACATAATGGCTAAAATCTCGGCCCTACCTGAAAGGGGATGTGACATGTTGAGCTATGGAGAGCTTTGTTGTAGCTGCGTTGGACATAAGAGAGGCTTTCATCCCATGTTTGTGGATGCTTTGAGTTGTACATGCGCATAATGTGTACGATCATCTTGTCGACAACTTTTGTTTGGCCATCAGTTGGGATGAAAATTCATGGACTTAGTGAGTTTGGTATCTAGCATCAACCAGAGACTTGACCAAAACGCACTTAGGAATCTGTTGTCCCGATCAGAGGCAATGTACTTTGGGATCCCAAAGTGTACCCACACCCACTCAAAGAAGAACTTAGCAGTGGCCTCTGCTGTGATACTCTTCTTGTAGGCCACCATAATGACGATCTTAGAGAATTTGTCGACGACCATGAAAACGCAGTCATTTTCATGCTTAATGGTGGGCTCCAGTATTGCAGCAATAATGCTGCAACTCCTGGGACTCCCTTCTTTGCTTTTATCAACCCGGTAGTTCGTAACAAACTTGGAAGCGACGGTGCTATATGCACAAGTACTAGCTCTTGCCGCAGGCTGTCACTTGATCAGCTGGCACAAGTTCGCTAGGAGCTTAAGGCAACTTCTATGAGCTCTTAGAAGAAGCTTTTAAATATGATGGACGAAAGCTAACTCCAAGGAGGCTAATCTACTTGCAAAAAAAAGCGGAAAGCTGAAAGGAAATGCAAACCCTAGTTTTACCGACTAACCCTACTGGTGCAAGTAAAAGGATGAAAGCTACAGAAATGGAAGCCATTGACTTCTAGAAAGGTAAAATGCATGTGACTAAGCTACTTCTGAAGAGAAATATGAAGAAAACATCTTTTTGCATTTTTTGAGTAATTTGTCAGAATTATTTTGCATGTGCTTTAATTGTTTTTTACTGTGCAACAGTTGATTGGCGAAAGGAAATGGAGTAGGCGCTTGCAGGAGGTTGGGAAGGTTAGAAGAGGGCCTAAGGGGTTCCTAGCACCCTTCCAGAGAGTTTCACAGTGTTCGGATCTCAAGGAACCGCTTTCGTGAGCTTCTACAGGAAGTCTGCAGGGGTTCTACAGGATGTTCTGAAAGGAAATTTTAAAGGGTTGATGGTGGAAGAAAGGTGAAGAAGTGGGCACAGAGGTTGGATGATGATGTGTAGGGGTCTAGGACCTGGCGAATGAAGCGGGTGAGTGATAAGGATGGTTGGATTTGTTCAAGGAGGGGTAGAGCAATGTTGCACAAAAATACAGAAATTAGGTCAAAGTGAGGGAACGTAGCAAACATGAGGCAAGAATCAGAGTTTGAGGACAGAGTAGGCAGTATTGATGGAGTAGGGGTAGGCAAAGAGGTATCACAGGTGCTCTATGTTAGCACTTGAGATTTCACCTCAGGCTGAGAAAGGCAAATCTCAAAGCTACATCAAACCATTCAGCCTTGTAGCTAGCCCTACGGGGTAGGAGAAGGCTCTCTCCGATCAATCTCGGCAAATCTTCAATGAGATGAGATGACCAATCAAAGGTAACACTGATATTAGGCTAGTAAACTGATTAAAAGGTTGATTTAGGGGTTTTTGGTGGCAAATTGAGGAGCTGCAATTTAGGGTGCGGGGATTTGACACAGTTTCTGCAGGGGGGTCTTTGGGGCAAGGTAGGAGCTTGTGTAGATGTCTTTAGCTGAAGTGGATGATCAGGAAGAGAGATAAGAAGGCTAAAGAGAGCAAACAATGGATTTGAATTCTCTTTAGATAGTAGAAAACATAGAAATTAAACAAATTTGAAAGCAGAGCATGGCAAGCATGAATTCTAACTTTATCACTTCATTTGTTTAATATGCAGCAGTATAGAAAGGAAATGAATCACATAACAAAGCTTACAATAACATGAAGAGACACACCATCAACACAATGAGTCCACAAGAATCCCAAAGATGACTGCAAAACCTTGGTCTTCCTTAGCCAAAAATTGCAGAGATACAAGTGAATAATACAGTGATAGCTTCTCCCTCAAGAGTCCAACCATGAAAATGAGCATGAAAGTACATAATATAGATGATCTAACCTCTTTCCCTGCCTCCATGGGTCGAGCTCACTATCCTAGGAGTTGTTTGAACAACTTCTAAACTAAGCACTACAAAATAGGCAGTCAAAACAACTTGCCTCTATAAACTTGGAAACCAGTTCATACAATCAATTTTACCCTTTTACATGAGAGAAACTTCTAGAAGAGTAAAACAAGGGTAAAAGTATCCAAAAAGTGCCACAAGTACAGTCAAAAGGACCACCATCGACCTCAGCAAGTCAAACTGGAGCTAAACTGCAAATTCTGGGCTGAATTGGTCAAATCTGGCACAAATTCCTCAACGGGTCGCGCACATCATCCTCAACGGGTCGCGCACTTTGGAGCCCTGTTTGGAGGCCTTCCCAGTGTCAGAATCAGGTGTAGGATAGCTCGTTGGAAAGGTCTCTGAGTCTACTTTCCAACCCAACCAGAATTTTTGGATTTGGAGGTCATTTGCCTAGCCAAAAGTCAATTCTCCCAAGACTACTTCTGCAGCTCAAAAAAGGGGCAGAAAGTCAAAATTTGGCTGTATTTTGACCTTTTGGAGGCCCAAAACTCCATGAAAACTCAAGGTAATGCATGGGCATATGTAACTTTGCATGAAAAATCCAAAAATTCTGAGTTTTTGCAAAACGGAGCTACGATGACAAAGGGTCTCACCGGGGGTGAGACCCGTTGAGAAGCCAAAACCTGTAAATTGCCCAAAAATGCCAAAAATGAGCCAAAACTCCCAAATTTTTTTGTGCTTGGTGCTGTGAAGAGGCTAGTGAGTGTCATGATGAGTGAGAGAAGCCTCAGCCAAGATGCGGAGGGGATTGGTCTTCTTCTTCCTCTTAAGAGCCTCGGTCAACCTTCTTTGGAACATTTTCATCTTTGCTTTACAAACGTGCATCCTAGCCCAATAATGGTTTTTCATGTTCCTTAGCAGCCTTTTGTCTTGGTTGGCCTTCGCCAACAACTTCTCCAAGTGTGCATTCACCCGGATGAACATTGACTCTCTCTCCTTAGGCAATAGGTCACCGGGCCTCCTACGGTTTATGACTCGGTCACTGCGTATCCTCCATAGCTCATCAAGTTCCTTTTCCTCCTCTAATTGCTTGTTGCGCTGCTCAAGATAGTTGATAGTCTATTGAGCCATGTCAAGCTTCTGCTGTAACAAGCGGTTCTCCGCCTCTCTCTGCCTGATAATCTCATGAAGATCTGAATGTATATATGCAGGGATATGGGAAATAAGGGAAATAAGGGAAATACATGTGTGGACAAAGGGAAAATCATGGGGATTGTTTTGGGAAGTTTGTCCACAATGTCCTTTGCAATTTCATCAACTTTTCTTGTTTACAATATGCTTATAGTGAGGCCAACTAGGGTTTACAGTTTTGCTGTTTTAGGAGGGGGTAGGGTTTTTGATTTTTTGGTGACTAGGGACAAGGGATGGCCTGCACTTTTATTTTCAACATGGCATGGGAAAATATGGGAAAATGAACATGTGAGTGATAAGGGAAGGGAAAAACAATGTGCAAAGGGAAATCTCTTGAAACCACATAAAACCCTAGCAAATTTCAAACATCAACAAACAGCCACTGAATGATTTTTTCACTTGCATCTTTGGAGGCTTTAAAACAAGTATGGAGGTCAATCATTCATCATCAACCAACAAAACAATTTGTAGAGAGCCTACCTCAACCCAATTTATAAATTTGAAGAAGATTTGAGTGAGTTTGAAGTGAATTTGTAGCTTACAGCTCAACGGGTCGCGCCAGTTCAAAATTTGAACTGCAGAAGGGTTCTCAACGGGTCGCGCACCTCTCAACGGGTCGCACTTTTGCAGGAGGCTTTTGGAGGCCTTCCCGGTGTCGGAATTGAGCGCAAGATAGTTCGTTGGAAAGGTATTTGAGTCTACTTTCCAACCCAACTATAATTTTTCAATTTGAAGTTGTTTTGACCTGTAAAAAATCAAATATTCCAAGACTGGTCAAAAAGTACCAAATGAGGCTGCCTCAAGGAAGAGTGCTGTTGCAGTCAACTTTTGAATGCCTTCCTCAACCCAAAATTGAGCTCATGATAGCTCATTGGAAATATATTTGTATCTAGTTATCATTTTACCCATCAAGAAAATCATTTTGCCAACCAAGCTAGGAGAAAACTTGATTTTCCCAAGGTCACTTCAGAGGTGTCTGTGATTCTCCTGAGGCAACATAATTCTTGACATTTATCTCAAACCATGACACCTGTGTAAAAAGTGAAGGAGGTTTTTCTTCCTTGTCCTGTTGTGGACAATAACCTCTCGAAGTTTTCCAAAATTCATCTTTGATTGCTCAGAAACATCATTTGAGTGAAACTTGTCCCGATGTGTGAAACAAGGAATTTTGTCGAAATGGAGCGAAATGAAGGGGATAGGGGGCTTCTAAATTTTTGGGGAAATTTTGGGGAGTAGGGAGGGATGTTAGGAATTAGGGGAAAGTGAAATATCAGAGATTGAGTGAGGTGAAGGGGTCGAAAAGGGAAAAACACAGGCCCAACCTAGAAAATTGCCAGGTTGTAGCTAGAAACTAGGGTTTGCGCAAAAATGAGGAATTTGGGGGATCTTAGGGATGGGAAGTGTTTGATAAGGTACTTTAATGATAGGGGAAGGTGTATGAACATCTGGATACAAGTTTTGCCGATGATTTGACCGTCCAAGAGAAATTGGCTTCAAAACCCTAGGAGAGGGAAATGAACTTGCCAAAGCACAACTGAAGCATGAAAAAAGTGTAAAATGACTCATTCGACACCGACATGATAATGAAAATCCTCTGAATGATGATAGGCTCAGCTGAATGATGACATGGACTAACATTTGGGCAAACCCTAGACCTAATGCCTAGTGACCAAATTTTGCTTGAAAACTCTTTGAAATGACAAAATTTGACCTTGACACTTCAAAATCACTTTGTAAGAGCATATTTGATCACTGAAGGAAGGCTGGAAAGACTGACACTAACACTCTACAAGTTATTTTCCAAACTATTCAAGCAAAGACTCGGAAAAACAAAGACCTAGCTACTTTAACCTAATCTGACCTAAATATCAGCAAAGAAAATGAACAGAAGTTTATTTGCAACGAAATCATGTGAAATAGCTATGAAAAATAAGCAATCATGAACTTGAGCATGTAACCACAACTGGTATCAACTTCTGCAAATGAGAATCTAACACTAACAATTGCATGATGAAGCAAAGACAATGTTTTTGGTGGCGGCAAGGACACCTTGGTTTTAGCTCATGGTTCCACAGAGGGAGAGGTGAGATCAGGAGTGCTTGATGGCCTTTTTCTGAAGATATTCTTTGTTATTAACCTATCAAGTCAATCTAAACATGAAAATCCTTTTTAATCATGAACAATGACCTAGGTAACCAAGCCAGATTCTAATCTACTTAACAGAAATTATTTTGCAGACATTAAAAACATATAACAACACACGAAGGAGGCCTTGGCACTTGGGTTGGGCCCAACCCCAAGAGCTACAGGCTCCTAAGAAAAAGCTCAGAACTGATGCCAAATGAAACTACTTTCCATTATTAAAAAATAACCATGTCACAAAGAAATTGTATAGCAAAAGCTACAAAATGAGCTGAGAAACTAACAACACTATAGTGCAGAATACAACTATTCAAAAAGTAACCTACGAAGGTTGGAAGCCTTCCTATTTATGCACTATGAGGGTCTCCAAAAACCCTCCTTAACTCGAGGGGCTCGGCTGCTCGAACTGCCAGTGATCAGTCACTTTACACAAAACTGCTCGGTTTCCCTTGGGAATCCTTTTCGGTGGCCTGCTGAACTCCGAGCTGAGGGTGGAGAATTCGAGGAAGGGGCCATTTAGTGTAGGAGACACCCTTCCTACGAATCCTCACCCTTGTTCCTTCATGCTTGGCTGTCATCTGGCTCATAAGTGCTTGGCCTTAGTCCAAAATTTGTCCAAAAATCTGAAATAACCACGTGTTAGCCTTCTTGGTCAAGTGACTATTCTCATTCGTTCAACTAACATAAATATACTAAAAAAACATGCATAAACTATGAAAATTGGTGAATTGATGAAGAACAGTTAGGCAAAATAAGCCCAATAAGTTACCCATTTTTGGGGCTCATCACTTAGTAGAAGGAAGGACCGACATGTAATCCATGGAGATGGATTCCCAAGATTGACTAGGGGTAGGTAGAGGTGTATACATGCCTTACTTCTTGATGGTTATTTTGGCAATGATGCAGGAAGTGCAGGATTTAATGTACCTCCTAACATCCTGATGAAGGTTCGACCAATAAAAATACTTTTGCAGTACTTCCACTATTTTCTCTACTTCGAAATGTCCAACGACCCAACTATAGTGCGCCTCCCAAATCATCTTGGCACATTCGCTTGAAGGAACATATATGTGTCCCAGGTGGCATAACAATGCCTCATAGAGGTGAAAATTTGGAACTTTCTTACCTCCCAGGAGTGTCTAGTATGTGATGCCGAATTTTGGATTGCTCTCGTAAAGATGCGGCCACCCTGAAGTCTCTTGCCCACAGGATTTTAGCACAATGATCAACACCATGACTGGTGGTCGGCTGAGGCAGTTTACAACATTATTGGTGTTGTACTTTTTGTACTTAATGTTCAAATGGAATTGTTGTAGGTATGTGAACCATTTTTGATGTTGATCATTTTGCAACTTCCCTTGTGTATCTATGAACTGCAAGGGTCGGTGGTCTGTGTGGATCAACGTTTCCTTCCCTAGAATGTAATGATTCCATTGACGACAAGGCCGCATAATAGAATACATTTCTTTGTCGTAAGTGGGATACTTTTGGACTGTGTCTAAAAGTGCCTCACTGTGGTAAGCCACTAGGTGCCCCTGCTGAGTAAGAATTGCACCAATAGCGAATTTGGTAATGTGAGCACTGGTGCAGAGAAAAGTCGATTATTCAACTCGGCAAATGCATTCTATTGGGTTTCAGATCAAATTTTTTTTTCTTTCGCTATGCCCTTGGTGACTTGACTTAAATTCCAAGTGATATGAGAGAACCCCAACACGAACCTGCGATAGAAATTGGCAAGCCAGAAAGATGTGGAGCTCTGTTGAAGTGGTTGGGGCTGACCAATCCTGAATGAATTGTATCTTGGTTGGGTCCTCATGAACACCCTTCTCATCAATGATGTAGCCCAGATATTGAACTTGGGTCATGCCAAAAGTGCATTTCTCCAAATTGACACACAACTTGTGTTGTTGCAGGGTTTGAAGGACCTGTCGAATATGGTAGAGGTGCTCTTCCCAAATCTGGTTGAAGATCAAGATGTCATCTAAATAAACCACCACGATTGCATTGGTGAAGGGTCGCAAGATGTATTCCATCAATCTCATGAAGGTTGCGGGCATTTGTCAATCCGAAAGGCATGACCAACCATTCAAAAAGGCCCTCCTTGAATTTGAAGGAAGTCTTCCACACATTGGAGGGTTCTATATGCACCTAGCAATAACCGAACTTCAAGTCAATCTTGCTAAAATATCGCCCCACCCCTTGAGCTTGTAACACCCTCCTTCCACATCCATTCAAGTAACTATGCCAATTGGAGTAAACATGAGACGAGAGGCTACTATGATCAGATTCAACCTCCTATGTGATCTTAAGGAAGTGGAATCGACAGAACATCACACACTGTCATCCAACATCATCAACAAAACCCTCAAGAGACAAGTCATCCACTCAAACAGTCTGTCCCTAGCTCCCACTATTGTTATGGACCTCTAAGGCCATAGTTGATCTCATGTTATGGGCAAGGGAGCGACCAAAGACCTAAAGTCACTCTCATAGGCCTGCATACCAGCCACTATGGACCAAACTTGTCAGTTTTGTGCTAGTGACCCCGGGATTTAAAGCCACTTTTTGAGGCCATTGCACATAATGGAATGAAAGCTTGAAATCAAGAAAAGTACACGGAAAAAATGAAGAAAAAGAAATAAACTCAACAAGACCTTAACCAGACCCCTACTAGCCATGACAAGCATTTCGTCAAACATATCATCGACATGTAACCTACAGGTGTGAACAACATAATTAAGGTTAGGGATTTCATACTTATTTGAAAATTGCTATAAACCATTGTTCCCTGATGTCATTTACTGCATATTCATCTATTAGGTCATAGACACATTATCCTTTCATATACAAGTAAAAACATGTTGAGAGCCATACATAGATGCTGTCATAAAATGTGCATATAACTAATGTAATAGGAACATAAATACAATAAACATATGAGCCATTAAAACCCATATATACACTAGTAAAGTTACACATGAAACTCAGTGGAATGAATTTCTCATTGACCAATGTTGTAACACCCTCCTCCCACATCTACCCAAGTAACCATGCCAACTGGGGTAAACATGAGATGAGAGGCTACTATGATCAGATTCGACCTCCTAGGTGACCTTAAGGAAGTGGAATTGACAGAACATCACACACAGTCATCCAACATCATCAACAGAACCCTCAAAAGACAATCATCCACTCAGACAACCTGTCCCTCGGTCCCACTATTGTTCTAGACCTCTTAGGCCATAGTTGCTCTCATGATATGGGCAAGGGAGAGTCCAGAGACCTAAAGTCACTCTCATATGTCTACCTCCCAGTGACTATGGACTAAAATTTCCAGTTTTGTGTCAGCGAACCCGAGATTTAAGCCACTTTTTCAAGCCCGGATCCCAGGCCACTGCCCAAAATGGAATGAAAGCTCATAATCAAGTAAAGTACAGGGAAAAAAGGAAGCAAAAGAAATAAAATCAACAAGACCTTCACCAAATCCGTACTAACCCTATTGTCAATATGTAGCCTACAGGTGTAAAGAACATAATTAAGTGTAGGGATCTCATACTGATCCAAAAATGGATCCCGGATAAACCTCTAAGTCTAAAAGACTTCATATAAGAGGTAAAAGGTGCCAAGTGGCACAAATCCTTTGTAACTCGGAGGAAAATGAAAGTCACAAGCTACTCTAAAAAATAGTCTCTTTGCATAGATCCCTTCATTCTGAATCCAACACAACTTGAATAGGTGAAAACAGACTTCAGATGGAGAAGTTATCACAAAAATAAGTTCCCCTTTGTTCTTTGGGAAGAAGGAAAAAACATGAGAAAATAACGAAAATAAGGCCTATCAAAGGCTTAACCAAATTTTCACAGGAGCCATCAGATCTGGCCGATCAACTGTCCATCGGCAATCGTAATCGGCGGTGGTAGTCGGCAGATATTAAAGCATAACATAAGATCATTGCGATTGTGACATCGTAATCGGCGATGCCACGGGGTAAAAGTGGGACCCTGCGATGCACAATGTGCCGACTGTCGATATCGGCGGATCGAAATCGGCATCGGCATCAATCATGCCATATGGGAACCCCGAGTTAATGTGACACACGATTGCGATATCGCAATATCGCGTCGGGGTCATGCGACGGAGTGGGCCACATGTATATGCACAATGCGATTAGCCGGACCCGATGGGATAATAAACGTTATTGCGTAAGATTTGAAATCTGCAGAAAGACATTTTTAATGTATTTCGTATATTTCGTTATTAAATGAAATACAAAGGGGAAGCGAGATGAGATGAAATCCGGACCCAAAGGGGTTTTGGAATGAAAACGAATAATATTTCAAATCCGTCATAAGCCATTTTTGCGATATTTGCACTGTTTTAATGTAATTTTAAAATAAAAAGGGAAACCTTGGATAGGGCCGAAGCGACATGCGATAACAACTCACAGGCAGACTCAATAGGAGAATAGACTGAATTTGAGGACTTTTAAAGTTGGAAAGACTGTGTTTTGGCGGATTTTCCCGAGTTTGAAGACATTTTTCTGTGTAACTAGAGAATGGCCGTTTCAAGGATTTCAAAGGCCCGATGCACTCATCCATTGTAGATTAGGTGGCCACCTCCCCTGAATGCGTTATGCAATGATTATTTAACACTAGAAGAAGGATTTGAGCGGGCAGAGGCCGAGAGCCAAATTGCAGTCGAACAGATCACAACGCACAGGGAAGCCAAAGAGCCACAGAAGGATGATTGCACATAGAGAAATGGCTGGGGTAGCCAAAAATCTGGAAGCTCACCTCAAAGGAGGTAGAGAGCTCAATGGAGAGGGGGAATGTTGAAAGTAGTAACAGAGCCGAGAGAGCAGAGAGAGCTGAAGAGATACTGCGCAGAGCAACTAAGGGAGCCTTTGGGGTCACTTGAAGTTCAAGTGAAAAGCCAGAGAGTTGAAGGTTGCAGAGGTCCAAGAATCCAGAGCCGAAGAGCCAAAGCCAAATCCAAAGCCAGAGCCAAAGCCAAGAGCCAAGAGCCAAGAGCCAAGAGCCAAGAGCCAAGAGCCAGAGCCAGAGCCAAAGAGCCAGAGCCAGAAAACCGAGAGATTCAAGAGCCAAGGGATAAAATGGTGTCTGAACCCACTGTTTCTGTGTATAACAATAGGAGTTGAGCCAAGAGCTCGTAAAAAGGATTTATACCATAATCCCAGAGAGCCTAGTTGAGTTGACTAGAGCTCATGGCGATGTAGCCCAAGAGTTGTGGGTGAACTCCTAATTAAATTGTTGTTTCTGTATGTGTTTTATTGCTGCATTGTCTTTGTTGTTTTATTTACTATTATATGCATTTATATATCAGTTTAAGCACATCAACTTACAGCACAAAAAAATAAATTAAAGCATGTAATTAGTTAAAAATAAATGCCAGCATACACCTATATTTTCAAGCATTTCTTAATTCCGCATTGGTTAATCAATAAGACTTGGAAAAAATTAAAAGCTTTGGAAATGGGAAAGGTTCTTGTAAGTTAGACAATAAGCCTAAGTGCCCCATTTTGAGATCACATACTTATTTGGAATTGCTATAAACCATTGTTCCCTCATGCCATTTGCTACCTTATCACTTATTAGGTCATAGATACCATATCCATTCAATTACAAGTAAGAACTGTAGGTTTTAACCCCGTACAGAAATTACCTGCATATGAATTCTAAAACATAGAAAATAAACAATGCGAGAGAATAACACATAAAAAATATACACAGAGATTTTCCCCTGGATCCCCAGGACTACCAGCTTGATTTTTCATTATGTTCCTTTCAATGTTACAATACATATTTATACATGCCGAAGCATCCAATATCATGGACTGAAAAACCATCGCGTCCAAAACCATGGACCGAAAACCATCGCATCCGAAAAACATGTGCGAAAATCATGCACAAAACCATAGGTGGGTCTGCCCAACCTAACATAGGGTCCAAAACCAAAATTTTCCGGGGCGCTGCCCCGGACCCCATAAAATGGGGTTACAGGTACCCCTCAAACCTCCTATGACCCCCCCTCGCTACGCAATTGGCGCAATGAAGGGGGGGGGCTCCTCCCCCCCCGCCCTCTAACCCCCTAGTTAACTACGTGGGCTAGTCCACTGTTATCTGTCCTTAGCGCCTTTATCTTCTTCTCTGTCTGGTTTTCCACCAGAGCCTTAAATTCTTTAAACCTATCAAAGACTTCAGATTTGTTCTTAAGGAAATATATGCATGTATTCCTTGAGAAGTCATCTATAAATGATAAATAGTACACAGACTTACCTAATGATGGAACCTTCACAGGTCCAAACACATCACTGTGCACAAGCTCTAATATTTGTTTCACCCTCTTACCACCAAAGGGGAAACTCATCCGATTCTGCTTCCCATATACACAATTTTCACAAAAATCAAAATCCAGAGATCTATTACTCATACCTTCTACCATACCTTTACCATGAAGTATTCGAAGGCCCTTCTCTCCAATATGTCCAAGCCTTTGATGTCACAACATGGTCTTCTCTCCAGAGACCACTAGATTTTCTGCTCCACTTTCAGGAACCACAGAACTGTTGCACCCATCAACAACAGTGATACCTTGCAACTTGTACAGAGTTCCAATCCAAACTCCCTGCATCAATACTAGTGCTCCCCGAACCATCTTGCAGGTATCCTTCTCAAACACTGTTTTTACACCTGCATCATCCAACTTGCTTACAGAAATCAAATTTCCGGCCAATGCAAGAATATGTAGAACACTTGAAAATGTTCTAACCCTTCCACCTTGCAACTTCAAATTTATCTTTCCGTGACCAACGATTCTAGCCTTCCTATCATCCCCTAAGAAGACATCACCACCATCGTATTTCTCATACTCGCAGAACCACTCTCTGTGGGGACTGAAGTAAAAGGATGCACCTGAGTCAATCAACCATGCCTCATGATCTACATGTGTACTTGAAGAAGCCAAGTACACATCCCAGCCTTCATCTGAAGTGGTTTTCACATCTGCAGAAGGAGCATCATCAGATCCCTTTCCTTTGTCAGGAGCTTTAGATTTACAGTCCCTTTCGTAGTGCCCTTCCTTTCCGCATTTCCAACACACCACCTTTATAGGTTTTCCTGGAGATTTAGATCTCCCACTCGATGACTTATTTTTGTTTTTGTTCTGGGACTGCCCTCGTACAGACAAGGCATCACCATTTTGGCTCTCCATATATTTCCGTCTCATCTCCTCCGTCAGCAAGGATGAGACTATTTCATCAAAATGCAAAGCAGTTGCATTGCTACCTATTGCAATAACCAGATTATCTCACGAATCTGGTAGAGAACGCAACAAACTGATGCACTTATCTTCATTTGAAATTTTAATATCAACGGATTCTAATTGACTTACCACAGTATTAAATGCGTTCAGATGCTCTGTCACCAAGCCTCCATCTTTCATCCCCAGGTTATACAGATTTTTCCACATGAACAGTTTATTCACTAGAGACTTAGATTGGTACAAAGTCCCTAACTTGTCCCACAAAGCCTTCACCGTAGCTTCCCCTGATACTATCAACAATACTGAATCTGAGACACACAATCGTATTGTGCTCTTTGCCTTCTGATCCAAATTCTTCCATTCTTCATCGGACACTCCCAATTGTTCAGTAACCGGATCTACCACAATCCACTGATATTTATCCACCAACAGATCCTCCATTTGGAGTTTCCACAACTCAAAACTCTGACCATTAAATTTCTCGATCTCTATCTTTCCACTGCTCGCCATCTTCTTTCACCACCAGAATCGATCTCGCAAATCTCCCACTGAACAAGGTTTACCACAGGCCCGAGTGAAATCCCTTAGCAACAAAGGCATCCCCTTGAAGCCAAAACAACTTTGATACCAAATGTAGGTTTTAACCCCGTACAGAAATTACCTGCATATGAATTCTAAAACACAAAAAATAAACAATACGAGAGAATAACACATGAAACACATATACACAGAGATTTTGCCCTGGATCCCAAAACTGGGACTACCAGCTTGATTTATCATTATGTTCCTTTCAATGTTACAATACATATTTATACATGCCGAAGCATCGAATACCATGGACCGAAAAACCATCGCGTCCAAAACCATGGACCGAAAACCATCGCATCCAAAAAACATGTGCGAAAATGATACACAAAACCATAGGTGGGTCTGCCCAACCTAACATAGGGTCCATAACCAAAATTTTCTGGGGCGCTGCCCCGGACCCCATAAAGTGGGGTTACGGGTATCCTTCAAACCGCCTGTGATCCCCTCGCTACACAGTTGGTGCAACGAAGGGGGGGGCTCTTCCCCCCCTCTAACCGCCTAGTTAACTACGTGGGCTAGTCGTGGAAAGAATATAACACAACCTAACAAGAACATGCTGAGAGCCATACATAACTGTTGTAAAAAAATGTGCATATAACCAACATAATAGGAACATAAATACCATAAACATATTAGCCATCAAAATCCATATATACATTAGTACATTTTCACATGAAAATCAAGGGAATGAATTTCTCATTAATCAATGAAATGAACCAATCGGAGATGGGACTACCATGTTCCAATCGACCATAGAATAGTTGAGCTAAATCTCTCTTCAACCATTCACCCCCATGCCATATTCCAAGCATGAATGTGGGACTCAAACCAAAATAAGTCAACCAGGGCATATCGAGGCTAAACTACCTCACCCTCACCAATAGGAACCAGGATTTACCATAATCTATCTCAGATCACTAGTCCAACACAATGAACACATCATAACTAGATTTACAGTGATCTCCACCCAATCATTAGGCCAAACAAGCATGGATGCCATCAGATTTCTCTACCTACACTGTGAGGAATTTCCCTGTCTCCTAGTCTCTCAGGCTTTACCACAATCCAAACCCGGATCACTAGGCCCTAAATCGATACCCACTCTTCAAGCTTTACCACATATCCCAAACCAGGGATCACTGGGCCCAACGGAGAGCAAACCACCTCCAGGCTTTACCTTATATCCTATCATTCACCAGCAAGGATTCCTAGGCCATCCGAGGCAACATAAAATTTGGCTTTACCGCAACCCACAGTCTGGTTTAGGGGTTACTAGGCCATGTGTTCTATCATTTCAGAGATCCACCTCACTGAGCTTCGAATCCATCCGACAATCCAACTCAACCAAACATGAGAACCCCATCACACCATGGTTATCCAGAAATGGCAAGGTTTGGCTGAAAAACACTATTACACTTGGCAAAACCCATGCCATGATTGAAAAGAACCACATGAAATGCCATGCATGCGAAATCTAGCAAGGAAAATACACATGCAAGTCGATACTTTCAATGGAACTTGTTGTAGTTGCTTGATCTTGCCTTTCCCTACTTGATCCTTACTTCCTATTGCCCTTTTTTCCTTTCTTGCTCCAATGCCAAAGTGCTCTAAGAAAACTCTAAGTGTCTAAGAGTTTGAGAGAGAGAGAGAGAGGGAGAGAATAATGAGAGAGCTCCGAAAATCAATTGAAAAAAAGGTTACCAACTGATCCTTAGAAACCTTTTTATGAATGAGGCCTCTATTTTCTTCATTTTCCATTATTTTCCTTCATTTTCCTCGTCACATGCAACTTGTGACCTTTCAGCTCCTTTTTCTCCTAATTTCCATTATTTTCATAAATAATTGTGCAAAAAATGCCATTTTTCCTTTCCAAAGCCTTTGCCTTTGCCTTTGCCAATTCCCTAAGCCATAAACAACCAAATGAACACCCCATAGAATGTCTTACTCAACATTCAGCTTGGAATAAGTGTCCCATTCATCCATGGTTACTGTTTTTAACTTTTATTACATGAAATTTTCACGAGGGTTGTTATAGAACCCTCCCCCTTGGGGGACATCGTCCTCGGTGTTCAATCACACCTATACCTCAGCAACCTACTGAAAGAAGACATACTTCTTATGGAGCCTTATAAAACATCTTGATGCAATATTTACAATGAAGATCTACTCAAGACAAAACATCGTGACAACATACTACATAGTGGAGCTTTATAACAAAACTTGTTACAGTATTTACAGTGATCATATCACTGAGTGCCAATCCACATGGCATCATAACATCATGATAACATAACCACATGATAACATAATAACATGATAAGATAACCATAATGAAACGACACATATACTGCATAGTGGAGCTTTATAACACAGCTTGTTACGGTATTTACATCCATACATAGTTATACATATAACAACATCATCAAAATGTATATAACAAAACATATGCCAAAGCATATATCAACACATATACTAAACACCATATCCAAGCACATATCAAAACATGTATATCAAACCATCATAAAGCATATATCAAAAAACCATAAAACAAATGCCAAACCAACATAAGCAAATACCAAACCACCATAAAGCACATATACTAAACCACCATAAGCAAATACCAAACCACCATAAAGCACATATCCACCATACCAAGCTGCTTTGCCTCAACCGACAAACAAGGAAGGATACATGGACCGCATTTGATCTTCCATCTCCCATGTAGCTTCATTGGGCCCAAAGTGCTTCCATTGCACTTTAACTTGCTTAATTTCTCAGTTCTGGAGCATGAGCACTTTTTTCTACAATATACACTGAGGCTCTGGCTAGAATTATCCATTTGGTTGCACCTGCAATACAAACCAGTCAATCACATGATTAACATCGTTAACATACTTCTTAAGCAAAGATACATGCAAAACATCATGGACTTTCATTGTCGGAGGTAGTGTAAGTCGATAGTCTATTGGCACAATCCTCTCAACGATATTGAAGGATCCAAAAAATAGTGGTACCAACTTAGCACATGATCTAATCCGTAGGGAGCTCTTCTTCGGTTTGATGCGCAAGTACACCTGTTCGCCAACCTGGAACTCCTTGAACAACCTGTTCCTATCTGCATAACTATTCTGCCTATCTCGTGCTGCCTTTAGATTCTTCTTGATCACCTAAATTTCATGTTCCATATCTGCCAACATATCTGATCCAATCAATATTGTGGTAATCAGATCAATCCAACTGATGGCAGTGTTGCAACTCAGCCCATACAATGCCTCAAAAGGACTCATCCTCAATGACTCCTGATACCCGTTGTTGTATGCAAACTCTACCAAAGGGAGACACTCTTCTGACTTCAGTTGCTGATGCATCACATACATTCTCAACATGTCCTCTAACATATTTTTGACCCTTTCTGTTTGTCCATCTGTCCGTGGATGATAAGTTGTGCTAAAGGCCAACTCTGTGCCCAAACCTACAAATAACTCTTTCCAAAATTTGGAAGTGAACTTCGCATCCTTGTCTGACACAATCTTCTTTGGAACCATGTAGCCTAACCACATATCGGATGAATACATGTGCCACATCACTAGCTGAGAATGTAGACTTCACTTGAATGAAGTGTGCAATATTTGTTAACTTGTCCACAATGACCATGATGGAATCATATTGCTTCATTGTCTTTGGCAACCCTGTGATGAAATCCATGGAAATAACCTCCCATTTCCACTTGGGAATCGTGATCGGCTGTAGTAGTCCATTTGGGTGCTTACATTATGCTTTCACTCGCTGACAATCAAAATACCTTGCCACAAATTCTGCTACATCCCTCTTCGGATTCAGCCAATAATAATATCTCTTCACTATAGTTAATGTCTTATGATAACTTGGGTGACCTGAATATGGTTTCGCATGAAACTCCCTCAAGATCACCTTCTTGAGCTCACTGTTATCTAGTACATATATCTTGTCTCGGAACCTAACCAATCCATCTGCTATAAGACAATAATCCATACCCTATGCACCTACACCTATACCTGTACTCACACATGTACCTATACCACTACATGTACTTGTACCTACACATGTACATGTACCTATAATATCACTTGTACCTACACCAACACCCTGTTGCAACCTGTGCACAATCTCCATATACTTGACATCCTACTGACTTATCTGCAAGATCCTATCGTGTAAGTCCATCCCATAGGATCTCATAGCTACCATGTGATGTACATGTACCCATATGCTGAGACCATCTGTCACCCTGTTCTCTTTACCTTTGATGTACCTAATCTAAAAATCAAACTCGTTTATCGTGGTCAACCATCTAGCCTGCCTAACATTCAAATTCAGTTGGTCAAACAAATACCTCAACCCAAAGTGATCACTCATAAGTACAAACACCCTGCCAAGAAGATAATATCTCCACATCTTCAAGGCATGTATGATCGCAGCTAACTCAAGGTCATGCGTGGGGTAGTTTTATTCATTCTCATTTAGTTTACGGGACTCATAATATACCACCTGTCCATCCTGCATAAGGACTCCACCAAGCCCTCTCTTGTAAGCATTTGTGCATACCACAAACTCTTTTTCCAGATCCATGATCTATAGCACTAGTGTATTTGACAACAACTTCTTAAGCTGCTCAAAGCTAGCCTCACACTCCTCAGTCCATTCGAACTTCTTACCTTTATTCTACAATGATGTAATGGGATAATAAATCTGCGAGAAGTTCATGATGAAACTTCTATAATATCCTATCAAACCCATCAAATATCTCACCTCATCCAAATTCTTAGGAGCTACCCATTCCATGATGGCCCTTATCTTCTCTAGATCTACTTCAATGCCTTCCTTGGAGACAACATGTCCCAAGTAGTGCACCTCAGTATGAAAGAAACTACACTTGATGAGATTAGCATACAACTGATGCTCCCTCAACATCCTCAATACTGCTACTAAGTGCTCGACTTTCTCTTCCTCATTTTTTGAATATGCTAGTATGTCATCAATGAATACAATAACAAACTTATACAAATAATGATGCAACACACTATTCATCAAACACATGAATGTAGTTGGAGCATTAGTTAAGCCAAATGGAACAACAACAAACTCATAATGCCCATACCTGGTCATGAACACAGTCTTGTAAATGTCCTCCTCTTTGATGTATACCTGATGGTATGTGGGTCTCAAGTCAATCTTCAAGAACATTATTTCTCCCTTCAGCTGATTGAACAAGTCATTAATCCTCGACAAATGATATCTGTTCTTGATAGTCACTTTGTTCAACTGCCTGCAATCAATGCATAATCTGAGAGTACCATCTTTCTTCCTCACAAAAAAGACCATTGTGCCCCATGGTGATACACTTGGCCTAATGTATCCCTTGTCCAACATTTCCTTCAACTGCAACTTTAACTCAACCAACTCAGGCATGGTCATCATGTAAGGTGCTTTTGATGCTGGAGCTGCCCTTGACACTAACTCAATAGAAAACTCTACCTCCTTGTGAGGTGGAAATTCTATAATGTATTTAGGAAATACATCCTGAAACCACTGCAACACTTGGTATCTACCCAACACATCTACATCCTCAACCTCCTTACCCTTATCACTAGAAATGTGTACTGCAAATATCTTACACCCTTTTTTGCAGCTACGCTTTGCTTGCATAGTTTTCACCATCCTAACTGATGTGGATTTCTTCTTACCTTAGAAGACTCTTGGTTCTCCATTGTCGTCAACAAAATCAATAGCTTTGTCATATCATTCAACCTTGGTTCTATGTAGATAAAACCAATCCATGCTAAACAACATACTGTATGATCCCAACGTTAACACATTCAAATGTGTTGTTGTAGGCATACCATTTAAATCAAATGAGTAAGATCTTACCCAATGATGAACTTGCTTCTTTATACCTGTACCCAACTGCGCTAACCAAGACTCTACATGCAATTCCTTATTCAAACCACAATTATCCACCAAGTCAGGGCTAACATAGCTATAATTAGATCCAAGATCAATCAAAATAGAAATAACTTAATCACAAAGCTTACTATCCATCTCAATGATAGATGCCTGGTGTTCTTCTTGCCTATTGTCCACGACTGCATAGATACGAGGAATACTCTAACCAACATCCCCAACAATTTGTGCCTCTTGTGCATTGTATATCTGAAGCTTAGTACCCTGGTTCTGTGGACAATCTCTCTTAAGGTGCTCCTTGCCACATGTCCAACACTCCAACCGACCAATGGCAACACCTCTATGTTGCTGCTGTGGCTCATGTCCCTGTCTAGATACATTAAATCTCTTTTGCGGTGCCACATTCTCTTTCTCATATGCATGCTGAGGCCTTGTCCTCTTAGGTTGCCATTTACCTTTACCTTTGTCCTTAGCTTTCCATCCATGCTGAGATTCATTCTTACGCTTTGATTTCTCAAAACAATGCTTCAGTTTCCCAATAACTTTCTCAAGTGACCGAGGCTTATCATGCTCAATCCAATCTCTAAATGTTAATGGAAAACCACTTACAAACTGTTGAACTTTAGCCTTCTCATAAATAAGATACGGTGTATACCTCAATAGCTCCAGAAACTTGGTCATGTACTCTTTATTTGTCATTGATCCCATCTTTAGCTCATATAATTCTTTTTCCTTACTATCATAGTACGTTTATAAAAATTATTTCTTCCTCAAAAGCCTCTTGAATTCCCACCAGCTCAAGTAATTTATCCTGATGTCTCTAACCCACTTAACATCTTCCCACCAGATGTTTTCTTTACCTTTCAAGCTGAAGATAGCTATTCTGGTCTTTATGTTATCTGTGTAAGAATTTGTTCATACCAAGTATCCAAGCTTCTACATCTTCTAGCTTCTTCACATCTGTATCAAAAGTAGGTGGTTTTTCTTTCTTGAATTCATTCAAAAAGTATCCCCTATCACTCCTCCTGTATGGATGATAGCAATGACGATCATGATGTCTATCAGAACCAGAACTAGAATAATACTTGTACTCATCGCCCCTGATTTCCAAACTGTCCAACAATCTACCATATCTCACTATATTAGATCTATCTGACCCGTGTCTACCAGAAGATCTACTGCCATATGCCCCATTAGTTCAATCCTCATGTCCATGACTGATCCGAAGTGGCCCCTGTCGCTGCAATTCTGACAAACTTTGAAGAAGTATACCATTCACCTTTACCTGCTTCTCTTGTCCCTGTATGATCCTATCATTATCTGCTTTACAACTCCTTATCTCTTCCTTCAAGCTTCTCAACGTATCAACCAAATCAAAAGTATGCCCCACACCACGTTGCACATCTAACACATACGAATATTCTATGTAGTCTACCACCTTGCTAGCCATTTGATCTTTCTCTTCCTGCAATGCATAATATGTCAGATTGTTGAAAATAGCAACAAGAAATGCTAAAAATAGCATTGCTATAAATAACATTTCAGGATATACTCCAACTCTGTTGGAAATAGCAAAAAATAGAAATGCTAAAAATATCATTGTTATAAATAGCATTTCAGGATATATTCCAATTTTGATTTGTCCTTGAATCAAAATTGAGAATCAAAATTCGAATTTAGTCTCACCAGCTGCTTAAAAAATAATTAATTAATTATCTTGAGTTAATTAGTTGGAGAAATTCAAACATGAAGTCTTTGTGAAGACATGCAACAGTTATCCCTTTGATTGACGAAGTTATCCCTTAATTAAGGAGATAAGGATGATTTTTATTTGAGTTGTAATTAGTTAGCTCAGTTAACCGAGTTAAGTCCAGTTAGATTAGTTCCAAACAATTTGTGGAACTAATTGTTAGTTCAGTCAGCTAATGCATGCATGCATGCAACTAGTGTTCTCCAGATAACTGAATATTCTCTCATAAATAACCAATGCATGTCAGTTCAGACAGAGACCCAGTTGAGATTAAAGGAAGGGACAATGTACTATCAATTGGAGGAATTTTACTATAAAGGAAACTCATCCATGAAGAAGGAATCAACTCCTTCAGGTTTGCACAGTTACTATAGAGGTCAGAGCAATGTGTGAGGTGAGAATCACACAGGTGGCAACTGGAGGACCCAAGACAAACTGCGCAAATAAATAGGAGGTTTGAAGTACTGAAGGAAGGCAAATGTGTTGTCTATTCTGTCTATGAAGAACGATGAGGGATTGTACTGAGAGCTGGATAGCTTGTGAGCTAAAGCTTTGTGTAATCTTGAGATAATTCCACTTATATGATAATACAGATAGCAGGGTTTTTAGCTGAGGCTTTCCGCAGAGTATTCTTCTGTGTTTCATGTGTATGATTTCTTCTTCTCTATTATATGTGTTTCGATTGATCTTGCTCAAATTGATTAAGCTTCCGCAAAGTTTGATAGTAGAAGTCGATCAAGTATTTTGCTTTAGTTACATTGCATTATCAGATGATCTACAATGAGAATTTTTACATGGTATCAAAGCTAGCTAATCCATTGAGAAATTTCTACAAGGTATCGGAGCAAAGGTAATCAGAGCTGTGAACGGTATACGAAGAAGAGAAATCGAAGTAAAAAAAATTGGGCCGTGATTTTGCAAGGCAGATTTGAAAATTTTTGTGCAAAATTTTCAGAAACAAATAGTAGATCTGGATTTCTTGTAGAAAAATACTCAAATTCAAAAAAAAATTTGGCTGAATCAGAGTTCGCATGAGGGAGATATCGCTAATTTAAAATCAGCTCTTTTTCTAGAAAATTTCGTGACGGCGGGAAAGATGAAATAGATTGGTGTGCTAGCCAAGAACCTGTATGCACTTGAGATACAAGATGCATGCAAAGCCTTCAGGAGCAAGGCAAAAGTTAGATACTTGGTGGTTGAGAGGGAGAGTAAATTACCTCTCAACATGCAACCACATAAGAAGTCTCAGACAATTGTGGAGGAGCCACAATTGGAGAAGCAACTTCAAGAAGTTGTGGAGCAACCAAAAATAGAGAAGCTAAGAGGAGACCAAGTGGAGGCATCCACTAATGTAGAGACCTCCAGTAGGGGGAAATTTCGAGCCAAGTGGGCAGAGGGATCACATGCAGCCATACCTCCAGGTTGAGGTGGGGCGATGTGAAGTGACTGTCCCAAGAAGGCTGAAATAGGGGCAGGATCCTTGAGGTACCCAACCTCTTTGATTAGAACCTGCTACAGAAGCCCCGACGAGGAGTAGCAAGACTGGATGAGTGGGTAGAGATAGATGCGAATGGAGCGACAGAGGGAGCTTCAACATCAGAGGGTGTTTCTATCCCAATAGGGAGGTCAGTTGGGAGATCAGTTACTTACTTCTCAGTAACTGAGTTGCAGTGCACTAGTGGGCAGCACGATGCAACATGATGAGAGGAGGTGCAATGTGAATGCAGTGCTGGTAGATAGGACCAACAACAACACAGATGCAATAGGAGGAATCAATGTGATTGATGCAATCAGAGATCAAAGTTACAGAGGCTAGAGCAGTCAAATACTGAAGAGCACGGAGGTGCAGAGTTTTCAGTCGACAGAGGCAATAACAGTCAGAGATTTTGATGAAAGAGGCATCATTATGATTCAGGTTGGATATTTTTTGTTTTTAGAGTTGCTGGAGCAACAACACTTGAGGGAAGTGTTGCATGCAGAACATTCCAAAGGTTCAGGATCGAGTTCGAGTTGAATGCCTTTCTTGTTGAGAGGGAGTGTTGAAAATAGCAACAAGAAATGCTAAAAATAGCATTGCTATAAATAGCATTTCAGGATATACTCAAACTCTGTTGGAAATAACAAAAATAGAAATTTTAAAAATAGAATTGCTATAAATATCATTTCGGGATATATTCCAATTTTAATTTATCCTTGAATCAAAATTGAGAATTAAAATTCGAATTTAGTCTCACCAGTTGTTTGAAAAATAATTAATTAATTCATCTTGAGTTAATTAGTTGGTGAAATTCAAACATGAAGTCTTTGTGAAGACATGCAACAGTTATCCCTTTGATTGAGGAAGTTATCCCTTAATTAAGGAGATAAGGATGAGTTGTATTTGAGTTGTAATTAGTTAGCTTAGTTAACTGAGTTAAGTCCATTTAGACTAGTTCCAAACAGTTTGTGGAACTTATTATGAGTTCAGTTAGTTAATGCATGCATTCATGTAACTAGTGTTATCCAGACAACTAAATATTCTCTCATAAATAACCAATGCATGTCAGTTCAGACAAAGACCCAGTTGAGTTTAAAGGAAGGGATAGTGTACTATTAGTTGGAGAAATTTTCCCATAAAGGAAACTCATCCATGCAGAAGGAATCAACTCCTTCAGGTTTGCGCAGTTACTACAGAGGTCAGAGCAGTGTGTGGGGTGAGAATCACATAGGTGGCAGCTGGCGGACCTAGCCAAGGAAATAGGAGGCTTGGAGGACTGAAGGAAGGCATATGTGTTGTCTACTCTGTCCATGAGCAGCAGTGAGGGATTTTTCTGAGAGTTGGATAGTTTGTGAGCTAAATCTTTGTGTAATCCTGAAATATTTCCACTTGTATGATAATATAGATAGCAGGGTTTTTAGCTGAGGCTTTCCCCAGAGTATTCTTCTGTGTTTCATGTGTATGATTTCTTCTTTTCTGTTATATGTGTTCCGATTGATCTTGCTCAAATTGAATAAGCTTCCGCAAAGTTTGATAGTAGAAGTAGATCAATTATTTTGCTTTAGTTACATTGCATTATCAGGTGATCTACAGTGAGAATTTATACATGGTATCAGAGCTAGCTGATCCATAGAGAAATTTCTACACAGATAAACCAAATCACAATAAACCAAAGTACCTTAGTATAGCTTGGGAAGGATACCTTGTCTACAAGATCACCAAATCAACATGTGTTATGAAACCAACTCAAGAAAAGATAGAAAAGATAGATCAACGCCTTAGAATTCAGCCTCTTCGAGGGGGCAACCTCCTTTACATTACATAAATGAACAATTCTTGGATGCTACAAATTAAAAGACCTCCTTTTTATATATTGAAGTCTAAGGGGTTATAACATAATCAGAGCCGGCATAACAATAATAATGTAAGGGCACAATAATAACAATAGTGGGCTTCTATGGGTCACAATAGTAACAATATGGGCACTACATGGGTACATCAATATAATAAGTGGGTTATACTAATAACGATAAGGGGTTACACTAGTAGTATAGGGGCCTAACATGCCCCTCTCCTTCAAAAAGTGTTTTCCTCAACGCTTGAGTAGTTCTTGATGCTTCTGTATAAAATTCTTGTCCTCCCATGTGGAATATTCAGCGGGTAAGTTCTTCCACTTGATGAGATACTCTGAAATTGATCGATTTCATAGCTGTTGGGTTCTTGTTTCTGTGACTACTCCAGGTTCCAATATGATTTTTCCTTCCTCTTCAATTTCTGGCAATATTGTTTGAATTGGGATCTTTTGCAACTTTTGAATAAGTGGCCATACTTCTTCGTCCTTCTTCCATTCATCCCTTGCTTCGTTTATCCAATCTGGTTGGATAATATAAATAGCACAAAACAATGCTTCCACATCCTCATCCTTGAAGAGTTTTCCCATTCGGTAAGGTCGCCATTTTTTAAGTGCATGTAGTATTGCCAACATTTCCTTCTCATAAATAGCTTGCGTGAGATGTAGCAGTAAAAAGTTATCCTTTAAAAGTTGGAGAACTTGTTGTTGATGCTCAATGTGATCTTTCACTGCTTGAACCTTTTTCTTCTTGATATGTCCTTCTGTCTCTAGAGTTTGAGGAGTGGTAATTTCTTCCAATCCTTTACAAGATATGGTCGGATTCATTTCTTGATGCTCGATGTGATCTTTCACTTCTTGAACATTTTTCTTCTTTATATGTCCTTCTATCTTGATAGTTTGAGGAGTGGTAATTTCGAACAATGAATTGCAAGATATGGTTGGATTCATTTCTTCTTTCTCGATGTGATCTTTCACTTCTTGCATCTTTTTCTTCTTGATATGTCCTTCTATCTTGAGAGTTTGAGGAGTGGTAATTCTTACCAATGCTTTACAAGATATGGTCTGATTCATTTCTTCTTTCTCTGGGGTGGGGTCCTGGCGTATATCTTCTTCTTTTGTTGTTTCTTGATCTTTTTCTTCCTCCTCTTCATATTCTATGTAAAATAATTTCTTCTCAGCACACTTATGACCTTTAGAGCATTTGCTATCACAATTTTAACAAAACCATTTTTCTCTTTTTTCTTCCAATTGTTGTGGTGTAACCCTTGTAGGTTGTGGAAGGCTAGGATAAACAACACTTGCATCTTTATAATTGTGAGGGGTACACTTCCTGGTTTCCATAATTTTGCTTTCCACTATGTCACAAAGCCCTTTTACTCTTTCCAATTGTTGTGGTGTTGCTCTAAAGAAGGTGTTTCTCTTTGTATCCTCATAATGTGCTATCATTTCCTCCGTGAAAATTGACCACGTAACAAGTTGTTTACGAGAACAAAGCCCTTTGTACCATAAAAATTGATCTGGTTCTAAATATGAAGATGCAATACATACCTTTTGTAATAGTTGTACACCATGTAGATCAAAATATTGCTCCATCTGAAGTATCCAATTTACCGGATCCTTGCCATCAAACTTCCTCATCTTGCTTTTTCTTGATTTTAGGAGCTCGACCTTGAAATGATTGTAACTCTGTACTTTCGGATCTTTAAGTTATGAAATTGTGACCTGTAGTAGCCCTCTGCGTTCTCTTTTCAATGCCACCATTCTGATCCAAATTGGATTCTCCAAGAAAGAGTTATGCACAATCTCCCAAGATGACCTTATTATAGACTAGTTCAGTAGAGCGAACTTGTACGACGTGCCACGAGTCACTGTTTACACCTTTGGATCTGAAAAATGCATACAAGAAACTACAGTCTGTCCTCTTTCTATACCTTCTTACGTAATTTCAATCTGATCCCCAGAGAGAAAGTTATGACGATTTTCCCCAGGTCACCTGTTTTGAATGTAATTCAAGAGTCTGCAAAAAGACCAACTTCTTCAGATCATATCTCCGCAAATATCGCGTGAAAAGCTCTGAAATTCGGACCCAAGGTTCATCGCGATTTCTTCTCAAATGGGTTTTTTTGCAACTTCTGAAACGTCACAGAAAAAAAGTTATAGCGAAAATGCCACGATGACCTGTTTGGAGCAGCGAAACCCTATAATCCAAAGCTCTGATACCAAATGTTATGAAACCAGCTCAAGAAAAGATAGAAAAGATAGATCAACGCCTTAGAATTCAGCCTCTTCGAGGGGGCAACCTCCTTTACATTACATAAATGAACAATTCTTGGATGCTACAAATGAAAAGACCTCCTTTCTATATATAGGAGTCTAAGGGTTTATATCATAATAAGAGCCGACATAACAATTATAATGTAAGGGCACAATAATAACAATAGTGGGCTTCTATGGGGCACAATAGTAACAATATGGGCACTACATGGGTACATCAATATAATAAGTGGGTTATACTAATAACAATAAGGGGTTACACTAGTAGTATAGGGGCATAACAACATGATACATGTATAACATAATCATAACAATGTATAAACATACACAATTAAATGTATCAACACATAAACATCACTCTAACTGGGATCCAATCTTCAATCCAAGGCCATATCAACAATGCATGTTATGACCTCATGCATGACAACAACCATTACTCCATTGTACACATTGCTACATGCAATAAACAACATGCATAAGCAATGCCTAACCAACTAAAAATACGCATAACCACATGTAGTCGAACATAATCGACCAATTCTTGTAATCAACCTACAAGAATGATGCATGTAATTCAAATATTCAAAATGTAACCTAACATCCAAGGATGTAAGTAGGTGACATAAAATCAACATGTAAGCGACAAATAACCATATACATTCAGTCACATACTCATGTCAAATACTCTTCATGAAATCAACAACAAATTCTCCATGATAACCATACTACAACCCTAATCCAACATCAAGCAAATGTAACAAGTATGTAAGTGTAAGAGACACACATGCAATTGAAATGCATGCATGACTAACATACTAAACCTATCCATTCTGAGATTTGAACCATGTTCTGATACCACTCTATAACACCCTCCTCCCACATCTACTAAAGTAACCATGCCAACTGGGGTAAACATGAGACAAGAGGCTACTATGATTAGATTCGACCTCCTAGGTGACCTTAAAGAAATGGAATCGACGGAACATCACACACAATCATCCAACATCATCAACAAAACCCTCAGAAGATAAGTCAGCCACTCAGACAACTTGTCCCTGGGTCCCAATGTTGTTCTGGACCTCTTAGGCCATAGTCACTTTCATGTTATGGGCAAGGGAGTGACTAGAGACCTAAATTCGCTCTCATAGACTTGCCTCTCAATGACTATGGACTAAAATTACCATTTTTTGCCAACGACCCCAATATTTAAGTCACTTTTTCAGGCTCAGAGCCTAAGCTACCGTCCATAATTGAATGAAAGCTCAGAATCAAGCAAAGTACAGGGAAACAATGAAGTAAAAGCAATAAACTCAACAAGACCTTAACCAAACCCCTACTAGCCATGACAAACATTTCATCAAACATATTGTCAACATGTAGCCTATAGGTGTAAACAACAGAATTAAGTGTAGGGATCTCATACTTATCCGCGAATCACTATGAACCATTGTTCCCTCATGCCATTAGTTGCCTTATCACTTATTAGGTCATAGATACCATATCCATTCAATTACAAGTAAAAACATGCTGAGATCCATACATAACTGTTGTCACAAAATGTGCATATAACGAGCATAATAGGAACAAAAATACCATAAATATATCAGCCATCAAAATCCATATATACATCAGTACATTTTCACATGAAAATCAAGGGAATCAATTTCGCATTAATTAATGCAATGAACCAACTGGATCTGGGACTACCACGTTCCACCCAACCATAGAATGGTTGATCCAAATCTCTCTTCAGCCATTCACCCCCATGCCATATTTCAAGCATGTTTGTGGGACTCAAACCAAAAGAACTCAACCAAGGCATACCGAGGCTAAACCACCTCACCCTCATCAATAGAAACCAGGCTTTACCATAATCCATCATAGATCACTAGGCAAACACAATGAACACATCATAACTGACTTTATTGTGATCTCCACCCGATCACTAGGCCAAACAAGAATGTATGCCACCGGATTTCTCCACCTACACCGTGAGGAATTTTCTTGTCTCCTAGTCTCTCAAGCTTTACCGTAATCCAAACCCTGATCACCAGGCCCTAAATTGAGAGCCACACTTTAGGCTTTACTACATATCCAAAAATCGGGATTACTAGGCTCAACGAAGATTAAACCACCTCTAGGCTTTATCGTATATCCTGTCGTTCACCAACAATGATTCCTAGGCCATCCGAGGCAACACAAAATCTGACTTTACTGCAACCCATATTTCGGTTCAGGGGTTACTAGGCCATGTCTTCTATCATTTTTGAGATCCACCTCACTTAACTTCGAATCCATCTGGTAATCTAGCTCAACCAAACATGAGAACCCCATCACACCATGGATATTCGGAAATGGCAAGGCTTGGCTGAAAAACAATGTTACACCTATCAAAACCCATGCCATGATAGAAAATAACCACATGCAATGATATGCATACCAAATCTAGCAAGGAAAATACACATGCAAGTCGATCCCTGCAATGAAGCTTGCTATAGCTGCTTGATCCTCCCTTTCCCTACTTTATCCTTGCTTCCTCTTGCCTTCTTTTCCTTTCTTGCTCCAGTGCCAAAGTGCTTCAAGAAAACTCTAAGTGTCCAAGAGTATGATAGAGAGAGAGAATAATGAGGAAGATTCGAAACTCAACTGACAAAAAGGTTAACAACTGATCCTCAAAGTTTTTTTGTTTTTTGTTTTTGTTTTGTTTTGTTTGTTTGTTTGCTTTTGTTTTTTTTGTTTGTTTGTTTGTTTGTTTGTTTGTTTTTAATATGAATGAGGCCATTATTTTCCATCATTTTCTTTCTCACATGCAACCTGTGACCTTTCACTTCCTTTTTCTCATAATTTCCATTATTTTCACAAATAATTGTGCCAAAAATGTCATTTTGTCTTTCCAAAGCCTTATCCTTTGCCTTTTTCCAATTTCCTTAGCCATAAACAACCAAATGAACACCCCCTAGGATGTCTTGCCCAACATTCAACTTGGAATAAGTGTCTCATTCATCAATGGTTATTGTTTTTAACTTTTATTACATTAAATTTTCACCAAGGTTGTTACAAATGCAATGAACCAATCGGTGATAGGACTACCACGATCCACTAACCATAGATTGGTTGAGCCAAGTCTCTCTTCATCCAATCAACCCCATTCCATATTGCAAGCATGAATGTGGGACTCATAGAACACATAAAAAACACTAATATGTGGATTCTATTATCACTCAGGTTGTTCCCCAAAAGTTGTAAGAAAAGGAAATACGACGAAGGTAACCATAGACCAATCTTTTAGAAGCAGATTCTAGCCAATCTGCATCCAGAGAGGGCTCTCTCTTTATGATTTAGCTTTGTTTTGGGGTATATTAGGCTAGATATGAAGTACAAGGGTTTGTTTGATTTTTAGATGGTGACATTGAATAGAACAAGGGTGTAAATCTGAGAAGTTTAGTCCATTGGGCTAATGGAGTTTGTGAGGATGAACTGCTGGATATGGTTTCTTTGAAAGAGGGTGGTACTACAGAGCAAGGTAATCAACCATGGAACAAATTGTAAGCTGGAATCAGGTGGGATGGAGTCAGGGGGTGAAGGGAAATTAAGGATCCTTCATCATGTTGACAGAGGGAAAGTGGATGAATAGTGCCAGGGAGCAATTAAGAATTCCTTAGCTATATTCAAGATGTAAGAATCAGGGGAAATAGGAGCAATTAAGAATTCCTGCTTATGCTAATTCTGAAGAAAACATAAATAATAATAGAGATTGAACACAGAGTGCAGTTAAGCAAGTTCTGGGTTATTCTTTTTCCCTGTTATTCAGATCATGAAACATATATGATATAATAAATACAGAAACTGAAAACACAAGTAAGAGAGACTTATTGATCTACAAAATGATTCAGGAATTCTGTAACATAGTCCTCTGCTATCAATTCCACATCGAGATAGTCCAGCGACAATGGATTCCAACAGATTTTGTATTCAAAAGTTTTTTAGAGTTACAACGCAGTCTGAGAGATGTATCACCAACCCCTAATACTTCACTTGGGGAGGTATTTGTACAAAAATGTTTACAAAATATCTCAAAGAGATAATATCTAGTAATAACGTTTTCTACCTACTTTACAGGAGAAGTAAATAATCTTGGGAACATGAAGAAATAAATGCAGAAGTAAATGTTGTTGTGTTGGCCGCTCAGTTGGTGAGATGCGTTGACTGTGAGCTCGGTGAGTCGGCTGATGGATGTTTCCACTGATATTCCGCGCTGCTGGCTTGGCTTCCTCGGTCATTTTTAATTTTGATTTGATAGACTGCAGCCCCGCGAGACTCTCACCCGTTCCTTTTCTCCGCTTTATGATATCTGTTGTATTCTGGGAAAAAACAAAAGTTTGAAACCCGCCTACAGGATTTCCAACATACTTTGCCACCATTGCTCTTCTGGTAACTGATGTCTCAGCAACTATCTCAAAATCTCATCGACGTCTGTGTACCTGTAGAAGTTAGGCTGGACTGAAAAAAGATGTTTCACTTCATGTTCTATATAAAATAGATTTTCCAAGTTGCTGTAAAGAGTTTGGCTAGATGGAAGGGTCTTCTCTGCTGGAGTACTTGATGATGCATTTAGTTGATCAACAACATGTTTATTCAACCTGAGCTGGTACTCAGCTTGTCTCAACAGGCGTTCATTGTTTCCCACCAGACTTGGCAAGCCCCTTTCATGAAAAATTGCAAATCTTTCCACAAAAGAGTCTATTTCCACATGCATATCTTGGCTCTTCCTCTCCAAATTCTCCATCAGGGTTCTCATGGTCAAAACTCTTTTGATTGTTAGAATGGTGGCTGTCCTGTCTCTGATGTCCAATGCTACTAATTCTTCACTGGTCTTAGTGTTAAAAAATTGTATTAACCTGTTGGCCTGTTCGGGCATATGTCCCAATAAATTTCTGGCCCTTTGAATTTCCACCTGGGTTGCTGCTATCAAGTCAATCTGCTCATATATTATTGGATTGATCTCCAGACATTACTAATGGATTCAATGATGTTAGCCCACAAAATGCCCTTGATTTCTCCCAGAGACTTATCTAAAGAGAGGTCTTTTTCCAATGCTTTTACCCTGTTCTCTAATGCCTTTACCTCTCTTGTCTTTTCTGCCACAGTCATTTTAGATTTGTCATAACTTATTTCTAACTTTTTCAATTTCTCTTTGGCCTCTTTTAATTTTGATACTTGGAGTTTTAAATCCTCCATAGCTTTTATTAACTCCTCTGTGGTCATGGTAGTGTTGCTGCCTGCGTCTGTTGTTGTCGCTGAAGTACCTGATGTTGATGCTGGTACAGTGGGAGGCAGTGCTGTTGTAACTGTGGGAGGAGCAGTTGTGATTGTTGGAGTTATTTGAGATGGCTGGGAGGTTGACAATCCCTGCTTTTCTTGTAGTGCTTTCTCCAATTCCTGCTCTGTCCCCACTCAGTCTTTGATTCATTCTCATCAGCAAGTCCATCATGTCCTCCTCTGCTTTTTACTGCACAACCTCTGTAGTTTGTTGATGCATGGTAATAGGCAGCTTCAACTGTTTCATGAGGGCAACAATGTCCTCTTCCTTCTTCTTCATCAATGCTTTTATTCCTTTGGCATCCTTGGGATCATGTCCTAGCTCAATGATAATATCCTCCAAGGACTTTATCTTGTTGTCCTTGGCTAAAGAAGATGCATTTTCCAAATTTAGTTGGGCAGATATGTTGTTTAATGAGTTCTGCAGTTTGTGAGCTAACATTGCCTTGTCTGCCAATGTGGAGTAGACCATCTCACCAATTTGCTTATGCAGCTCAATTTGGTCCATAGGGTGAATGTCTTTGGCAATGACCTCTAGATTTGTTCTAATGTAGTCAGCTGCTGACTGTGGTTGCTGCACTTTGGGCTCTGTTAGTGTCAGTCTTTACAGCCTTCCTCCAGTGATCAAATGTGCTCTTACATAGTGATTTTGAAGTGTCAAGGTCAAATTTTGTCATTTCAGTGAGTCTTCAAGCAAAATTTGGTCACTAGGCATTAGGTCTAGGGTTTGCCTAAATGTCAGTCCATGTCACTATTCAGCTAAGTCTATCATCATTCATAGGGTTTTCATTATCATGTCAATGTCTAATGAGTCATTCCACACCTTGTCCATGCTTCAGTTGCCACCCAGGCAAGGTCATTTCCCTCTCCTAGGGTTTTGAAGGCAATTTCTCTTGGATGGTCAAATCACCGGAAAAACTTGTTTCCTGATGTTCATACACCTTCCCCTATCCTTAAAGTACCTTATCAAACACTCCCCATCCCTTAGATCCGCCAAATTCCTCATTTTTGCACAAACCCTAGTTTCTAGCTACAATCTGGCAATTTTCTAGGTTTGGCCTGTGTTTTGCCCTTTTCGACCCCTTCCCCTCACTCAATCACTGAGATTCCACTTTCTCCTGCTTCCTAACGTCCCTCCCCACTCCCACAAATTTCCCCAAGAATTTAGAAGCCCCCTATCCCCTTCATCTCGCTCCATTTCGACAAAATTCCTTGCTTCACACATCGGGACAAGTCGCACTCAAATGATGTTCCAGAGCAATAAAAGACGAATTTTGGAAAACTGAGAGAGGTTTTTGTCCAAAACATGCCAAGGAAGAAAAACCTCTTTCACTTTTTACACAGGTGTCATGGTTTGAGAGAAATGTCAAAAATACCGGCGAGAATGAAGGTGCTCCAAGGACGGTTGGCCAAAGCACAAAAACGAAGGAAAACGCCCGATCCACTCCAAACTTTGGCCAAAGCCTCTTTGAATGAGCATGGTACTTGATTGGGGACTCCCAGCCCAAATTTCAAGAAATTTGGAGAAAATTTTGTCATTTGTGAATTTTTTGTGCAAATTACAGGTTTTTCCCAAGAACTGGTCTCACCCCGGGTGAGACCAGTTTGAAGGGCTGCTCGGAATTTTGCAAACTTGGCATTTTTGGAAAGGGCATTCAAAAATAAAAATTACCAATACTTGGGAGAAGCCTGATTTTGAGTTTTGAGCCTCCAAAAGCTCAAAATACACCTAAAAAATGACTTTTTGCCCACTTTTTGAGTTGCAGAAAGTGACCTTGGGAGAAATGGTTTTTTAGGGGTCAAATCAACACCAAATTCAGAAATTCCACTTGGGATGGAAAGTAGATAGGCCAAGCTTTCCAATGAGCCATTTTGCACCTGATTTGGATCAGTGGAACCCACTCAAAAACAGCTGTAAAGGGGTGCGACCAGAACTTCCAGGGGCGCGACCAGAACTTCCAGATTTGCCAGAATTGTCATTTTCGGTCAAAAAACACTGTTTTGACTATGGTTGACCATTTTTACTTGTAGATGATGGATGAATGTAATATTTTCATGGTACTTTGATAGGTTTTATCTTTCTTTACTCTTCTAGAAGCTTCTTTGATGTAAATAGTGAATAATTAATGCATGGATGAGTTAGCTAAGTAATAGAGGCAAGTTGTTGGGCTGCCTATTTTCTAGTTCTTAGTTTAGAATTAGTTCAAACTGCTCCTAGGAAGCTGAGCTCGACCCCTAGAGGTGGGGAAAGGAGTTAGATGGTCTAGATGGTCTATATTATGCTCTCTCCTTCTCATTTTCATGGTTGGACTCTTGTGTAAGGAAGCTTTATTGTATATTGTGCATCTATTTCTGCTATTGAAGGCAAGGAAAGCCAGGGTTTTACAGACATCTTTGAGGATTCTTGTGGATCTGATTGTTGATGGTGTGTTCTCTACATGTTCTTGTAAGTTTGTTTATGTGTTTCACATCTCTCTTATGCTTCTAAATTGGACAGATGAAGTGGTAAAGTTTGAACTCATGTTTTGACATGCTCAGCTTTTAGTTTGTTCAATTTTAATGTTTTCTACTGTCTAGAGAGGATTCAAATTGTGTGTTTGCCCTCTTTAGCTTCTCCTCTATCATCTCTGATCATCCATCTCAAATTAAGGCATCAGCACTCATTCCTACCTTGCCCCTTAGATCCCCCCGTGAAAACTGTGCTCAATCCCCGCACCTTGAATTGCACTTCCACCAATTGCCACCAAAAACCCCAAAAAATCATTAAATCCAAACCCCCTATCAATTTACTAGCCTAAAATCCTTATTCTTAATTGGTCAGCCTAATCATATTGAAAGATCTATCGAATCTGACCCGAGAGAGCCTTCTCATACCTCGTAGGGCTAGCTACGAGGTGAAATGGTTTGATGTAGCCTTGAAGGTTTACCTTCCTCAGCCTAGGGTGAAATCTCAAGCGCTAACAGGCTCAAAGTGGCTCAAGATAATTTTTCCTTCTTTAATGTCATATGCAGACATTAGCCTTTGCTGTTTGGTGGGGGTCATCTTGAGAAACTGATCATAAAGTTGCAGTCTTATTGGCTCATTCTGAGCCTTGATGTCCATGAATGTTCTTTTGATATCAGAACCTTGCGTGCTTTGTGGCCTTGTGGAGGAAACTTCCACACTATGCTGTTTCTCCAATTCCTGCTTATGAGAGCTGGTGGATATTCCTACCACTGGGGATGTCTGTGGGCTGGTTTCCCATTCGCCTCTTGGACTTTCTACGATTTCCTCAATAATTTCCTCTTCAGGTAGAGGATTTATTCTTTACCCTTTTTCCCCTGGTTGCTCTGTCGGTCCACTTACAAGTGTGGTCTCTTCTCTATCCCTTTTCCTGCCCTTTTCCTCATTTAGAGGAGTCTGTAATTCTGGTATCTCTGGTGCTTTGGTCTAGGCAGGAGGAATTTTCCCTTGGCCCTATTCCTTTGATGATGCTGGTTGATCTGTCATTATGTGCTACTATGAATCCAGCACTTCTTTGCACTTAGACGTCCCTGCAGCTGGTGTAGTGCCTTCTTGGGCAGGTTGCTGTGAAGTTCCAGCAGATGATGTACCCACTCCGGTTTGCTGAGGAAATTTGAAAAACACCTGTCCAAAAGAGTCTAGGTCAAGGGTCTTTTCAAGATTTTTCATAACTTGTTCCATTTTTTCTTCCTCAATAAGCTCTTCTATCAATGTGCCCTCTACCCACTCATCTTGATTGGAAAATTGCTCTATTTCAGGGATCCTACAATGTTTGTAATCTGATAGCTTGTTTTTCACTTTTCTTTCAGTGATAAAGCCATTTGGGTCATAGGGTACCCACCAAAAACTCCTCTTTAATTTGAGTTGTTCACCCAATATCTTGTTAGCATCTTTCCATGCTTCCTTTTTGTTAATAATGAAAGGGCCTAACTGGTTTCTTAATTTCAGCTGAGCTTTTTTCTTGGCACCGTAAAAATGAGTCAAATCTGAATTGATAAATTGCCTGAAATATTCTAGAGCAAACAGTCTCATAGGCACATATTTTGGCAGTTTGTAAGGGCACAACTCACAACCATATATCCTGATCTTAGTGTGATTCTGGTAGAAGTACCGATCACTTATTTTGTAGCTTTTGGAGAGCTGTAAAATTTTCTGCATATCACTAGAAAGTCTAGGAGGAGGAGTTCTCGTCAGTAGAGAGGAGCATTAAAGGGAGCAATGTTCAGGGCCACTAGAGCTTCCATTGCTCAATTGTCTGTAATTTTCAACTGGGAATTTGGGTTTTTGTAGAAAAATAGGTAAAATAACAGTTCTGGGGCTTTTCTCAGGGAATTGCAGATCGAAGTCGATTTGAATTTAATTCACTGGGTGAAATTTGCAAAGGAAAACGAAATTTGCAGGGTTTTATGGCAAAAATGGGTAAGACAATGGTTCTGGTGTGTATGTTCGAAAGCAGTACGATGAATTGAACTTGAATTCGGCTTCTTTGGAAAATTTTGCAGAGGAAAGCTAAAAAAACACGGTTTTAGGAAGTAAAACAGGTAAATACCTACGTTTTTGGACGCGCCCGGGAGTAATTTGCAGGTTTGGACGATGAATTTGTAGAGTGGGATGCCGGATTAGGTTGGCTAGGGTGGTGGACTGAAGCTCTGGTAGCAGCTTTGACAAAATTCACACGCATCGGTCTCGTGAAAGCAACCAATAGAAATGAGCGAAAACGACACTTTTCACGGGTTTTTTAACAAAAATTGGTTTGGCGGGCTTTTGTGCCTTTTTTAGATGACATCAGCATGATGTAATGGCTTGTCGCGTAGCGGGGTGACGTGGTGGTGACGTCACGGATGAGGTGGCAGTGACATCAGCGGGGAGGCAACGGGGGGCGGTAAGCGGTATTGGCCCCGCACCGCTTTTGGACAAAGGTGGTATCGAAGGGGAAGGTAGCGGGGGTTCCGAGAGGGCTCCACCTGTCCCAAGGTACGACGACAATACCACCATCCCCCGGGCGCTAATCATTGGACGCGGAGAGGGTCGCGATATGGATCTGGGCCGTCTGATCTGCGGGCCATGATCCGACGGTCAACGCTTAATGGACATGGTGGAGGGATATGACACGAGGGACCACATATTAAATAAACATTTTTTAATGTTATGAGGGGTATTACCTTTGGCTATCGAGATCACGGATTTGCTTATTTATTTAACCGAAGGTTAAAATAAATCCCATGGTCGCGCGTGAGGGTTATTACAAGGTTTATGATAAACCTTTAATTCCTAAAAATATAATAATATGGTTGATATTACAACCGAGGCGGGGAATATTTAAATATTTCGGGGGTTTTTATATATTGATATAGTACGGGAAAGGGAAAGAGCATAGGGATTTACATAATAAAGTTAAAGCGTTAATATGAAAATGAGGTAGGAATTAGCGCTAAGTCTAATGTTTGAGATACTTAGGCTTAGGGAACAATAGGATTTTTTACAGAAGAAATGTGGCTTCTTTGTATCTAAACAGGAATACCATTTCCCTCTGGTTTTCTCATGAAATGGAGTGATTTTAGAGTATTGAGCAGATCCCAACATCTTTAGAGGGGAGGTTAGTAAGTGTTTTTTGGAGAAATGTGAAGGGAAGTTAGTCACGCTTCATCTGTTTTGTAGCCAAACCATTGCCATTGTGCTTATGATATCCATGAGAGATAAATTATCTTTGAAAGACAAAATTACTCATAAACCTACTTCTGCAACATCAAAACTGCCTACCCAGCCTACTGTATCTAACATTTTTTCTTCCTTTTTCCTTGGGTGCATTTAAACTAGCAAAGCCTTACTCTCTTCTTTTCTTTTAACTGCCATCCTATCTAAGTCTTCCCTTGTTTCTTCCAGGGGCTCAGATTAGTTGTTGAGCACCTTTGCTTCTCTACCTAAGTACTTATCTGCCAAGCTTGAACTGTTTGGACAAATTTTGTTCTCTATCTCTAAAACAAGAAATTTAAACATAAACTGGCCAAGATTAAGTTGTTTGGCCAGCCATCAACTGTGACAAAAGTCAACTAAGTGAATAGGATGAAATTCTTTACAAAAACAGAATAGTAGTGGCATTTTGGACTAGCACACTTTCCTGGTCTTTTCTTTGGGGTTCATTTCCTTTTCTTTTTTGACCAATTCATTCTTTTTGCCCTTTGATTTTTCTTTTAGGGCATACCCTCTTTTAATTTTTTAATTTTTTGATTTTTCAAAATATGGAACCTTTGCAGCATGGAAAGGATGAACATATTTGGCACTTTACCAGCCAATCATGAAATATGAAACCTATTGTTATAGGAGCATAACACTGGCTCCACTTGGGGATGGATTTTCCTGGTGAAAAGCCAAGAACAACAGGTCATATGGCCTTATATTCAATTCTTGTTGTATTCTGAAATTTTCTCTTTGATGTAAGTAAACAAAATTGTACCTCTGCAACATATATACATGTCTCATTAGCTCATTCAAACAATTGCAGCTCTGTTTTGGATAGATTGTCTGAATGTTTGTTCTCACATTTACAACTCCCAAATCTTCTACTTCAATTTCTGGTAAACTAACAAGGTAATACAAAAAGGTGGTACAGTTCCTTGACTGTTTCTCAAAATTTGCTACATATTCCTTCCTATCTTATTGCTGTAATAAACTACAGGAAGTAAACACTCTTATGTACAAGTTAAAGTCTTGACATCTCAATGAACTGGATCAAAATAATGCTTTAGCATTCGACCATTGACTGGCCCATCTTCTGTTTCAGTGCTATCCAGGCTTTTCAAAAAGTAGGTGTTGTTTCCTTGTGCGACCTGAATATCAAAAGGTCCTTTTCATAGGAAGTCAAACTTCCCATGTTTTCCTTTATCTTCCCTTCTCGAATCCCATTTCAGTACTTTGTCTCCTATGATAAAATCCTCTACTTTTGTCCTCTTATCAAATATCTTTTTGAGTTTTTCTTGTAGAACTTGGGATCTTTGATACACTTCTTCTCTAGTCTACTGTAAATAAATAGTCTGATTGATTCTTCTTTGAATGTCATTGGGTTCTGCCTACACTTCTTGCAGCAATTTTATCAGAGGGATTCCCAAAGATGAAGGGAACACAACCTCCATGCCATAAACCAATTCATAGGGGCTTGTTCCAATGGATCTCTTTGTAGTCAATCTGTCTGCCCAAAGTGCATTGATAAGCTTCTTATGCCAGTTTTTCTTGTTTTCCTCCAAATATTGATCAGGCTTTTATTGGATGATTCAGCTAGACCATTACCTTGAGGGTAATAGGCTATGGAGTGGCCTAGGGTAATGCGGTATTTGTGACAGAAATTAATCATTCTCTTGGATTTAAAAGCAACAAAATTGTCAGTTATAATCTTTTCCGGACAGCCAAATCTAGACAGGATATTGGTTTCTAGGAATTGCATGATCATTGCATCATTAGCTTGTCTACAAGGGATAGCTTCTATCCACTTGGTGAAGTAGTCTGTGGCAGTCAAAATCCAACTATGCTGACTAGAAGAGGGAGGGTGAATTTCCCCAATGAAGTCTAAACTCCATTGTTGAAAAGGTCTTTCAGTGGAAATTGGTTTGAGGGGTAGAGGTAGAAGCTTTCTTTTGCCTTCAAAGATTTGACATTTATGGCAAGAAGTTACAAATTTCTTTACATCAGAAAACAGGGTGGGCCAATAAAATCCAACCCTTAGGATTTTATCAGCAGTTGATTTCCAGTACAAATTTCCACCATAGTCCCCTGCATGAAATTCTTTCAGCACTTTGTCAGTTTCATCCTTTATTAAGCAACTCAACAAAATGCCTTCATGATTTTTCCAAAATAAAACATTATCTACAATACAGAATTTTGAAGCTTTCATTTTCAGAAATCTCTTTTTAGTTCTGGATAACCCTGGAGGAGCCTGCAGGTTTAACAATACATAAATTATATCAGCATACCAAGGTGATTGTGAAAAGGCTTAATTGATCTGTGGAGTTGCCATCTCCTCTTCGTTATCCAGTTCATTAATATCAAGGGCTTGAAAGTTGGTTTCAGTCATAAGTTTAGCTAATCCTTGTCCTTTTATCAGCTTTGTTGGTTTAATTTCAATGTCATATTCCCAAATGTTAGTTATCCATTTGCCTCTTTTGCCTTCAATTCCTTCTTGAGTTAGAATAACCTTGACCACAATATTTGGTACATAAGCTATCACATGAGAGTATAGTATGTAAACTATGAAGTCCTTAATAGCTTTTACCAGGGCATAACCCTGTTTTTCCATGATTTGATATTTTAGTGGTGCATCTCTAAGCGCTTTGCTGAAAAAAGAAATGGGTTTTTCACATCCCTGATCATCTTTCTGTAGCAAAACAACAACAATAGTATGTTCTGATGCAAAGGAAAAGATTATAAAGTCTCTGTCAAATTTCGGGCTTGTGAGGACTGGTGTTTTGGTTAAAGCTATTTTGATTTCTTCAAAGGCTTGCTTAGCTTCTATTGTCCATTCGACTTTGGAATCTTTCTTTAGCATATTATTCAGCAATCTTATCAGTTCAGCCAAGTTGGGTATGAATCTTCTTAGAAAATTGATTTTCCCTAGGAAAGCTTGAAGTTCTTTGATATTTCTAGGGTGAGGAACTTGCAGAATGGCTTGTATTCTATTTGGATCATTTCTAATGCCATCTTTTGAGATTATGTGACCTAACAGTTTGCCCTCTTCTAGGCCAAATAATTATTTCTTTGGATTCAGTGATATACCATATTTTCTGCAGATTAAAAACACCTGTCTTAAATGTTCTAAATGTTGTTGATCTGATTTGGAAAATGAAGTAAGGTCATCTAGCTATATAACCAGAAAATCATGAATCTCTTTAGAAAAAGCTATGTCCATTGCTCGTTAAAATGTTGCCCCTGCATTCTTGAGTCCGAAAGACATTTTTACATACTTGAAAGTTCCCCAAGGTGTTGTAAAAGCAGTCTTATCTTGGTCATCAGGGTGAACTAAAATTTAGTTAAAGCCTGAGAATCCATCTAGTAGTGAAATTCTGGAAGCTCCCACCACCCTTTGTAAAATATGATCCATATTGGGTAAGGGGTAGTGATATTTTAAAGAGACTTTATTCAGATTTCTCAAATCAACACACAGTCTTATTTCTCCTGTTTTCTTCCTAGTGGGCACTAAATTGGAGACCCATTCTGAAAATCTAATGGGTGCGATTATGCCAGCTTCATACATTCTTTTGACTTCCTTTTCAATTAGAGAGAGGAGTACAGGATTGACCCTTCTAAGTTTTTGCTTGAAAGGTTTTTGATTTTCTTTTAGGGGTATTGTATGCTGAATTACAGAGGTATCATAAGACTTGAGATCTTCATAACTCCATGCAAAGACATCTTGAAATTTTTTGAACAGTTCAATATATTTAAGCTTTTGGTCAAGACGCAAAGCTTTAGACAGTTTTATCATTTTAGGATTTTGCTGAGTCCCTATGTTACAGTCCTCAATTTCTGCATTTAAAGGCTGCATTTTGGGCTTCCTTGGAATGTCATTAGAATAAAAAATGTCTTCTAGGGGAGTCAAGCCTATGGGTAAAAAATTGTCCTTTAAATCAATCACTTCAGACTCTCCTTCAACAGTTTCATCAAGGTCTGTTTCTTTAAGCTCTTCCAACTCTTTGTTGGTAAATGTTGTTGGATGTAATACTTGACTTGCTGTTTCGGCTGAAATGTGTGTTTCAACTTTGTCTATTTGATGATCTTCACCAATAGTGTCTGTCTATGTTTGTGCTGGAAAATTCTTCTTTTAAAGTCAGGAAATTATTAATCTGAGTGTCATTATCAAACACCTGCCAATTCTTTACATTGTCTGGTATAGTTGGTCTGTGTTTAATTTTAGCTGTAAAATGATGATTAGGCTCAAATGGCAGTTTACAAGTGCTGGCAAATGTTGCCAAACTGTGAGCATGCAAATTGTGATTCCTTGGAATTTTGGTAAGCTGCGATTCTAGAAAGGTATTGAGTATCTCAATTGCCGCCCCTCTGTAAGCTCTCAACCTGGGGTCATTTGTGAGAAAGTTTCCTTTCATTTGTTGAATAACCAAATCAGAGTCCCCCAAAATTGATATCCTAATTGCCCCTAGACTTTTGATCAATTTGAGTCCTAGCAGGAGGGTTTCATATTCAGCCATGTTATTTGTGCATCTGAAATTCAGCCTGTATGCATGTCCTTCAGCATGATCATTTTGCATGTTATGTATCCAAATTCCTGCCCCTACTCCTAGTTTATTAACTAATCCATCAAACTTTAGATACCATAGGACTTCTTGATTACAGCTAGCATCGGGAATTTTTAAAATTTGCTTAGTAGGCAGATTTGGATTTTCAGTTTTATGTGGTTTCCCTTGTGTGTCTGTTATATCAATTATTTCAGCAATTTCTAAAGTTTGGGCAATAAATTCTTCATTTATGGTTTTTCCTTGTGCTGATGCTAAAACCTTGTCATTAGTTGGAGGGAAAATTTCAGTGTTGTATAGGATGAAAGAGTCCATATCAGAATGTATGGAATAGATAGGAAAATTTTGGGGTTTCTCCTGGTTGCTGACCACATATTTCATCAAAGTTTCCCTGTACAATCTATTTGGCTGGCCAAAGACTGAGATTGTAGCATAGGAAATGTCCAACTGTAAAGATCCCTGGAGTCCACATATTTCATCAAAGTTTCCCTGTACAATCTCTTTGGCTAGCCAAAGACTGAGATGGTAGCATAGGACATGTCCAACTGTAAAGATCCTTGGAGTTTTGCACCCTAAGACCTGGAGAAAAACATTCCACATTTTGGTGGGATATCAGCTACCACTACATCCATTAAAATTGTCTTGGCAGGGTATTGAACTAGTGATACACATAAATCTTTAATTAGGCCTAGACATCTGACCTGGCTAGAATCAAAAGAGAACAAGTCTTTGCATGGCCTGGTGATATCTAGGTCCAAATTTTCCATTACAGACTTGGGCATTAGATTATGGGAAGCTCCAGAGTCAAACATTGCATTATGAAGTACTTTATCATGAATATTCAAACTTACATAAAAAGGAGGAACTCCTCCATCTACTGATTTTCCATTTACTTCAGGGCCAAAAATTAATTCTGGCTGGTCATCAAGGACATTTACCGCATCTTTGTTTTCTAAAATTTGAAGTGATCTGGTGATTTGTTCTCTATAGACATCATGTTTAGCCAATTCTGATAGTGGAATGGCTATTCTTAACTTGCCTATTTTGTTTTCAAGGTTGAAAGGTTTTTCTATTTGGACTTTTGCATTTCAGGCAGCAAGGTTTTCTTTTTCTGCTATGTTTTCAATGCTTTTTTCTTTATCAGGAGTGTTGTTATGAGCTGAATCTACTTTAAAATTAATTTCAGGAGATTCCTTTGCATTTTATTTGGGAAGAAAGGAAGCGGAGGGCTGACTGTTTGATGGTGGGCTATCTGATATGTCCTCAACCGTTGGTTCTTTTGGGTTGAAGTCTGTTCTAGCAGGGAGTTGTATGGGGGGGGAGGTATCAACCTTTGCTTTTTTAGGCTGCTTGGTATCTTTCTGCTTGTTGGGTTTAGGGACATCTATCGTTCTGCTCCTCAACTTATATTGTTTGTTAACCTCATAGACAGCTGCATCATATCCCTCTCTAAAAGCAAATGATTACCCCGATTTAGTTTGAAATTGATTAAAGGTTTGAGCTTCTTGATCATCCTGGGTCAAAAAGATTTGCCGTTCACTGTTTAGACCCATTAAGTTAATGTGAGAGTCCTCTGTTGGCTCACTAGAAGTTGAAGCTTCAACATAGTTCTCATGGAATGGAGGTCTAATGTTTTGGTCAGGACCAACCTTTCCAGTATTAGGATTATGATTTTTCCTGAAGTTTGGATTTCTTCCAGTGTTACTTGGTTGACCCTCCCAAGAGGATTTCCTCTCAATTGTTTCTACTCTATCACCCAGTCTATCCATTCCTTTAATAATTGCATCTAACTTTTGTTCAAATGCAGAAGGTTCTTCTTTGAAAGGTGTTCTCCTTTCAGCTCTAGCTCGAGCTCGTTTAGAAATCAGATTGGCCTCTACACTGACAGCTATACTCTGCATGTCTTCTAAGCTTGGAGGAGCTCTTTCCCTAAGCTGGTATGCCATGTTAGAATCAAATCCATCAGGGAATTTGATCAAGGCCAAGTCTGGTGGAGGTCTAAGATTCTGAGGAATAGCATTGTACACATTATTAAATCTGGCATAGTAATCTTGAACAGTTTCTTGTGGGCCTCTTTTCAAGCTTTCATATTCTGATAGGATGTGTAAAGGATATTTCTTCTTTTCCCATCTGTTCAAAAAAAATTGATAAAGGGCATCTGGGTCAGCAATAATGTTTACAGGGAGTGCCCTAAACCAGGTCCTTACATCTCCAGTTAAACTTTGAATAAAGATTTTCATTCTCACATCATCAACATCAATCTCATAGTTTTCAAAATAATCTGTCATTTTCTTACTATGTGGTTGAGCTGTGTAGGTGCCAGTACCATCAAAATAGGTGATTTTGCTTTGATAATCTTGAGGCATAGCCCCTGGATTTGCAGGAAACTGCCGGGGAGCATATCGGTTTTCCATATTTACAGGGAAAAGTGTAACAACTGGAAGAATAGGGATAATAGTGGAAATATATGCTGTAGACGGGGGAGTGGAAAAGATGGTTTGAACTGCTGATGGTGAACCAGGAGAAGTAGTAGTAATGGAAGAAAGGACTTGTGATTTTCCAGCAGTAAGCTCAGTTTGGATAGGGTTCTGCTGAGGTGTGTCAAGGTTTAAATCAGCACAATTTTCTTGATTATATCGGCTTCTAAGGTTCTTAGGGATCAAATTAGGATTTTCAAAGATAAGTGGAGGATTTGGATCCAGATTTGATCTGGTATAATAGATCTTCTTCAAATGAGCCAGCCTCTAAATATGTTTTTTGTTTTTTCTTGAAATATTTTTGAAGGATACAACTTTTAACAATATGCTTTCTAGGAAGTTTTCAACTATGCGAGTCTTGAATTTTCCTAAAGATCAATTAAAAAGAAGAAGGAGACTGATCAAGTCTTTGAGACAATTGTTCAAAGCCTAAAACTAGGCTGGAGATAGATTGAAGTAGCTTTTATTTACTCCTATAATTGCATAGCAAAAACAGTTTCAAAGGCTACATGGCTAACTTCAGGCTCCATCTATAGCTTTAGACAATAGACAACAGTAACAAACAATCATTCAGATCCCCAGCGGAGTCGCCAATGATGTTATCACTCAGGTTGTTCCCCAAAATTTGTAAGAAAAGGGAATACGACCGAGGTAACCATAGACCAATCTTTTAGAAGCATATTCTAGCCAATTTGCATCCAGAGAGGGCTCTCTCTTTATGATTTAGCTTTGTTTTGGGGTATATTAGGCTAGTTACGAAGTACACGGGTTTGTTTGATTTTTGGATGGTGACATTCAATACAACAGGGGTGTAAATCTGAGAAGTTCAGTCCATTGGGCTAATGGAGTCTGTGAGGATGAACTGCTGGACATGGTTTCTTTGACAGAGGGTGGTACTACAGAGCAAGGTAATCAACTATGGAACAAATTGTAAGTTGGAATCAGGTGGGATAGAGTCAGGGGGGGAAGGGAAATTAAGGATCCTTCATCATGTTGACAGAGGGAAAGTGGATGAATAGTGCGAGGGAGCAGTTAAGAATTCCTTAGCTATAATCAAGATGTAAGAATCAGGGGAAACAAGAACAATTAAGAATTCATGCTTATGCTAATTCTGAAGAAAACATAAATAATAACAGAGATTGAACACAGAGTGCAGTTAAGCAAGTTCTGGGTTATTCCTTTTCCCTGTTATTTAGATCATGAAACATATATGATATAATAAACACAGAAACTGAAAACACAAGTAAGAGAGACTTATTGATCCACAAAATGATTAAGGAATTTTGTAACATAGTCCTTTGCTATCAATTCCACATCTAGACAGTCCAGCGACAATGGATTCCAACAGATTTTGTATTCAAAAGTTTTTTAGAGTTACAATGCAGTCTGAGAGATGTATCACCAACCCCTAATACTTCACTTGGGGAGGTATTTGTACAAAAATGTTTACAAAATATCTCAAAGAGATAATATCTAGTAATAACTTTTTCTACCTACTTTACAGGAGAAGTAAATGATCTTGGGAACAGGAAAAAATAAATGCAGAAGTAAATGCTACTGTGCTGGCCACTCAGTTGGTGAGATGCGTTGATTGTGAGCTCGGTGAGTCGGCTGGTGGATGTTTCCACTGATATTCCGCACTATTGGCTCGGCTTCCTCGGGCGTTTTTAATTTTGATTTGATAGATTGTAGCCCCGCGGGACTCTCACCCGTTCCTTTTCTCCGCTTTATGATATCTGTTGTATTTTAGGAAAAAACAAAAGTTGGAAACCCGCCTACAGGATTTCCAACATACTTTTCCACCATTGCTCTTTTGGTAACTGATGTCTCAGCAGCTTTCTCAAAATCTCATCGACGTCTGTGTACCTGTAGAAGTTAGGCTGGACTGAAAAATGATGTTTCACTCCATGTTCTATATAAAATGATTTTCCAAGTTGTTGTAAAGAGTTTGGCCAGATGGAAGGATCTTCTCTGCTGGAGTACTTGATGATGCATTTATTTGATCAAAAACATGTTTATTCAACCTGAGCTGGTACTCAGCTTATCTCAACAGTCGTTCATTGTTTCCCACCAGACTTGGCAAGCCCCTTTCATGAAAAATTGCAAATCTTTCCACAAAAGAGTCTATTTCCACCTGCATATCTTGGCTCTTCCTCTCCAAATTCTGCATCAGGGTTCTCATGGTCAAAACTCTTTTGATTGTTAGAATGGTGGCTGTCCTGTCTCTCATGTCCAATGCCTATCATGTCTCTCATGTCCAGTGCTGCTAATTCTTCACAGGTCTTAATGTTCAAAAATTGTATTAACCTGTTGGTCTGTTCGGGCATATGTCCCAATAAATTTCTGGCCCTTTGAATTTCCACCTGGGCTGCTGCTATCAAGTCAATCTGTTCATATATAATTTGAATAGATCTCCAGACATTACTAATGGATTCACTGATGTTAGCCCACAAAATGCCCTTGATTTCTCCCAGAGGCTTATGTAAAGAGAGGTTTTTTTCCAATGCTTTTACCCCGTTCTCTAATGCCTTTACCTCTCTTGTCTTTTCTGCCACAGTCATTTTAGATTTGTCATAACTTATTTCTAACTTTGCCAATTTCTTTTTGGCCTCTTTTAATTCTGATACTTGGAGTTTTAAATCCTCCATAGCTTTTATTAACTCCTCTGTGGTCATGGTAGTGCTGCTGCCTGCTGCTGTTGTTGTTGCTGAAGTACCTGCTGCTGATGCTGGGACAGTGGGAGGCACTACTATTGTAACTGTGGGAGGAGCAGTTGTGACTGTTGGAGTTATTTGAGATGGCTGGGAGGTCGACACTCCCTGCTTTTCTTGTAGTGATTTCTCCAATTCCTACTCTGTCTCACTTATTCTTTGATTCATTCTCATAAGCAAGTCCATCATATCCTCCTCTGCTTTTTCCTGCACAACCTCTGTAGTTTGTGGATGCATGGTAATAGGCAGCTTCAACTGTTTCCTGAGGACAACAATGTCCTCTTCCTTCTTCTTCATCAATGCTTTTATTCCTTTGGCATCCTTGGGATCATGTCCCAGCTCAATGATAATATCCTCCAAGGACTTTATCCTGTTGTTCTTGGCTAAAGAAGATGCCTTTTCCAAATCTAGTTGGGTAGATGTGTTGTTTAATGAGTTCTGCAATTTGTGAGATAACATTGCCTTGTCTGCCAATGTGGAGTAGACCATCTCACCAGTTTGCTTATGCAACTCAATTTGGTCCATAGGGTGAATGTCTTTGGCAAGGACCTCCAGATTTGTTCTAATGTAGTTAGCTGCTGACTGTGGTTGCTACACTTTGGGCTTAAAGTGGCTCAAGATTGTTTTTCCTTCTTTAATGTCATATGTAGACATTAGCCTTTGCTATTTGGTGGGGTTCATCTTGAGAAACTGATCATAAAGTTGCAGTCTTATTGGCTCATTCTGGACCTTGATGTCTGTGAATGTTCTTTTGATATCAGAACCTTGCGTGCTTTGTGGCCTTGTGGAGGAAACTTCCACACTATGTTGTTTCTCCAATTCCTGCCTATGAGAGCTGGTGGATGTTCCTACCACTGGGGATGTCTGTGGGCTGGTTGCCCTGTCGCCTCTTGGACTTTCTACGATTTCCTCAATAATTTCCTCTTCAGGTAGAGGATTTATTCTTTGCCTTTTTGCCCCTGGTTGCTCTTCTGGTCCACTTACAGGTGTGGTCTATTCTCTATACCTTTTCCTGCCCTTTTCCTCATTTAGAGGAGTCTGTAATGCTGGTATCTCTGGTGCTTTGGTCTGGGCAGGAGGAATTTGCCCTTGGCCCTGTTCCTTTGATGATGCTGGCTGATATGTCATTATGTGCTGCTATGAATCTAGCACTTCTTTGCCCTTAGACGTCGCTACAGCTGATGTAGTGCTTTCTTGGGTAGGTTGCTATGAAGTTCCAGCAGATGATGTACCCACTCTGGTTGCTGAGGCAATTTGAAAAACACCTGTCCAAAAGAGTCTAGGTCAAGGGTCTTTTCAAGATTTTTCATAGCTTGTTCCATTTTTTCTTCCTCAGTAAGCTCTTCTATCAATGTGCCTTCTACCCACTCATCTTGATTGGAAAATTGCTCTATTTCAGGGATCCTACAATGTTTGTAAGCTGATAGCCTGTTTTTCACTTTTCTTTCAGTGATAAATCCATTTGGGTCATAGGGTACCCACCAAAAGCTCCTCTTTAATTTGAGTTGTTCACCCAATATCTTGTCAGCATCTTGCCATGCTTCCTTTTTGTTAATAATGAAAGGGCCTAACTGGTTTCTTAATTTCAGCTGAGCTTTTTTCTTGGCACCGTAAAAATGAGTCAAATCTGAATTGATAAATTGCCTGAAATATTCTAGAGCAAACAGTCTCATAGGCACATATTTTGGCAGTTTGTAAGGGCACAACTCACAACGATATATCCTGATCTTAGTGTGATTCTGGTAGAAGTACCGGTCACCTATTTTGTAGCTTTTGGAGAGCTGTAAAATTTTCTGCATATCACCAGAAAGTCTAGGAGGAGGAGTTCTCATCAGTAGAGAGGAGACCGGATGTATAAACAAATCAATGAATTCACAGTAAGTGTAAGGAGAGTTATGGAATTCATGGAAGACTGAGGTCCAAAAGATCACAGACTTCCTTTCTCCTTTAGAATCCAATTTTCTGATGGGAAACTGAAAACTATCTGTTTGATAGTACAAGAACAGATGATATATATATATGATGTGTACTTGAAGACTCCTTCTCTGTCTAGACTCATGAATTGGTCATGGATCTTGTTGGCAATGAAAGTAGCAAAGTCATATTTGACAGCAGGAGGATGTCCTGGAATAAACATGGACATTAAAGCTAAAATTGTCTCATCAACATATTCACTTGTCTTAAATTCTAGGACATAGGATATCATATCAATAATGAATCTTCTAGTTTCATTGAACCAGACATGGTGAAAAGGAGGTGGCTCTCTGGGCTAGCAATCTGGTCTCATAAATAACTTGGCAATCCGGCCTATTTATGTAGTGGATAGTTTAGAGCCTTGCTCCAGTAAATATCCCATGGAAAGAGGAGCTAGAGGCTGAGTAGGTTTGAAGTGAAAAAATTCATTTATGGACTCAGGAGTTATATGAAAGAGAACAGTTCCAGATGGAGTCATAACTGCTCTTTTGACAGGTTCATAATTGGCACAGCACAGGAGGATTACATCCGGGAATACATTTACTGAGGGGAGATATTATCTGGGCAGATTTGATTCCCATATCCCATAGAGATCAGTTTTATTTAGGTGACTGTTCCTAATTTCACAGAATGCTTGGAGGTGGTTTTTGTAACCAGTTAAGTCTTGTATTTGAAAATCCCTATCAGCCAAGGGCAACCACTCCAGGTCCTTATGAGGAGCATTAAGGGGAGCAATGTTTAGGGCCACCGGAGCTTCCATTGCTCAATTTTCTGTAATTTTCAACTGGGAATTTGGGTTTTTATAGAAAAATAGGTAAAATAACAGTTCTGGAGTTTTTCTTAGGGAATTGCAGACTGAAATCGATTTGAATTTAGCTCACTGGGTGAAATTTGCAGAGGAAAACAAAATTTGTAGGGTTTTACGGCAAAAATGGGTAAAGACAGTGTTCTGGTGTGTATGTTTGAAAGCATTACGGTGAATTGAACTCGAATTCGGCTTCTTTGGAAAATTTTGCAAGCTAAAAAAACACGGTTTTGGGAAGTGAAACGAGTAAATACTTGCGTTTTTTGACGCGCCCGAGAGTAATTTGCAGGTTTGGACGACGAATTTGCAGAGTGGGATGTCGGATTAGGCTGGCCGGGGTGGCGGACTGAAGCTCTGGTAGCAGCTTTGACGAAATTCACATGCACCGGTCTCGTGAAAGCAACCAATAGAAATGAGTGAAAACGACACTTTTCACGGGTTTTTTAACAAAAATTGGTTTGGTGGGCTTTTGGCGCCTTTTTTAGATGACGTCAACATGGTGTAACGGCTTGTCACATAGCGGGGTGACGTGGCGGTAACGACGAGGTGACGTCACGGATGAGGTGGCGGTGACGTCAGCGGGGGGCGGTAAGCGGTATTGGCCCCGCACTGCTTTTGGACAAAAGTGGTATCGAAGGGGAGGGTAGCGGGGGCTATGGGAGGGCGCCACCTCTCCCAAGGTACAATGGCAATACCACCATCCCTTGGGCGCTAATCATCGGATGTGGAGAGGGTCGCGATATAGATCTGGGCCGTCCGATATGCGGGCCATGATCCGACGATCAGCGCTTAATGGACATGGCGAAGGGCTATGACGCGAGGGCTCACGTATTAAATCAACATTTTTTAATGTTATGAGGGGTATTACCTTTGGCTATCGAGATCGCGGATTTGGTTATTTATTTAATCGAAGGTTAAAATAAATCCCATGGTCGCGCGCGAGGGTTATTACAAGGTTTATGATAAACCTTTAATTCCAAAAAATATAATAATATGGTTGATATTACAACCGAGGCGGGGAATATTTAAATATTTCGGGGGTTTCTATATATTGATATAGTACGAGAAAGGGAAAGAGCATAGGGATTTACATAATAAAGTTAAAGTGTTAATATGAAAATGAGGTAGGAATTAGCGCTAAGTCTAATGTTTGAGATACATAGGCTTAGGGAACAATAGGATTTTTTACAAAAGAAATGTGGCTTCTTTGTATTTAAACAGGAATACCATTTCATCTGGTTTTCTCATGAAATGGATTGATTTTAGAGTATTGAGCATATCCCAACATCTTTAGAGGGGAGGTTAGTAAGTGTTTTTTGGAGAAATGTGGAGGGAAGTTAGTCATGCTTCATATGTTTTGTAGCCAAACCATTGCCATGGTGCTTATGATATCCATGAGAGATAAATTATCTTTGAAAGACAAAATTACTCATAAACCTGCTTTTGCAACATCAAAACTGCCTACCCAGCCTACTGTATCTAACATTTTTTCTTCATTTTTCCTTGGGTGCATTTAAACTAGCAAACCCTTACTCTCTTCTTTTCTTTTAACTGCCATCCTATCTAAGTCTGCCCTTATTTCCTCCAGGGGCTCAGATTTAGCTGTTGAGCACCTTTGCTTCTCTACCTAACTACTTATTTGCCAAGCTTGAACTGTTTGGACAGATTTTGTTCTCTATCTCTAAAACAAGAAATTTAAACATAAACTGGCCAAGATTAAGTTGTTTGGCCACCCATCAACTATGAAAAAATTCAACTAAGTGCATATGATGAAATTATTTGCAAAAACAGAATAGTAGTGGAATTTTGGACTAGCACACTTTCCTGGTCTTTTCTTTGGGGTTCATTTCCTTTTCTTTTTTGACCAATTCATTCTTTTTTCCCTTTGATATTTCTTCTAGAGCATACCCTCTTTTAATTTTTTAATTTTTTGATTTTTCAAAATATGGAACCTTTGCAGCATGGAAAGGATGAACATATTTGGCACTTTACCAGTCAATAATGAAATATGAAACCTATTGGTATAGGAGCATAATGGATTCCACCGGAGTTCTCCACCTACACTGTGAGGAATTTGAGTGCCTCTCAGTCTCTCAAGCTTTACTGTGCATCCACAGTCTGATCCAGGGATCGCTAGGCCCTACACCGAGACATACTCTCTAGGATTTACCATGCATTCCATTTTGGAATCACTAGTTCCAATGGAAAGAAATAATCTCTTGGCTTTACCGTATATCTCACCATTCACTGACAAGGATTCCTAGGCCCACCAAGGCACACAATTTGGCTTTACCACAACCCACAGTCTGGTTCAGGGGTTACTAGGCTAGTGGTTTCATGCATCCTCAATCCAGTTCAGGGACCACTACACCATGTGTTTGTCAATTCGGAGATCCACCCCACTCAACTTTGAATCCAATCCGACCATCCCACATAAAACGAATGTGAGAACCCATCTCATCAAGGCTATCAGGGAATGACAAGGATAGCCTGAAAATAATGCCACACCTGGAAAAACCCATGCCATGGTAGAAAAGAAACACATGAAATCCCATGCATGCCAAATCTAGCAAGGAAAATACACATGCAAGTATATAGCTGCAATGAAGCTTGTTGTAGCTACTTGATCCTGCCTTTCCCTACTTGATCTTTGCTTCCTCTTGCCTTCTTTTCCTTTCTTGCTCTAATTCCAAAGTGCTCCAAGAAAAATCTAAATGTCCAAGAGTATGAGAGAGAGAGAGAAAATAATGAAAGAGCTCCAAAGATAAACTGACAAAAGGTTACAAACTGATCCTGAAAAGCCTTTTTATGAATGAGGCCTCTATTTTTTTCATTTTCCATTATTTTCTTTCATTTTCCTCCTCACATGCAACCTGTGACCTTTCCCCTCCTTTTTCTCCTAATTTCCTTTATTTTCATAAATAATTGTGCCAAAAATGCATTTTTTCCTTTTAATACCTTACCCATTGCCTTTGCCAATTTCCTTAGCCATAAACAACCAAATTAACACCCCCTAGGATGTCTTGCCCAACATTCATCTTGGAATAAGTGTCCCATTCATCCATGGTTATTGTTTTTAACTTTTATTACATGGAATTTTCACTGGGGCTGTTACAAAACCCTCCCCATTAGGGGAAATCGTCCTCGATGTTTAATCACTCATATACCTCAGAAACCTGTTGAAAGAAGACATACTACTCAATGCCGTATTTATAAAGAAATATCTGCTCAAGAGAAGAACATCATGACAACATACCACTTAGTGGAGCTTTATATGACAATTCATTATGATATTTACAATGATCATCCTGCTGAGTTCCAATCCACATGACATCATAACATCATGATAACATAATCACATGATAGCATCATAACATGATAACATAACCATAATGACATGACACCCATACCGCATAATGGAGCTTTATAACACAACTCGTTACGGTATTTACATCCATACACATGGGTACATATAGCAACATCACCATAAATATAGATACCAAATCATATGCCATATCATACACCAAAACATATATCAAACATATACTACTCATCATATCTAAGCACATATAAAAACATCATATAACATATACCAAACCATCATAGATCATATATTGAACCACCATAAAGCATATACCAAACCACCATAAGCAAATACCAAACCACCATGTCAAGCTGCTTTGCCCCAATCGACAAAAAAGGAACGATAAATCGCCCACATCTAATCCACCATCTCCCATGTAGCTTCCATTGTAGTTTAACTTGCTCGATTGCTCGGTTCCGGAGCATGAGCACCTTTTTCTGTAATATACACTTGAGGCTCCGAATGGAATTCTCCATATGGTTCCACTTGTAATACAGATCAGTCAATCACATGATCAACATCCTTAACATACTTCTTAAGCAAAGATACATGGAAAACATCATGGAATTTCACTGTCAGAGGCAGTGCAAGTCGATAGGCTACTTGCCCAATCCTTTCAATGATTATGAAGGGTCCACAAAACTATGGTGCCAACTTGGCATATGATCCAAACTGCAAGGAGATCTTCTTCAGTTTGATGTGCAATTAAACCTGTTCCCCAAACTAGAACTCCTTGAACAACTTGTTCTTGTTTGCATAAATCTTTTGCCTATCCTGTGCTGCCTTGAGATTCTTTTTGATCACCTGCGTCTCCTGTTCCATGTATACCAACATATCTGGTCCAATCAATACTCTACTAATCAGATCAGTCCAACTAATGTGAGTGTTATAAATTCTCCCATACAATGCCTCAAAAGGACTCATGCTCAATGATTCTTGATAACCATTGTTGTATGCAAACTCTACCAAAGGGAGATACTCTTCCCACTTTTGCTGTTGATGCATCACATACATCCTCAACATGTAGTCCAATATTTTGTTGACCCTCTATGTCTGTGGATTATAAGTTGTGCTGAAGGGAAAATTTGCGCCCAAACCTGCAAATAACTCCTTCCAAAACTTGGAAGTGAACTTTGCTCCCTGTTTGACACAATCTTCTTCAGAACACCATGTAGTCTAACCACATCTCTGATGAACACCTGTGCCACATTACTAGCTGAGAATGTAGATTTCACCAGAATGAAGTGCAACCTTTGTTAACCTATCCACAATGACCATGATGGAATCATGTTGCTTCACTCTTCTGAAACTATGTGATGAAGTCCATGGAAATGACCTCCCATTTCCATTATGGAATTGCAATCGGTTACAACAATCCACCTGGATGTTTACACTACGCTTTCATTTGCTGGCAGTCGAAACACCTCACCACAAAATTTGCTACATCCCTCTTAAAATTCGGCCAATAGTAATATCTCTTCACCGTTGTCAGCGTCTCCTGATAACCCAGGTGACCTGAATATGGTTTCACATGAAACCCCCTCCTGAGTTCACTACTATCTGGTACATATATCTATTAGAAAATTATATATTACAGAGCAATGGAACACATAAAATATTGTAGAAATATAAACACAGAAAATGGATAAAACAAGAGAGACACAGATATATGTGGTTCACCCAGTTTGGGCTACGTCCACGGAGAAACAACCAGTCCTTATTTTATTATATTATCCAGCAAACTAAAGAGATACAACTTACAACAAATCCGCTGTAACTCCCTCTTCGCCCTCAATCTCCTCTCTTTTCTTCACACAGAATACAGATATACATAGATGCAATACAATACTTGAAGACAAATTGAAACTGAGCAGATTCTTAATTTCTCCTTGGTTACAACTTTTGTTAGCATATCTACAGGATTCTGGCTAGTGTGTATCTTTTCCAGCTTCAACTGTCCATCTTCCAATGCTCACTGTATGAAATGGTACTTGAACTATATATGTTTAGTCTTGGAATGAAATGCAGAGTTCTTTGCACGATGTATGGCACTCTGGCTGTCACTGTATAACCTGCCCAACTCCTGCTTCTTACCCAATTCATCCAGAAACCTTTGTAACCAAATCATTTCTTTACTAGCCTCTGTAGTAGCAACATACTCAACTTCTGTTGTTGAAAGTGCAACAACACTTTGGATTTTTGAAACCCAATTGACAGTTGTTCCACCTATAGTAAACACATACCCTGTTGTGATCCTCCTGTTATCTCTATCACTTGCCATATCTGCATCAACATATCCCTGTAGAGAAATGTTTGAACCACCAAAGCATAATGTTTGATTTGTGGTACCTCTCAAATATTATGAGAATCCACTTCACTGCCATCCAAAGTTATTTTCCTGGATTATTCATGTACCTGCTTACAACTCCCACTGCATGTGAAATATCAGGCCTTTTGCAGACCATTGCATACATTAAGCTTCCAACTGTTGATGCATATGGAACTTTAGACATATGAACCATTTCTTCCTGAGTCTTGGGACACGCCTCCTTACTTAATTTGAAATGGCTGGCCAAAGGTATACTAACTGGTTTTGCATTCTGCATATTAAACCTTTTCAACACCTTTTCTATGTACTCACTTTGAGACAATGTTAATTCGCGATTTTTCCTGTCTCTAGTTATTCTCATACCAAGGATTTGTTTTGCAGCACCCAAATCCTTCATTGCAAATGAGTTTGCCAATTTTATTTTGAGCACATTTATCTCCTGCATGTTAGAACCTGCAACAAGCATGTCATCTACATACAATAACAATATAATATAGCTGCCATCATTTTTCCTTTTGAGATAAACACAATGATCAGAGTGACACCTAGTATAACCTTGTTCAGACATAAACCTACCAAATTTTAGAGACCACTGCCTTGGAGCCTGTTTTAAGCCATACAAGCTCTTCTTCAGCCTACACACTAGTTTCTCCTTCCCTTTTACCTCATATCCTTGTGGCTGCTGCATATATATCTCTTCCTCCAAATCCCCATGGAGAAAGGTTGTCTTTACATCTAACTGCTCAAGATGCAAATCTTCAGCTGCTACTAGACTTAGAATAATTTTGATTGAAGTCATTTTCACAACAGGAGAAAATATCTCATCAAAGTCTATTCCCTTTTTCTGTGCAAACCCCTTCACCACAAGTCTAGCTTTGTACCTTTTTCTACCTCCATCTTCTTCCTTTAGCCTGTAAACCCATTTATTCTGCAATGTTGTTTTACCTACAGGCAACCTGACTAAGTCCCAAGTCTGGTTATGTGCTAAGGAGTCCATCTCTTTTTTCATGGCTTGCTCCCACTTCTTCCTGGTTTCTACCTGCACTACTTCTTCATAACATTCTAGCTCACTAGAATCAGTCAACAATACATAATATAATGAAGGAGAGAATCGTTCAGGGGATCTACTTATCCTGGTAGATCTTCTAACACCACTTTCAGGTGTTTGAGGTGCTTGTTGTTGTTGTGTTTGTTGTTCTAGCTGTTGATCATTATGATTTTCAGGCACCATCACCTTTTCTGTGATCTCGTCAAGCACTGTGTATTTTCTGTTTTCTTTTTCCTGTTTCTTTTCCTGCAACTGATTCTTATACAAGACCTTTTCATTGAATATTACATCTCTGCTCCTAATGATTTTGTGATTTTCATAATCATATAAGCGATAACCAAAATCATTAACACCATATCCAATAAAGGTACATTTCTTTGACTTTGCCTCAAGCTTTGTTCTATTTTATTTATTAATGTGGACAAAGGCTTCAAAACCAAAAGTATTTAAAAATGAGTAGTTTACCTTTTTACCTGTCCATGCCTCCTCTGGAATACCACCATCTAAGGAACTTGAAGGCCCTATGTTTATTAGATAAACAACAGTGTCTACAGCATCTGCCCAAAATTGTAAAGGCAATCCTGCATGCAATCTCATGCACCTTGCACGCTCCATGATTGTCCTGTTCATCATTTCTGACACACCATTTTCTTGTGGTGTTCCTGGAACTGTCTTCTCTCTGCGAATTCCATTCTCTGAACAATACCTATCCAACTCTTTGCTGCAATATTCACCTCCATTATCTAATCTGAGACACTTCAACCTTTTCATTGTCTCATTTTCAACCAAAGCTTTCCATTTCTTGAAAGTATCAAATACATCAGATTTATTTCGAATACAATAAATCTAGGTTTTTCTGGTTGCATCATCAATAAAAGTAACATAGTAATGAGAGCCACCAAGAGATGATACCTGAGCAGGTCCCCATATATCTGTATGCACAAGCTCTAATTTTTCGCTCTTCTTTTCTTTCCCAACTCTAAGGAATTTGACTCTCTTCTGTTTGCCATAAACACAATTCTCACAGAATTTTAAATCGATATGCTTCAAACCTGGCAATAAATTTCTTGAGTGAAGAATCTACATCCCCTTCTCACTCATGTGATCGAGCCTATGATGCCACAATGCCGCATCTTCTCCTGTAGAGGTTAAAACATTAACAGAATTAGAAATACCATTGTATAAATACAATGTACCGACCTTTCCTCCTTTTGCTATTACCAAGGATCCTTTAGTGACCTTCCAGGTTTTATCTGTGAAAGTGGTTACACAACCTTCACCTCCCAGCTGCCTCGTTGAAATCAGATTTTCCTTCAGATCTGGAACATGCCTTACCTCCTTCAATAGCCACTGATTTCCATTCTGTTGTTTTATGAAAACTGTACCCATTCCAACGTGTCCAAAATCTCCTTGAACATAATCATGAAAATGTTTCTTATCAGGTGTGGCATGGAAGAAGGCCCCTGAATCTACCACCCAGGCATCAATAATATTTTCTAATGAAAGAATCAAAGCATCTTGCAACACATCACTTGTTACATTCGCTTCGTGATTAGTTTCTTGTTGTGCATCTCCTTCTTTTCCCTTCCAAGACTTGCAGTGTTTCTTCAGGTGTCCTTTCTTCCTGCATTTCTAGCACACTATCCCCGATCTGGACTTGGATTTTCCTTTTCTTGACTTACTCTGGTATCCTGGGCTCTTTCCTCTTTCCATTTTTCTTCCCCTAGTCTCTGTAGTCAAAACATTACCTGATGTCTCACCGGAGCTTTTCCGTCACAATTCCTCGCTAAGGATTGCACCGACAACATCATCAAACTTTAAAGTACTAGATCCAGAGACAGAGTTACTAATGGCCATAACTAAACCATTCCAACTTTCTGGCAATGAGCACAGAAATAAAAGAGCCCTAACTTCATCATCAAAATTTACCCCTATAGAAATTAACTGACTTGTAACTGTATTAAAATCATTTAAATGATCAGTAATAGATCCACCTTCTGACATCTTCATATTAAATAAACGCTTCATAAGAAATACCTTATTTGAGGCCAAGGGTTTTTCATATAGTTTGGCCAATGCCAACATTAAACCATTTGTTGTCGTTTCCTTTGAAATATTAAACACTACCGACGCCGCTAGGCACAACCATATTGTTCCAAGTGCCTTTCTGTCAAGAATATCCCATTTTGTGTCTGTCATACTCATCAGCTTCTTTATCTTTCCGCTCAATGGTAGGTATAGATCTCTCTGATACAGATAATCTTCCATCTGCATCTTCCACAGCTGGTAGTTTTGGCCGTTGAATTTTTCGACCCTAAACCTACCATCTTCTGCCATTTCTCCCACTCGAACCAAGAACCCTTCTCTCCTGTGAGTTTATTAGCCAAATAAACCTTCGGCTCTGATACCAGTTGTTAGAAAATTATATATTACAGAGAAATGGAACACATAAAATATTGCAGAAATATAAACACAGAAAACACATAAAACAAGAGAGACACAGATATACGTGGTTCACCCAGTTTGGGCTACATCCACAGAGAAACAACCAGTCCTTATTTTATTATATTATCCAGCAAACTGAAGAGATACAACCTACAACAAATCCACTGTAACTCCCTCTTCACTCTCAATCTCCTCCCTTTTCTTCACACAGAATACATATATACATAGACGCAATACAATTCCCTCATATATAGTGAGGGGTTTCCTTCTAGGGAAAAAAACCCTAAATTAAACATAACTTCTACCGTCAGATCATCCTCCTAATGAACGGCCCAGATTGACTAGAAATTACTAGACTTTTACAAGGCAATTTTACCTCTATTTTTTAGCTTCAGGGGTGCTGCCCCTGAACCCCCACTAGGGGACCGCTGGCCCTCGCACCCCCCCGCGTGGAGGGGTGTACAGTCTTCCTGGGGTATACATTCGACTGAAACCTTTGAATACAAAAGATAATTAGGCTCCACACCCAACAATATCTTGTCTCGAAATCTGACCAATCCATCTGGTGTAAGACGATATTCCATTCCCTGTGCACCTGCACCTGTACTTGTACCTACACTGCCACCTATACATGTACCACTACATGTACATGTACCTTCCCATGTAACTATACCTATACTATGACCTTTACCTATACCTGAACTATCACCCTACTGCAACCTGTGCACAATCTCCATATACCTGACCTCTTGTTGTCCTGCTTGCAAGATCCTATCCTGTAAGTTCATCCCATAGGAGCTCACAAATGCTAAGTGATGTACCTGTACTCATCTGCTGGGAGCATCTGCCACCCTTTTCTCTTTACCTTTTATCTACCTGATCTCGAAATCAAACTAGTTGATCATGGCCAACCATCTAGCTTGCTTTGCGTTCAGATTCGGCTGGTAAAAAAAAAACCTCAACCCAATGTGATCACTCATAAGCACAAAATTCCTGCCAAGAAGATAGTGCCTCCACATCTTCAATGCATGTAATCACTGCTAGCTCAAGATCATGTTGTGGGTAGTTCTTCTTGTGCTTGTTTAGTTTCCAATACTCATAACATACCACTTGTCCATCCTGCATAAGGAATCCACCAAACCCTCTCTTGCAAGCATCTCTGCATACCACAAACTCTTTATCCGGATCTATAATCTATAGTACTAGTTCATGTGTCAACAATTTCTTAAGCTGCTCAAAGCTATCCTCACAGTCCTTTGTCAATTTGAGATTATTACCTTTCCTTTGCAATGATGTAATAAGATAAGTAATATCCGAGAAGTTTTGGATGAACCTCCGATAAAATCCTGTTAAACCCATGAAAAATATCACCTCATCCACATTCTTATGATCTACCCACTCCATGATGGCCCTTATCTTCTCTGGATCTACTGCAATGCCTTCCTTGGAGACAACATGTCCCAAAGAGTGCACCTCAATCTGAAAGAAACTACACTTGTTGAGCTTAGCATACAACTAATGCTCTCTCAACAACCTCAATACTACTGCTAAGTGCTCGATGTTCTCTTCCTCATTTTTAGAATATACCAGTATATCATCAATGAACACAATAACAAACTTATCCAAATATGGACACAACACACTATTCATCAAACACATGAATGTAGCTAGAGCATTAGTTAAACCAAATAGAACAACATCAAACTCATAATGTTCATACCTGGTCCTGAATGCAGTCTTGTAAATGTCCTCCTCTTTGATGCATACCCGATGGTATCCGGATCTCAAGTCAATCTTCGAGAACACTATTGCTCCCTTCAACTGATTGAACATGTCATCAATCCTCAGCAAAGGGTTACTGTTCTTGATAGTCACTTTGATCAATTGCTTGTAATCAATGCATAATTTGAGAGTACCATCATTTTTCCTCACAAACAATATTGGTGCGCCCCAGGGTAATACACTTGGCCTAATGTATCCCTTGTCCTACATTTCCTTTAGCTGCAATTTTAACTCAACCAACTCAGGTGTGCTCATCATGTAAGGTTCTCTCGATGCTGGAGCTGCCCCTTGCACTAACTCAATCGAAAATAATACGTCCTTGTGAGGTGGAAACTCTGCAATGTCTTCAGGGAATACATCTTGAAACTGCTGTAAAATTGGATATATGTTCAACACATCTGCATCCTCAACCTCCTTAGCATTATCACTAGAAATGTGTATTGCAAATAGCTTGCACCCTTTCCTTTGACTACATTTTTCTTGCATAGCTATCACTATCTTAACTGATGTGGATTTCTTCTTACCTTACAAGATTCTTGGTTCTCCATTGTCATCAACACACTCAATAGTTTTGTCATAGTAGTTGTTGTCACCCCAAGAAACTCTCCTAGGTTGTATCTCAGAGATGCTCGGGAACATTACAAACTCAAAAAAATGTTGGAAATGGATGAATGGAAGGAATGATGCTTGATCAAGCCAGATAACCACTTCTACTATGCTTAACTATAGACATGGGTGAACACCCCCAGGCTACAAGGCTTTAGACCACCAATTACTCACAGTTTGAGGATTAGGTGTACATGGAGAATACTGACCACACCAACAGATGCACAAGGCCATGTGATGGCCGGCTGCAACCAGTAAAGAGGTCTGCAAATCTATTTCCTAATGCACAGAAAGGATGATAGCTCTCTGACATTAAGTAAACAGAAACCTGCATAACACATTCAATGATACATACTAGAATTCAACACAGAGGTGGGATGACAACCCCTCTAATGCTAAATATCAAGAGCACATGAACAAATGCATAACAGACACAACCTAGAATAGAATAGAAGTGGACAATGAGAAATTAACAACAAAAGAAGCTTGTATTAGCTGAAAATGAAGACCAGACGCTGCAAGTATCAAAGTAGTTACAGTCTCCAAAATTTGAATCTTACATCAAAACAACAACCATTAACCCTGATTACATCTGTTTTTTGGGTAAATATAGAGTTTCATTACAAAGATATTTTGCTATTCTAGATGTGGAGGGGTCATAATGGACCACCAACCACTTTAACTCTCTGATGGAGTCTCTGTTACAATCTTCTTGCTTTGATGAACAAAATTGATCTTCTCGGATGCTTTGTTGTCCTTCTCGAGCAGGCGGCATGTTGACTAAAAGAAGCTTCATAACTGATAAATGCCATTTAACTGCTCGAGGCTTGTACTTTCCTTCCTCGGCCATTCTTCATGTTAAATGTGGTTGTTGAGGATCTAATGCACTAGGTACTGGATTACTAGTTATGCTCGTCCTTTGGAAGCATGGTACAGGTCGAGGACGTGAATACAACATGGCGGATGAATGGGCAAGACGGGAACAAATATCAGCTGTCGAATCACATGGATGGACAGCGAAGATCTATTGGTGGGAGACATTAGGACGAAGAGGGAACGAACAATCCTGAGCTATTGGATCTTGGGCGGATAGATCCAACGGTTATCAGGGTGGAAGCTGCGCGGGGTTTAATCGGCGGTGATCAGCGGACGGGTGGTAAGCGGTATATATCACACCACCGTCGGGAGGAAAGTGGTAAACGTACACGGGGGAGCGATTCAATAAGTGCACGATGCGTGGCAGATGTGACGGGAGGGAAACCGCTTTCCTCGCGGGTTAAAGAGCGGGTAAGTTTCTGCAGCGGGGAAAGTGAATGACGTTGGATTGTGTGGCAGGAACGATCGGATGAAGAAAGAGGTAACGGTTAACGAGCGAGGAAGGTGGTGGAGACCGTTAGATCGAGGCGCAGCGATCAATGGCTGCGATTAAAAGCGATGAGTTATGAAAGCGCTAATTTATACGGTCAAGTCTTAAGGAAGGCTTGCGCTTCACGCTTAGGGGCTGGGGCTAACAAGGGGTTTTGTCAAATTTTAGAGGGTTTATTCGGGGAATGGAGAGGTTTTAAGGGTGAAAGGGAAGAGGAAAAAGGAGCAAATGACCAAATGCGAGCTTTCCTTTGAAGACAACCGAGCAGAGCAAGCCTGTCTCTGACCTTAGAGAATAATTGTTGTATAGCAGAGCTAACCTTGGCTCCTTCTGGGGATGATATCCTCCCTGCGAGGTCTCAAGAACTGCAGACCAGTGCCTTCATACAAAATAAGCTTAAAAACATTGCCTAGTATTCCATTGGGCATGGAGTCTAATTAAGCCTACGCTAAAACCTGTAAAAGAAAATGCTTATAATCATTAAGGCCTGAGAACCTTAAACAACATAAATCTTAGAAAACCGGCCATCTGCAAGGCCATCAAAATTGTTTCTCTGCCTCTCAGCCCATTCATCATAGATCCAAAAAATTGGGTTGATTTGATCCTCTACCTCAAAGAGTTTAGGGAATTTGACCTTATCTGGTAGATATGGATCAAATTTCATCCCCTTTCTGTATACTCTCATCCTCGGATGTTCTTCATCGGAGCCTTTATACACCTGCTGAATAACCATGGTTGCTGTGTACTTCTTTGTGTCATTTGTGGTCGGCACAACTAATATGAATGGTGAACCAATGTATTCTTGTGCAGGGGACACAGAGACATCATCTGCTCCTGCATCTTTCTTAAACAGTCCTCATCCAAGGAGGATTCCCACAACTGTACACCTTCTTCCTTTGTCAACTGGAAAACTGCCCTTTCAAGCTGTGTGGAGGCCATCTGGGCAGACATCGGAATATCAAGACTAAGGTGATCAGTATCGGCCTTGGGCATTGAGTTATGGTCTGCTTCGGTGCCTAGTGGGCAACTGTGAGGGATTCTCTTTGGAACAAACGAAAACGCACAAGATGATGGGGAGCTTTCTTCTCCCTTTTTGATCATTGGGCTGTGGATAACAGCAGGCTAGTCGATTCGCAGATCTGCATAGTCATTGGAAGCTGAGCTGGCTTTAGGCTCAGACTCTTTGAGGATGGTGAGATCTGCTGCTGGTTGCTTTTGCTGATAAGCTTGTTGTTCTGCAAGTAAAACAAACTTATGAGCATTGCTTTTAGATAATGACTCTTCATAGGAAGCTTTGGTTAGGAAAGGGGCACTGCCCTTATCTTCAAAACCATGGACTTTATCCTCCTCTTCATACTGCTCTTCTTCCATGACTATATTATGAAAAAGGGTTTTCACCCTTTGGCCTTCGTTTGCATCTTTTCTTTTCTGCAAAATCTGAAACTGCTCCTGTGCTCCTCTATATGGATTTGGATTTGGAAGAGAAAAGGCACCAGGGGCTCCTGCTTCTTGAGAATACTGCTCAACCTCCAATCTGGAAACTTCAGAGACCAATAACTCTATCACCCTGGCCAATTTATCGATTTCGGGATCTGAGGATGATGAGGACTCACCCCCCTGTCTTCTCCTATCAGCATCACCTTCGAGTCTCTCTGCAGCCAAAATGTTCGATTCTACTTCAAAGGCTGCATCTTGCATATCAGCGAGAGAAGCACATCTTCTTTCTCTTAACAACAGGCAGAACTGAGAATCGAAGGAATTGGTATAAGTGATCATAGCAGAAGTAGGGGTAGGTTTTATTTCAGCTGGTATTCTGTTGTACATATGGTTGAATCTGATGTTGAAATCAGACAACAACTCACCAATGCTTTAGAAACACATCATCTAAAGCCTTAATGTCTGCAATAGACCTAGGGGGTAATTCTCTGAACCATTTTCTAGCTTCCCCGTCTAGGCTTTGGACAAAAACCCTCATCAACACATCCTCTTCATAGATCTCCAGGTTATCAGCATAAAAATAAAAAGACTCTAGATGCTCTTTAGCTGTTACTCCTTCTGTACCAGTAAACTTAGGCATATATTCCTGATAATCTCTTACAGGCATGGCATTTAAAGGAACAGGCAAGACCAAGGGTCCATACCTAGCAGCTACAATTCTTTCTATCTTTGTGAGGGCTTGCTAGCCTGCCATGACTGGAGTTAGGTGTAAGGATACTGGTAGACTGAGTGGTATGAAGCAATGTAATGGATGACATAAACAAAGGAATATGACGGACTGTATGGGAGGCTCTCTTTGGATTGAAATCCAAAAGGGAAACGAATGACTAAGGAGCTTTATGAATCTCTGAAGGTGACTTTCACTAGTAGAGATACATGGGATTTCTAAGGCTTACCTGGTCCTGACGCTCCTTTCTACGATGCTTTCTTCTGCTTAACGATCTTCTCAAGATCTGGCACAGGGTCAGTTGGTGATTTCTGAGAATTTCTCCGAGCATACCTCACAAACTGAGCCAGAACTGCAATGTGGAGTCGCCAAAGGTTGGTCTTCCTCCAGTGGAGTCACCAGATAGATGATTACAGCCAGAAATGTGTCCAGACCTTGTCTATCATCAAAATCTAGAACTGTGACATTCTCCCAGGGAAGCCGAGCTTCAATCTCCTCTCCTTGGCAACGGCGCCAATTAATGTTATCACCCCAAGAAACTCTCCTAGGTTGTATCTCGGAGATGCGCGGGAACATTAAAAACTCAAAAAAATGTTGGAAATGGATGAATGGAAGGAATGATGCTTGTTCAAGCCAGATAACCACTTCTACTATGCTTAACTCCAGACATGGGTGAACACCCCCAGGCTACAAGGCTTTAGACCACCAATTACTCACAGTTTTAGGATTAGGTGCACATGGAGAATACTAACCACACCAGTAGATGCACAAGACCATGTGATGGCCGGCTACAACTAGTAAAGAGGTCTGCAAATCTATTTCCTAATTCACAGAAAGGATGACAACTCTCTAGCATTAAGTAAACAGAAACCTGCATAACACATTCAATGATACATACTAGACTTCAACACAGAGGTGGGATGACAACCCCTATAATGCTAAATATCAAGATCACATGAACAAATGCATAACAGGCATAGCCTAGAATAGAATAGAAGTGGACAATGAGCAATTAACAACAAAAGAAGCTTGTATCAGCTGAAAATGAAGACCAGACGCTGCAAGTATCAAAGTAGTTACAGTCTCCAGAAGTTGAATTTTACATCGAAACAAAAACTATCAACCTTGATTACATCTATTTGCTGGGTAAATATAGAGTTTCATTACAAAGATATTTTGCTATTCTGGATGTGGAGGGGTCATAATGGACCACCAACCGCTTTAACTCTCTGATGGAGTCTCTGTTATGATCTTCTTGCTTTGATGAAAAAAATTGATCTTCTCGGATGCTCTGCTGTCCTTCTTGAGCAGGCGGAGTGTTGACTGAAAGAAGCCTCATAACTGATAAATGCCTTTAACTGCTCGAGGCTTTTACTTTCCTTCCTCAACCATTCTTCATGTTAAATGCAGTTGTTGAGGATCTAATGCGTCGGGTACTGGATTACTGGTTATGCTCGTCCTTTGGAAGCATTGTATAGGTCGAGGACGCGAAGATAGCATGGAAGATGAATGGGTAAGACGGGAACAAATATCAGCCGTCAGATCACATGGATAGACGACAGAGATCTATTGGTGGGAGATATTAGGATGAAGCGGGATCGAACAGTCCTGATCTGTTCGATCTTGGGCGGATAGATCCAATAGTTATCGAGGTGGAAGGTGCGCGGGGTTTAATCGACGGGGATGGGTGAACAGGAGGTAAGCGGTATATATCACACCACCTTCGGGAGGAAAGTGGTAAACGTACATGGGGGAGCGATGCAATAAGCACACGACGCGTGGCAGATGTGACGGGAGGGAAACCGCTTTCCCTGCGGGTTAAAGCGTGGGTAAGTTTTGGCAGCGGGGAAAGCGAATGACGTTGGATCGTGCGGTAGGAACGATAAGACGGTGAAAGAGGTAATGGGTTAATGAGTGGGGAAGGCGGTAAAGACTGTTATATCGAGGCACGACGATCAACGACTGCAATTAAAAGCGATGAGTTATGAAAGTGCTAAGTTATCAGTCGGGTCTTATGGAAGGATTGCGCTTTGCGCTTAAGGGCTGGGGCTAAAAAGGGGCTTTGTCAGATTTCAGAGGGTTTATTCGGGGAATAGAGAGGTTTTAGGGGTGAACGGGAAGAAGAAAAAGGAGCAAATGACCAAATGCGAGCTTTCCTTTGAAGACAGCCAAGCAGAGCAAGCCTGTCTCTAACCTTAGAGAAACATTGTTGTATAGAAAAGCTAACAATAGTCAACCTTGGTTCTATGTAGATACAACCAATCCATGCCCAACAACATATTGTATGATCCCAACGGTAACACATTCAAATGTGTTGCCATAGGCATACCATTTAAATCAAATGTGCAAGCTCTTACCCAATGATGAACTCACTTCTTTATACCTGTAGCCAACTGTACTAACCAAGACTCTGCATGCATTTACTTATTCAAACCACACTTATCCACCAAGTGAGGACTAACATAGCTATAATTAGATCCATGGTCAATCAAAATAGAAATAACTTGATCGTAGATATTTTACCGTCCATCTCAATGATAGATGCTTGTTGTTCTACTTACCCATTGTCCACTGCTGCATAGATACGTGGAATACTTTGGCCAACATTCCCAACAATCTGCACCTCTTGTGCACTATATATCTTAGGTTGTCCACCCTAATGTTGTGGACAATTTCTCCTAAGGTGTTCCTCACCACATGTCCAACACTCCATCTGACCAATGCCCTCACCTCTATGTTGTTGTTGTTGTGACCCATGTCCCTATCTAGCTGAATTAAATCTCTTTTGTGAAGCCATATTTTCTTTCCCATCTGCATGTTGAGGCCTTGTCCCCTTAGGCTTCCATTTACCTCTACCTTTGTCTTTTCTTTTCCATCCATGCTGAGATTCATTCTTACACTTTGATTACTCATAGCAATGCTTTAGTTTCCCAATAACTTCCTCAAGTGAACGAGGCTCATCATACTCAATCTGATCTCTAAATACTAATGGCAACCCACTGAAAAATATCTGAACTTTATCCTTCTCATCAATAAGATACGGTACATATCTCAATAGTTCCAGAAACTTGGTCTTTTACTCTTCATCTGTCATTGATCCCATCTTTAACTCATAGAATTCTTTAGCCTTACTTTTGTAGTACCTTTCTGACAAGTACTTCTTCATGAAAATCCTCTTGAATTACCACCAACTCAAGTCATATGTCATGATGTCTCTAACCAGCTTAACATCTTACCACTAGATGTTCTCTTTATCTTTCAAGCTAAAGATAGCTATTCTAGCCTTCATGTTATATGTGTACTCATGCAACTCAAAGAATTTGTTTATCCCAAGTATCCAAGCCCCTGCATCTTCTGGCTTCTTCACATCTCCATCAAAAGTAGGTGGTTTTGATTTCTTGAATTCATCTAGTAAGTATCCCCTGTCATTCCTCTTATAAGGATGATAGTGACGATGATCATGATGTCTATCAGAACTAGAACTAGAATAATACCTATACTCATTGCCCCTCCTTTCCGGAGTGTCCAACAACCTGCCATATATCAATGTGTCAGATCTATCTAGCATGTGTCTATGAGGAGACCTACTGCGATATGCTCCATTAGTCCCATTCTCACGTGCATGGTTGATCCGAAGTGGTCCTTGTCACCACAGTTATGAAAAACTTTGAAGAAGTATAGCATTGACCTATTATTGCTTCTCTTGTGATCTGATCATTATCTGCCTTACAACTCCTTATCTCTTCCTTCAAACTTCTCAATTTAACTTTCAAATCTGAAGAGTTCCCAACACCATATTGCTCTTCAGATTCGTAGGGAGAGTCTCTGTAGTCAACCATCTTGCTAGCCAGCCATTTGATCTTTCTCTTCCTCGAATGCATAATATGTCAGATAAACTAAATCACAATAGATCAACGTACCTCCATATAGCTCGAGGAGGATACCTTGTTTGCAAGATCACCAAATCAGCGTGATACATGTATAACATACACATAACAACATATAGACACTCACAAGTAATTGTAACAACACATAATCATCACTCTAACTAGGATCGATTCATCAATGCAAGGCCATATTAACAATGCATGCTATGACCCCAGGCATTACAACAACCATTACTCAGTTATACACATTGCTACATGAAATCGACAATATGCATAACCAATGCCTAGCCAACTAAAAATACGCATAAACACATGTATTTATAGAATTTAGGCTTCTATGATCCATATCAATTTTATTGAGAAGGTTTTCGACAATAAGCACTTCAAAATTAATTTGTCACCTAAAACCTTCTCAATAAAATAAACACATGTAGTCGAACATAATCGATCAATTCTTGCAATCAACCTGCAAGAATGATACATGTAATCAAAATATTCAAAATGTTACTTAACATACAAGGATGTAAATAGGTGACATAAAATCAACATATAAGCGAAAACTAACCATATATAGTTAATCATATACTTATGTCAAATACTCTTCATGAAATCAACATCAAATTCGCCATGATAACCATATTACAACCCCAATCCAACATCAAGAAATTGAAACAAGTATATAAGTGTAAGATACACACATACAACTGACATGCATGCATGAACAACACATTCAACCCATCTAGTCCGAGAGTTGAACCATGCTCTGATACCACTCTGTAACACCCTCCTCCCACATCCACCTAAGTAACTATGTCAACCAGGGTAAACATGAGATGGGAGGCTACTATGATCAAATTCGACCTCCTATGTGACCTTAAGAAAGTGGAATCTACAGAACATCACACATTATCATCCAACATTATCAAAAAAACCCTCAAGAGACAAATCATCCACTCAGACAGCATGTCCTGGGTCCCACTGTTGTTCTGGACCTCTAAGGCCATAATCGCTCTCATGCCATGGGCAGGGGAGCGACCAGAGACCTAAAGTTGCTCTCATAGGTCTGCATGCCAGTGACTATGGACCAAACTTGCCAGGTCTGTGCCAGCGACCTTGGGATTTAAGCCAGTTTTTCAGGCCTGGAGCCCAGGCCACTTCCCATTATGGAATGAAAGTTAGAAATCAAGAAAAGCACATGGAAACAATGAAGCAAAAGCAATAAACTCAACAAGACCTTAACCAGACCTCTACTAGCCATGATAGGAATTTCGACAAACATATCATCGACATGTAACCTACATGTGTAAACAACATAAATAAGTGTACAGGTATCATACTTATCTGAGAATCGCTATAAACCATTGCTCCCTCATGTCATTTTTTGCATATTCATCTATTAGGTCATAGACACATTATCCATTCATATACAAGTAAAAAAATGCTAAGAGCCATACATAGCTGTTGTCATAAAATGTGCATATAACCAACATAATAGGAACCGAAATACAATAAACATATCAACCATCAAAATCCATATATACACCAATAAAGTTACACATGAAAATAAATGGAATGAATTTCTCATTAACCAATGCAGTGAACCAACTGGTGATGGGACTACCACATTCCACCCGACCGTAGATTTGTTGAGCCAAGAATCTCTTCAGGCAATCACCGTCATGTCATATTCCAAGCATGAATGTGGGATTCATATAACACATCAAAAACACCAATCAATGTGGATGCCACCAGAGTTCTCCGCCTACACCGTGAGGAATTTTAGTGCCTCCTAGTCTCTTAGGATTTACCATGCATCCGCAATCCGATCCAAGGATCACTAGGCCCTACACCAAAACATACTCTCCAAGCTTTACTGTGCCTTCCATCCTGGAATCACTAGGACCAACGGAGAGAAAATCCACCTCTTGGATTTACCGTATATCCCACCATTCACCGGCAAGGATTCGTAGGCCCACCAAGGCACACAATCTGGATTTACCGCAACCCACAATCCAATTCAGGGGTTACTAGGCCAGTGGCTTCGTGCATCCTCAGTCTGGTTTAAGGACCACTACACCATGTGTTTGTCAATTCAGAGATCCACCCCACTCAACTTCAAATCCAATTCATCCATCCCACATAAACCGAATGAGAGAACCCATCTCATCAAGGCTATCAGGAAATGACAAGGCTAGGTTGAAAATACTGTCACAACTGGAAAAACCCATGCCATGGTAGAAAAAAAAAAACATGCATGCCAAAAATATTAAGGAAAATACACATGCAAGTCGATACCTGCAATGAAGCCTGTTGTAGCTGCTTGATCCTGCCTTTCCCTGCTTGATCTTTGCTTCCTCTTGCCTTCTTTGCCTTTCTTGCTCCAATGCCAAAGTGCTCCAAGGAAACTCTAAGTGTCCAAGAGTATGAGAGAGAAAGAGAGAATAATGAAAGAGCTCCAAAGCTAAACTGACAAGAGGTTAATATGACAAAAGGTTACCAACTGATCCTCAGAAGCATTTTTTATGAATGAGGCCTCTATTTTCTACATTTTCCATTATTTTCTTTCATTTTCCTCCTCACATGCAACCTATGACCTTTCACCTCATTTTTATCCTCATTTCCATTATTTTCATAAATAATTGTGCCAAAAATGCCTTTTTGCCTTTTAATGTCTTAGCCATTGCCTTTGCCAATTTCCTTAGCCATAAACAACCAAATGAATACCCTGTAGGATGTCTTGCCCAACATTTAGCTTGGAATAAGTGTCCCATTCATCTGTGGTTATTATTTTTAGATTTTATTACATGGAAGTTTCACCAGGGTTGTTACAGAGCTAGTCTAGAAGGTCATCAATCCATGGGATTAGGTACTTATTCTGGACAATGATCTTGTTCAGCGCCCTATAGTCAATACAAAGTCTCCAGGTCCCATCCTTCTTCTCTACCAATACAATCAAGCTCCCACAAGGTGATGAGCCTTGCACGATGTTCCCTGTCTACAATAGTTCTTGAATTTCCCTCTTGATATCATCGTTCTCTAGAATGGAGCATCGATAGATTGGTCCATTGGGTAGCGGCACGACCGGGGTTAGATTGATGGAATGCTTGACCTTATAGTGTGGAGGTACCCCTATAAGTGAGGCAAAAATGTTCCTGTACTCCTCCACGACCTTGTCCATCTACTGTTGTTGTGATATTGAGCCCTGTCTCAAAGCTGTGGCCACAACCTTCTTCTTGCCCCAAGGGCTAATCATAAGGAAAAAAAAATATGGTCTGGGAAGTGATCTTACTACATTGCTTTGTAGTGATCAAAGTGACAGTGTTAGGTGAGGCTACTTCTGGTATCATGTACAACTAATTTCCCAAAGTAATAATCACAAAGCGAGGATTAAATTGATATACAACATGTTGCTTCCACAAGTATGGTTGTCCTAATAATACATCACAAACTTTAAGAGGAGAACATCACACAGTACCTCATCCGTGAATGGATTGATGCTATAGGGAAGGCAACACTGTTGGCCGATGCAAAGATCTCGTCCTTGGTGAAGCCACCTGATAATGTACGAGTGCGTATGTGTTTTCATTGGTAGGTCCATCTGCTTCACAACTTCTACTGAGATGAGGTTATTTTGGCTCCCGTTGTCGACAATGAATTGCAGGGAAGCACCTTTAACCCACATATGTGAGTGGAAGAGGCGTTCCCCCTTCTCTGGATCTTCATGCTCATTCTTCTGGATCTTGGTGGTGACCACGGTGGCATTAGGCTCCATGTCAATGATCTGCTTTCCTTTGTCATTCCCCTTGTCAGGTTCTGACTCAGATTCGGAACATGCGTTTATTCGGAAGCCTTCTACTCAGCCACCAACGACTGCTTGGCCCGACACTCACTTCTGTTGTGAGTGGAGCTCTTATGTAACTCACACCATATTACCGTGTCCTTCTTTGTCTTCGTGGTGTTGTTCTTTGCTTGTGGCTTCGACAGATTTTCTTGGATCACCCCGCCTTGGCTTTGGCCTTTGTTATGTGGTTTGGAGGCGCCTTTTCCTTGCTTTGGATTTGTAAATCCAACGTCTTGCTTCTTCTGTTTAAACTTCTGCTCAATTTTGACAATGTATCGATATGTCATGCCAATCGAGGAGATGTCCAGGAATTCCATCTCGTCTTGGATGTACTTGTATAAACAACTGTGGAAATTGAGTACCAAATGTCGCTTAGAATCCTTGATACCCAACTTAGTCTGGAGGGTTTGGAAAAAATTTGTGAACTCGGTCACATCTTGGTCCCTTCCCTGCCATAGCGTGGTTCACTTTATGTATTTATCTTCATAGCTTCCAACAGGGTAATATTGTTCCTTGATGGCATCTCAAAAAGAATCCCAAGTGGGTGCGGATGAAAACAATGAGGATTCTTGATCCAAATTTAAATAGGAATGCTAGAACTTACATATATAATCATAAATATAGAGATGCAACAGAAAAGCACTTCATTTCATTAATAGAAAAATATTGAACTATGCTTACTAACAAAATGGAAATAAGATAGCTCGGGTGATGGTAGCTTATCTCTGAGAAGAGATGTGGTGGCTACATGCCTCTGAACTGAGTTACAATGAGGCTCAAGGGCCTTTTTATTATTTAACAATAAGAGAAAAACCTAAACAACCAAAACCCTGACCCGAGGAGAAGTAACACCAAGATTTTATGGGCCCCGTTGGGGTTGGTTGGGAAACCAACTTCCTGGGGTCGTAACTTGGTCATATTATCTTTGTTTGATGCGTACGATACCTCATTGGAAATATCTCTCTGAGGACTACAACTATTAATGTGATTGCCTTCAAAATTGCTAAAGGGATTATGCCAAAAAAATGTCGTTTACGGCCTCAAAACAGCTTTGCAAGTTTAGGACCTGAAAAACTGCCAAAAATAGTAAATTGTGGTACAATTAAGGAAACTCAAAAATTGAAAGAAACAATGGTGAGGGTCCAAGTGGAATAGATGGGTAGCCACAAATATCCACATGGATCAATCCTCACCCCTTAGGAAGCAATGTTCCCCATTGCGGTTAGTTCCTCCATGAGATGAGGAAACTTCCGCTGAGCTTGGTCCCTAGTGAGCCATTTTCCTTGGTGAAGGAGTTGGCTTGCTTTGACAACTCGATATAGCTATATCCTCTATTTCTGACTGTTCTTGATATGTGTGTCCATGATCTGTTCAGTTGTGGCCTATTCCATGCAGTTGGGCTTGAGCTTTGTTGGTGTGAGATATTCTACAATGTCATATGTGTCCAACAATGGTGGAAAGTATGGACGAAGGCAATCTACATTGAACACTAGGTGCAGACCAAGGAACGGTGGGATGCTGAGCTCGAAGGCATTGTTGTTGATGGCTTTGGTGATGGTGTATGGCCCATATCGAAGTGGGCGAAGCTTGCGGTGGGGTCCAGTAAGACGCTCCTTCTGCAAATGTAGCCAAACTTTGTCACCTTCCTGGAACTTGTGCAACACTCGATGTTGATCATGGCGTTGCTTGTACTTAGCATTAGCTTTGTCCAATATATCATGGACCTATTGGTGGATGTGTTGAATGTGCTTAATGAAGTTGTTATCCCTTTTAGCTTCGGACTGCACTTGAGCCAAATCTACCTAAGTGACTGAAAATGGTATGGCCACATCAATGGGGCATAATGGCTGAAATCCCAGCCCTACCTGAAAGGGGCTATGGCCTGTTGAGTTGTGTATAGCTCTGTTGTAGCTGTGTTGGACATAGGGGAGACTTTCATCCCATGTGTGTGGATGATTTGAGTTTTACATGCACAGAATGTGCATGATCATCATGTTGAAAACGTCTATTTGGCCATCAGTTTGGGGATGGAAAGCCTTGGACTTAGTAAGTTTTGTATCCAACATCGACAAGAGACTTGACCAAAATGCACTTAGGAATATGCTATCTCAATATGAGATAATGGACTGTGGGATCCCAAAGTGTTCCCACACTCGCTCAAAGAAGAGCTTAGCAGTGGCCTCTATTGTGATAGTCTTCTTGCAGGCCACCATGATGGCTATCTTAGAGAATCTGTCGAAGACCACAAAAATGCAATTGTTGTCGTGCTTAATAGAAGGAAGGCTCGACATATAATCCATGGAGATAGATTCCCAAGGATGACTAGGAGTAGGTAGAGGAGTATACATGCCTTGCTTCTTGATGGTTGGTTTGGAAATGACGCAGGCGGTGTAGGATCTAACGTACTTCCCAACATCCTGACAAAGTTTCGACCAATAAAAATACTTATGCAGTACCGCCACTATTTTCTCTACTTTGAAATTTCCAGTGACTCGACTATAGTGCGCCTCCCAAATCATCTTGTCACACTCACTTGAAGGAAAACATATGTGTCCCAAGTGGCATAACAGTACATCCCGAAGGTGAAAATTTGGAACTTGCTTCCCTTATAGGAGTGTCTTGTATATGTTGCCGAATTCTGGATCAGTCTTGTAAAGATGTGGCCACCTCGATATCTCGTGCCCATAGGAGTCAAGCACAGTGATTAGCGCCATGACCGGTGGTCGACTGAGGCAATCAACAACATGATTGGTGTTGCCCTTCTTATACTTAATGTTCAAATGGAACTGTTGCATATAGGTGGAGCATTTCTGATGGCGACTATTCTACAACTTCCCTTGTGTCTGTATGAACTGTAGAGGTTGGTGGTCTGTGTGGATGACTGTTTCCTTCCCTAGAATGTCATGCTTCCATTGACGACATGCCTATACAATGGAACACATTTCTTTGTTGTAAGTGGGGTACTTTCAAAATGTGTCTGAAAGTGTCTCACTGTGGTAGGCCATTGGATGCCCATGCTGAGTAAGAACCACACCAATAGCATAGTTTGAGGCATCTATCTCAATCTAAAATGGTTGTTGTAGGTTCAGTAATGTGAGCATTGGTGTAGAACATAGGCGATTCTCAACTCAGATAACACTCGCTATTGAGTTTCCAACCAAAATAACTTTGATTTTGCTCCACCTTTGGTGACTTGACTTAAAGGCTAAGTGATATGAGAGAACCCAACACGAGCCTACAGTAGAAATTGGCAAGACCCAAAAAGTTGCAGAGCTCTATTAGAGTGGTTAGGGTTGGCCAATCCCAAATGACTTGTATATTGGATGGGTCCACATGTAAACCTTGCTCATCAATGATTTACCCCAGATATTGAACTTGGGTTAGGACAAAGGTGCATTTCTCCAAGTTAGCATACAACTTGTGTTGTCGAAGGGTTTTAAGAACCTATCCAATATGGTGGATGTGCTCTTCCCGACTCTGGTTGAAGATCAATATGTCATCTAAATACATCACCATGAATGCATTGGTGAAGGGTCGCAAGATTTTGTCCATCAATCTCATGAAGGTTGTGGGGGAATTTGTCAATCCGAAAGGCATGACCAACCATTCGAAAATGCCCTCCTTGGATTTGAAGGTAGTCTTCCACACATCGGGGGGTTCAATAGGCACCTGGTGATAACGAATTTCATGTCAATCTTGTTGAAATATTCCCCCCCTTGAGCTATTCTAGAAGGTCATCAATTCGTGGGATTGGGTACCTATTCTAGACAGTGATCTTGTTCAATGCTTGATAGTCAATATAGAGTCTCCAAGTCACGTCCTTCTTCGGTACCAATACAATCGGGCTCCCATAGGGTGATGAGCTTGGCCTGATGTTACCTTTCTGCAACAACTCTTAAATCTTCCTCTTGATCTCATCGTTCTCCAGAACAGAGCGTCGATAGATCGGTCCATTGTGTAGTAGCGCGCCCAAAGTCAAATTGATGGAGTGCTTGACCAGACAGTGTGGAGGTACCCATGTAGATGAGGTGAAAATTCCCTTGTACTCCTCCATGGCCTTGTCCATCTACTACTGCTATGTGGAGGAGTTGTGTCTAGAAGTCGTGGCCACATCCTTCTTCTTGCCTTGGGGGCGAATCATAAGAAAAACAAATTTCCTAGTTTGGGAAATGATCTTACCGCATTACTTTGCAATGATTAAAGAAATGGCAGTAGGTGAGGCTACCTCCGGTATCATGTACACCTTATTAGCCAAAGTAATAATCATAGAATGAGGTCTAGACTCATATACAACATGTCGCTTCCACAAGTATGGTTTTCCTAACAATACTTCACAAAATTCAAGAGGAGAAATGTCACACAATACCTCATGCGTGAAGGGGTTGATGCTGTAGGGAAGGCGACACTGTTGGCTGACGTGAAGATCTCTTCCTTGGTGAAGCCACCCGATGGTGTATGACTGAGGATGTGTTGTAGTCTTTAGGTTCAGCCGCTTCATGACCTCTGCTAAAAGGAGGTTCTTTTGGCTCCTGCTATCAACAATGAACTACAACGGAGAACCCTTCACCCACATCTGTGAGTGGAAGAGGCGTTCCCCCTCCTCTGGATCTTCATGCTCAATTTTTTGGATCTTTGTGGTGGCCACGGTGGTACTGGGCTCCGCATCAATGATATGCTTCCCTTTGTCAGTTTCCTTATCGGGTTCTAATTCAGAGTCAAAACCTGCATCTAATTTGGAAGCCTTCAACTCGGCCACCAGTGACTGCTTGGCCCAACACTCATGTTGTATTGTGAGTGGCGTTCTTATGGAACTCACACCATTTTCCTGTGTCCTTCTTCATCTTCGTGGTGGTGTTCTTTTCTTTCCACTTTGGCGGTTGTCCTGGGTAGCCTTGCCTTGGCTTGGTCCTTTGTATAATGTTTTGGGGGTGTCTTTTCCTTGCTTTGGATTGGCAGATCCAAAGTCCTACCTTCTGTTTAAACTTATGCTCAATCTTTACAGCGTACCGATACATCATGCTGAGCGAGGAGATGTCCAGGAACTCCATCTCATCCTGGATGTACTTGTGTGGACAATTGCTGTACTTGAGCACCAAATGTTGCTCAGTATCCTTGATACCCAGCCTCGTGCGAAGGGTATGGAAAGTATTTTTGAACTCTAGCACATCTTGGTCCCTTCCCTATCGTAGCGTGGTCCACTTTATGTATTTATCTTCATAGCTCCCGACAAGGTAATATCATTCCTTGATTGTGTCTCGAAAATAATTCCAAGGGGGTGTGGCTTAAAAAAACGAGGGTTCACTCTCGTCCTTTTGTTAATTGTAGGTTTCTCACTAGTCCTTGACGTGTGGGGCGGCTTTGAGAAGTGCAAAAGTAATATTTTCCTGATTGGAAAAGTCATGAACTAAAAAATAATATTCCAATAGATTTAACCATTTATCTACGACGTCTACATCTATCAGGCCTTAAAATATGGGAATATCGAAGTTAACTTGCACCTTAACAGGAGTAGCACCTCCAGAGTGGCTGCTGGATGAAGATGCATCACTTGTGGGTAGCCATCGAAGGATCTAGGCAAAGTTATCCATCATCACGTCCCTATATTGCTCGAGGTCTTCCTCGAGCAACATTTTGAAAGGATCTCCTTCCCCCTCGTCTTTCTTTTCTTCCGCCATGGGAAGTCGTTGGGTTTTGTGAGGCTGATCTTGCAATGGTTCAACTAGATCGGGCCCTAACTCCTTATACCCTAACCTCGTTGGGGACATGCAAAGAAAAACAGAGAAAGAGCAGACCGCTCTGATACCATTGATCCGAATTTAAAGAATAAAACTATAACTTACATATATAATCATGAACACAAAGATGTAGTAGAAAAGCACTTCATTTCATAAATAGACAAATATTGAACTATGCTTACAAACAAAATGGAAATAAGATAGCTCGAGCAATGGTAGCTTATCTCTAAGAAGAGATGTGATGGCTACATGCTTTTGAATTGAGTTACAATGAGGCTCAAGGGCCTTTTTATTATTGAACAGTAAGAGAAAACTCTAAATAACCAAAACCCTAACCCGAGGAGATGTAACACCAAGAGTTTATGGGCCCCGTTGGGGTTAGTTGGGCAGCCAACTTCCCGGGGTTGTAACTTGGTCATATTATCTCCGTTTGACGCATATGACACCTCGTTGGAAAGATATCTCTGAGCACTATAGTAACTAACACAATCGACATAACAATTTCCATAGGAATTTTGCCAAAAAAATGTCGTTTACGACCTCAAAACGACTTCGGAAGTTCAGGACCCGAAAAACTGCAAAAATAGTAAATTGTGCTACGATTAAGGAAACCAAAAAATTGAAAGAAAAAATGGTGAGAGTCCAAGTGGAATAGGTGGGTGGCCACCAATATTCATCTGGATCAATTCCCTCTCATCCTTCTATTCACAGTAGGTTTCCCACTAGCCCTTGATGTGTGGGGCGACTTTGATAAGTGCAAAAGTAATCTTTTTCTGATTGGAAAAGTCATGAAATGAAAAATTCCTTCCAATATACTCAACCATTTATCTATGATGTCTGCATATATATGGCCCTCAAATATGAGAATATTGAAGTTAACTTGTACCTTAAAAGGAGTGGCGTCTTGAGAGTGGCTGGTGGATGAAGACGCATCGCTTGTGGGTAATTGTCGAAGGATCTGGGCAAAGTTATCTATCATCGCGTTCCTTTGTCACTCGAGGGATTCCTCAAGAAATATTTTGAAAGGATCTTTTGCCCCCTCGTCTTTCTTTTCTTCCACCATGGGAGGTCGTCAGGGTTTGCGAGGTTGGTCTTGCAAAGGTTCATCCAGATCGAGCCTTAACTCCTTATACCTTGACCTTGTTGGGGACATGCAAAGAAAAATAGAGAAAGAGAAGACCACTCTGATACTACGGATCCGAACTTAAGAATGCAACAAATTATATATTTAACCATAAATATAGAAATGTAACTGAAATAACACTTCATTTAATTAATATTAGAATACTGAAATATACTTACAAACAAAATAGAAATAAACTAGCTTGGGCGATGGTAACTTATCTATGAAAAGAGATGTGGCGGCTACATGCCTCTAAACTGTGTCACAATGAGGCTCAAAGGCCTATTTATTATTGAGAAACAATGGAAAACACTAAACATCCAAAAACCTAACCCTAGGAGATGAAGCACCAAAACTTTGAGCTCCGTTTGGGTAAATTGGTACATCAACTCCATGGGGTTGTAACTTTGGCATACGATCTTCGTTTGGCTATCATAATACCTCTTTTTGAAGATCTCAAAGACGAAGCTGAAAACAAATGGGAAATCTTATTGCAATGTCATTAGTCTCTCCATTTTCCCTAAAAAGGTTGTTTAGGGCCTCAAAACGGTTTCGAAAGTTTAGGACCCGAAAGACTACCAAAAATTGACTATGCTACAATTAAAGAAACTGAAAAATCTGAAAGAGACAATGTTTGGGGTCCATGTGGAAGAGGCAGGTGGCCACCAATATCCACCTGGATTAGTCCTCCCCCCTAAGGAAGCAATGGTCCCCATTGCGTTGAGTGCCTCCATGAGATGGGGAAACTTTTGCTGAACTTGGTCCCTAGTGAGATACTTGCCTTGGTGCAGGAGTTGGCTAGCTTTTACAACCCAATATAGTTGGATCTTCTACTGGTGAGTGTTCTTGATCTGTGTGTCCATGATCTGATCAGTTGTCGCATGTTCCATGCAGTCTGGGTTTAGCTCTATTGGTGTGATTTGTTCTGCAATGTCAGATGTGTCCAACAATGTTGGAAAGTATGGCTGAACGCGGTATACATTAAACACTGGGTGAAAACCAAGGAACAATGGAATACTAAGCTCAAAGTCATTTTCCCCTACAGCCTTGGTGATGGTGTATGGCCCATATATGAGCGAGTAAATCTTGCAGTGGGGTCCATTAAGGCACTCCTTCTACAAATGTAACCAAACTTTGTCGCCCACCTGGAACTTGTGCGACCCCTGATGCTGATTATGCCACTACTTGTACTTAGCATTGGCTCTGTCCAATATATCATGGAAGTGTTGGCATATGTGTTGAATGCGCTCTATGAAACTGTCACAACCCTATCGGCTTCAGACTCGACATGAGTTGAATCTGCTTGAGTAGTTGCAAATGGTATGGCCACTCAATGGGACATAATGGTTGAAATATCGGCCCTACTTGAAAGGGGTTAAGTCCCGTTGCACTATGGAGAGCTCTGTTGTAGTTGTGCTTGACATATGGGAGGATTTCATCCCATATGTGTGGATGCTTCGAGTTATACATGCATAGAATGTGTACAATCATCCCGTTGTCGACTTCTATTTGGTCATCAATTTGGGGATGGAAAGTCGTGGACTTAGTGAGTTTGGTATCCAACATCGACCAAAGACTTAACCAAAATTCATTTAGGAATTTGCTATCTCAATAAGAGACAATGGACTGTGGGATCCCAAAGTGTACCCACACTCGCTCAAAGAAGAGATTAGCAGTGGCCTCCGCTGTGATACTCTTATTGCAGGCCGCCATAATGGCCATCTTAGAGATTCTTTTGATGACCATGAAAACGCAGTCGTTGTCGTGCTTCTTAGAAGGAATGACCGACATGTAATCCATGGATATGGATTCCCAAGGTAGACTAGGAGTAAGCAGAGGTGTATACAGGCCTTGATTCTTGATGGTCGGTTTGGAAATGACACAGGTAGTGCAGGATTTAATGTACCTCCCAACATCCTGATGAAGGTTCAGCCAATAAAAATACTTCTACAATAATGCCATTGTTTTCTCTACTCCGAAATGTGCAATGACCCGGCTATAGTGTGCCTCCCAAATCATCTTGGCATGCTTGGTTGAAGGAACACAGATGTGTCCTCGGTGGCATAATAGTGCACACTAGAGGTGAAAATTTGGAACTTTCTTACCTCCAAGGAGTGTCTAGTATATGCTGTCGAATTCTGGATCACTCTCGTAAAGATGCGGCTACCCCAAAGTCTCATGCCCACAGGAGTTGAGCACAATGATCAGTGCCATGACTAGTGGTTGGCTGCGGCAGTGTGCAACGTTATTGGTGTTGCGCTTCTTGTACGTAATGTTTAAATGGAATTTTTGTAGGTATGTGGACCATTTTTTATGGTGATCGTTCTTCAAATTCCCTTGTGTCTGTATGAACTGTAGGGGTTGGTGGTTTGCGTGGTTGATCGTTTCCTTCCCCAAAATGTAATGCTTCCATTGACGACATGCCTACACAATGGAATACATTTCTTTCTCGAAAGTGGGATACTTTCGAATTGTGTCTAAAAGTGTCTCACTGTGGTAAGCCACTGGATGCCCTTGTTGAGTAATAAATGCACCAATAACATAGTCGGAGGCGTCTGTCTCAATCTCAAATGGTTGTTGTAGATTTGGGAATGTGAGAACTGATGTAGAGAAAAGGCCATGCTTCAACTCAGAAAATGCCTTCTGTTGGGTTTCAGACCAAAAAAAATTTGTTTTCGCTCTTCCCTTGGTGACTTGACTTAAAGGCCAAGTGATATGAGAGAACCCCAACATGAACCTGCGATAGAAATTGGCAAGACCCAGAAAGTTGTGAAGCTCTGTTAGAGTGGTTGGGGCTGGCCAATCTCGAATGAACTGTACCTTGATTAGGTGCACATGCACACCCTGCTCATCAATAATGTACCCAAGATATTGAACCTAGGTCATGCCAAAAGTACATTTATCCAAATTGGCAGACAACTTGTGTTTCGTAGGGTTTGAAGGACTTATTGAATATGGTGGAGGTGCTCTTCCCAACTCTGGATGAAGATCAAGTTGTCGTTTATCAATCTCATGAAGGTTGCGGGATCATTCATCAACTCGAAAATCATGACCAACCATTCGAAAAGGCCCTCCTTGGATTTGAATTTAGTCTTCCACACAGCGGAGGGTTCGATAAGCACTTGCTGATAACTAGACTTTAAGTCAACCTTGCTGAAATATCTCCCCCCCCCCTTGAGCTGGTCCATAAGGTCATCAATTCGTGGGATTAGGTAGCTATTATAGACAATGATCTTGTTCAGCGCCTGATAGTCAATATAGAGTCCCCAGGTCCCGTCCTTCTTCTGTACTAATACAATCGGGCTCCCACAAGGTGATGAGCTTGCATTGATGTGCTCTTTCTGCAATAGCTCATGAATCTGCCTCTTGATCTCATCGTTCTCCAGAACATAGCATTGATAGATCGGTCCATTGGGTAGAGACACGCCCGGGATCAAATCAATGTAGTCCTTGACTTGACAGTGCAGAGGTACCCTTGTAGGTGAGGCGAAATTATCCTTGTACTCCTCCACAACCTTGTCCAACTATTGTTGTTGTGTGGAGCAACTCTGTTTGGAAGTCATGGCCACAACCTTCTTCTTTCCTTGATGGAAATCATAAGGAAAACAAATTTCCTGGTATGGAAATGATCTTACTGCACTTATTTGCAGTGATAAAAAATATGTTGGTAGGCGGGGCTACCTATGGTATCATGTACAACTTATTGCCCAAAGTAATAATCACAGAGCGAGGTCTAGACTCATATACAACATGTCACTTCCACAAGTATGGTTTTCCTAATAATACACTAAAAACTTAAGGAGAAACAACATCACACAATACCTCATCCGTGAAGGGGTTGATGCTGTAGGGAAGGCGACACTACTGGCTGACGCAGAGATCTTGTCCTTGGTGAAACCACCCGATGGTGTACGCCTGTGGACACTACAACAAAATAGGCAATTCGCGCCGAATTTAACACCAGATTTAGTGCATTTCTTTTCTAGTTAGGATGAGAAACCTGGTGCTAAAATTGGCTCTATTATACAATTTTTAAAGCAGTTTTTTTTTTTTAACTACAACAAAATAGGCAATTTATACCAGATTTAACACCAGATTTTAGTGAATTTTTTTTTTCTAGTTAGGATGAACAACCTAGTGCTGAAATTGGCTCTATTGTACAATTTTTAAATGGTTTTTTTGTTTTTTGTTTTTTGTTTTTTTTTTTTTTTTTTTTTTTTCGGCAAGATTTTGCATCATTTTTTCCACCATATATTTTGCATCCTCTTTTACATCGGTTTTGCATCAAGATTTGCATCTCGTTTTACGACATGTTTTCCTTCTAGTTTCGCGCCTTTTTTGCATATGTTTTTTCATCATTTTTTTCTTCCTATTTGGTGCCATTATTTGCTTCTACTATTATTCCATCATTTGCATAAAGTTTTACACCATATTTTGCATGCAATTTAATGTTTTTTTGCATCTAGTCTTATGCGAGTTTTTGCTTCTAATTTTGTATGTATTTTTGCATATGGTTTTGCACCATTTTTTGTGCTTGTTTTTGCACTATTTTTTGCATCCAATTTTGTATCTTTTTTGGTATCTATTTTGCATCATTTCCAACATCCAAATTTTCATTGTTTTTTCTTCCTCATTTTGTGTCCACATTTGCATTTCATTTTGCACCGAGGTTTGAGTCTAAATTTGTATCTAGTTATGTATTGGCATCCAATATGGTGTCTTTGGTTTCACCATTTTTTTAGCTCAATTTTTCATCCCAATTTTACACCATTCTTTGCATCCTCATTTGGTGTCTAAATTTGCATCCTTTTTTGTTTCTTTTTAGCACTCAACTTGACATCCCATTTTGCATTCAATTTTATGTATAGTTGTGTTTCCTTTTTTGCATCTAGTTTAGTGTCCATTTTTGTGTCATTGTTTGCACCCTGGGCATCCTTTTTTTGTTTTCTTCTTGTCTTGACACATAGTTTAAAATCCAATTCTACTTACATTTTACATCCATGACTACATACAAATTTGGCTTCTTGTTTAAAGTGTACTTTTCTTTCCATTTATGACCCCCTTTATGGGTTCATTTTACTGATTTCAATTACATAGTGAGATATATTACAATTTCTAAATATCATTAAATAAGATATCACAATTAAAATTGATAACATAATTTTTGTAAGTAAATTTAAAGGAAATTGAAAACATCCATCCAAGAAATAACATTATCATCATATATAATAATTCTCTATCAAAAAATCATTGACAATTTTCAATAAACATATATGACTACCAAATCAACACCTATCATAGATATCATTATTCTAAGGTAAATTTACAACATCCATCCATAAATAGTAACATTGTCATACATAATAATTCTCCATAAAAAAACATTGACAATTTTCAACACATATATAAAGTAACAAAATAATTCTAATAATATCATAGTCATCTTTAATCAAATCAATTAAAATTCAAATATGTGATTACACAGATCAAAATATTTCATGAATATCATTATTATAAGGTAAATTCAAAACATCTATCCAAAGGTAACAATATAATCATACATAATAGTTCTCCATCAAAATAATGTTGATAATTTTCAAAATGTACACTAGGCATATAAAATTTAATCTTATAATGTAGTGATATGTGGTGAGAAAAGCAGTGAGGTTGTGAGCCTTGATCACACCATTATTCAACAAGTGAAAGTTTGAACATACAAGTGGGAGAATCATATTCATACATTTTGTAACCAAACGTCGTTGGTATCATATACAATAATTTTGTAACCAAACATTGTTGGTATCATATACATAAGGTTAACGACCTTGTAAAATAGCTGAGATATGGAGAAAATTCCAAAGGTTGCCATATGTTTTATACTGTATCATATACATAAGGTTAGAGGTTTTTTAAAATAGCTAAGATATGGAGAAGAGTTCAAAGGTTGCCATATGCTTTAGATGGTCCACGCCTGATGTTTGACCTTTCAAAAGTACAACTTGGCAGCAGAGAGTGGCTGCAGCTGCTATGGATGTTTCTACTATTTCCGGTGGTGGTGATGCCTCAGGCATAGGATTCAATGTTGTTTCTACTACTGCCATTGGTATTGAAGCCTCAAATACAGGAGCCAGAGGAGAGGAAACATGCGAGGTAACCAATGGAGGAGAAGAAACCAACGTAGTAGAAGTGACACATGGAATATATTGGGGGTATGAACGTGGCATATACTAGATATATGGAGGGGGTGGGATATGGAAAGGCCTCAACATGCACATATCCTTGTGCAACAGGAGAATCCACTCGCAAATTCTAATGATGCAGCTTCGAATAGTGGAAATGCAAAAGCATAACACTAAAATTATGCATGTCTTTCCCCTCTACTATGAATCTATTTTTCTTATGTGTGAATGCATTGGATGGACATGAATTATTAAAACACGTGTATTAGTTGTTAGGTAAAAATGATATGAATTACTATATACCATGGTGATAGTTATAATAAAATATATCTAACCATTCAATATAGCTGTGACGATTCTATATTATCGATTGAATGAGTTAAGTGGATTCATTAAACTATAACTACTATGGACATATACATTTCACAACAATAAAAACCAGAGTAAGTGGATAAAACTTGGTGCTCAAACCTTAATGCTTCTTTTGCTTCTAAGTTATGGAGCTCTTATCGTTGTTAAACCTGCATTATCAAAAACCCATGGATATATGAATCTCGCAATGATAATTTTTTTTTAAAAACCCATATATCGCTGGTATACCTGCATTATCAAAACTTGTGTATTACGGAAATAGATCTAGGTATGGATATATGCATTCCAAAACAATAAAAATAATCTATGTAAAGCCCCTATGTCAATGAATTAGCTATAGAAATCACTTGTATCATCGAATTAGATCTAACAAACTCTGTATCAATGAATTGGATCTAGGAAACCCCTATATCGGCAAAACTAGATCTAACAAACACATGTATATGTGAACTCGATCTAGCAAACCCTTCTAGCAAATATTTGTATTAGCAAACTGGATCTATCAAGCCTTGTATGAGAGAACTAGATGTAACAAATGGATATATGCATTCCACAAAAATAAAAACCCATACATATTGACAGAGTCTATCGATATATGAGGGAAAAAAGAGAGTAGGAAGGAGATTTAACAAATCAGGAAAAAACCATAATATAAGGAAATAAATAAATAAATGAGGGAAAAATATGAGAAAATTTAATTATTAATTATTTAATTTAAAAAGTAGTTTTTTTCTATTTTTAATACATAATATCTAATTTAAAACCATTTTATTTCCAATTTAGTTATATATTAGCCCCACAATTTAGCCTTATTTATTGAACTATTAATAACCTTATTTTCATTCAATTTAAAAAAATGTTTTTTTTTAATAATGATTTCTAATAATTCATTATATTTATAATTTATATATATATATATATATATATATATATATATATATATATATTTTTTCTTTTTATTTGTTTAAATAATTTATTGTTTTATTAGTTTTTTTTTTTTACTAATTAAAGTTAAATTTTCTTTTTGCTTTTTTATACACAATATATAATTTAATACCATTAAAGAATTAATCTTATTTGTAGGACTTTTCATAACTTATTTTCATTCAAATTAAAAAAGAATGTTCTTGCTTTTAATAATAATTTCTAATAATATACTTTTAATATATTCATCTTTGTAAATATTTATATTTATAATACTTATATTTTTCCTTATGTTATTTTTTTATTATTATTTTTATGTTTAAATAATTTTAGTTTTTTTATTGGTTTTTGACTAATTAATGTTGATTTTCATTTTTATTTGATTTTTCCGTTGAATTCAAACATTTTTGCATTATTCATTTCCTCCATCTATCTCATGATGATGAGTTTGGAACATTGACTAGAAAAGTATTGTTGTGATTAATCCAAAGAAGTCATTCTCTTAAAAAATAATATTCGGGATTATATTAATATTTAATTTCGATATCAACATGATTTTTCATTCTTAGATTAATTTAGGTTGAAGATATATTCTATTTTTCTAAATTATAGAAGTAGAGTAGGGTAAAATTAATATTAATTTAGTTTATTCCATATTTGTAAAATACAAAAGGAGATTGTATTGATTAAAATATTTATCTTTACTTTTATTCTACCAAGCATAGAGAATGATTGAATTTCTAGTGATGTAAACCTCTTTTTGAGTGCAAGACTTAAGAAAAGATTTGCACTTTGAGAGATTTGATCCCTCTCAACACCTTTGGAATTAAGGTATATATTTGTTGGTTTTATCAAATGCCAAGAGGGATCAAATCTCTTGAGATGCAAACCCATTTTGAGTGAAAAATTTGAGAAAATGTCGAAAGATGTGATCTCTCTCGATACCTAATAGATTCATAATTAAGATGGACATATGCTTGTTCTTTATAATACTATTTGTATTATATATAAATTTCACATCTCTATCTATACAAATTCTTATTATTAATTTTGTTATAATCCTTATAATACATTTAACTACATACATGTAAAGGGGATTTTTCAGACATGTTTTATTACTATTTTTGTTTAATTTTTTTAATGTAATATTAATAACATAAAGTATATATAAAGAATGGGTGTGCACATGCTTAGAAAAAGAGTTTATTGTAAGTATTAGGGTATTATATGTTTATTAACTAAATTTAAATTTAAAGTTTTGAAATGTCATACTTACAAATATGAATCTCCCCTTAATGGAATGACTAAGACATGCCAAGTCGGAGAGTGCATGACCATCATCCCATCAAGCACTCACATATGAGAATGTGGCCATGCACCCTCCCTAATGTCATTAACAAGCCATCATGAAGTTGCCTGGAGGATCACTTGACATCACTCCAATTTGGTGTCAAATCCCTCTGAAACTAGTACTGGTTTAATGGTTGCAACTGAGTTGAAATTAATATTGTTATGTTACTGGGGCATGTATTTCTAGGGCCATCATTGGTTTCATTAACAACCTACAAGCCTCCGCAGAACACTCATAGTTTGTAGGTGTGGCCATTTGCTCCAAGAACTAGTCATAATTTGCATGAAGCAGATGTTAATTCAAGCTACAAGGCTTTGTAATGTATTCAATTATGAGCATTCAAGGGCTATTATTGGTCAACTACAATAATTCCATAGGAGGTTTTCTCTAGGGATACTACTTTAACTCTGTATAGTGGATAATTTGCTACCCTTTGTTGTTTCCTTTATTTCTATTGTTCTCTCCCAATGCATCCCTCGGGCATCAGTTACATTGTTTTCTCTTTTCTTTTTTGTCGTGTCAACTCTAAACCCCTCACTTAGACTGTTATAGTTGGGTTTGGCTAGGTTTCTCCTTCACTTTGGATATATTTTTCAATTAAGGAACAATCCTTCTCCTTTAAGTTCTTCTCTAAATCCATCCTTGAGAAAATCCCTCATCTCCCAAGTTCCTCTCCTCCTTGGCTTCCACTACCCTTCACTTCCATCTCTTAAGCAAACATTCATATTTTAGTAAGTTTGTGTTATCATTGATTTAAGATTACAATGCATTGCCAATGCACTTAAAGCCTACGTGGAGTGGCCTTTTGAGCCCAATAGAAAGTTTAAACTTCAACACCTGTGTATTGCGTCCACACTCAATGAATATTCATGAAAAAATAATGGTAGTGAAACATGACATTATAGGAAAGCACAAATGTTTGATAGATATTGAAGTGGCTAGAGAGGTAGCGTTTTGGGTGTTTAACACAACACACATCAAAGGAAGATACTATTAATACATGTATATTGTTGATATCTACTAGCATTTGAATATTCTATTGGGTATTGTATTGTTGGATCACAATGAGCCAAAGAAGAATTTTTCCTCGTGTTCGATGAGTTACAACACTTGAATCCAATTGAATATTTTTTGGGCCTTCCTCCATATCCAGGCTATGCATAAGGCAATAGAAAAGAGCTAATCACAGTGGAAGAACCAAACTATTATAATTTTGAAAAACGGGTTATATTAAATTGGTTTGGAGGTTAAACTAGTTAGTTATTTCTCATATTCTTGCATTGACTGCACCTACAACCAAGACAACTAAAACTTATGCCCAAACAACCACCATTAGCTTGGTTTTGTCCACAAGACTAGGTAGACCACAATAATGGGTGGTAAAAAGAAGAAGAATAAGAAAACTATTTTGAATGAGCATAAAGAACCATATGCTCCAAACGCCAATGCCGGGGGCAAGAAAGAGCGAAATCTAAAGTTGCCATGTAAGATTTGTGTTAGGGGCCATATGAAACATCATTGTACACATTTGGACGAGTTCAATGAGAACAATACTTAGTGAAATCCTGCCACACAACCTATTGTGTTGAACAATCCTTTCCCACCTCAACAATGATGCCAAATCATGATTGTTGCAAATATTGCACCTGGGGTAAATGTAGGGAATCCTCCTAGTGGGGATGCACTTGTGACCATTATGTTATGTGAATAAATGGTAAGCTTGACCATGAGAAGAAAAATAAATGAAATATTCATGCAAACTTGGATGCAAATGCGGATTCAAAAGTGGAAGTAAATATGGGTGCAATAGTAGGTGCAAAAATTGGCACAAATTGTGGTGAAACAAAAGTGGATGCAACAATGGACACAAAATTGGATGCAAAATGATGCAAACTTAGATTCAAAATAAGATGTAAAAAGGAATGTAGACATGGACATAAGCATGGGTGAAATAATGAACACAAAATTATATGTGGGTGCAATGATATATGCAAAATATGGAAGAAATTGTGGCTCAACAAATATGGATGCAAAAGTGGATACAATGAAAGAAACAAATGAAGATGAAAACTCGGAGGTAAAACAAGATGCAAGAATGGATGCAAACGTGGACGCAAACGTGGGTGCAACCATGGACAACAAATTGGATGCAAAAATGAATGCAACAAAAGTATACGAAAAAGTGGATACAAAACCCCACACATAAACCCGACACAAAAGTGGATGCAAAAAGAGGTAATATTTGTTTCAAATTTGGATGAAAACATTGATGCAAAAGTAGAAGAAAACACAACTTGAAGAGTAGGTAAAAAAACATGACACAAATTACGACAGAACAAAAGTGGATGCAATGATAGAAACAAAAAAAGAAGCGAACTTTGGTGCAAAAAAAATGCAAAAAGGGATACAAAAGTAGACGTAAACATAGGTGCATAATAGGATGAAAAAGTGGATGCAATAGATGTTGATGCAAAAGTAGACGCAAAATGAGACTTAAAACCCGATGCAAAACTTGACACAAAAGTGGATAAAAAAAGGGATGCAAAATTTGATGCAAACATAGATGAAAATGAGGATGCAAATGTGGATGCAAAATTAGAAGGAAAAGTGGGCTCAAAGGTAGGTGCCAAACTAAATGCAAATTGTGGCACAACAAAAGTGGACACAATAATGGATGCAAATGAAGATGCAAATATGGATGCAAATATGGATGCAACAAAAGTAGATTCAAAACTAGACACAAACCTTGACACGAAACTTGGTGCAAAAAGGAATGCAAAAATGGATTCAAAAAATGATGCAAAGGAGGATGAAAAAAATGATGCATGTGTAGGAACAAAAAGTGGTTGCAATAGAGGATGAAAAAGTAGACGAAAAAAAATTAGGTGTCAAACTTATCGCAAAACCTGTCACAAAACCTAGTGCAAAGAATGGTGTAGGACTTGGTGCAAAACCTCATGCAAGGCCTGGTGCTAAACTTGGTGCAAGGCTTGGTGCAAAGTTTGTTTCAAATTTTGCACCATATTTGATAAATGGATGCAAATAACACCAAAAATGTTCTCTAGATGCAAAAAGGGGTGCAAATCAGAGGGTTTTGTTGTAGTGGGATGCACTGTTGTTGGTAGGCCCACCCGCTTCATGACCTCTACTGAAATGAGATTATTTTGGCTCCCGCTGTTGATAATAAACTGCAACGGAGCACCTTTCACCATTTGTGAGTGGAAGAGGCGTTCCCCCTGCTCTGGATCTTCAGGCTCATTCTTTTGGATCTTGGTTTTGCCCGCGGTGGCACTAGGTTATGCATCAATGATCTGCTTCCCTTTGTCATTCCCCTTGTTGAGTTCTAACTCAGATACGGAACATGTCTCTGATTCAAAAACTTTCAGTTCGACCACAAGTGACTGCTTGGCCCAACACTCACTTATGTTTTGAGTGGATCTCTTATGGAACTCCAACCATTTTCTCATGTTCTTCTTTGTCTTCGTGGTGTTGAACTTTGCTTATGGCTTCGGCGGGTTGTCTTGGGTCACCCCGCCTTGGATTTTGCCTTAATCTGTGGTTTAGGGGCTCCTTTTCCTTGTTTTGGATTCGCATATCCAAAGTCTTTCTTTTTCTGTTTAAACTTCTGCACAATCTTGACAGCGTATCAGTATGCCATGCCAAGCGAGGAGATGTTCGGGAACTCCATCTCGTCTTGGGTGTGCTTGTGTAGATATTCACGATACTTGAGTACCAAATGCCTCTCAAAATCCTTTATACCCAACTTAGTGTGGAGGGTATGGAAAACATTTGTGAACTCTGACACATTTTGGTCCCTTCCCTGTTGTAGCGTGTTCCACTTTATGTATTTATCTTCATAGCTCCCGATAAGGTAATATTGTTCCTTGATGGCGTATTGCAAAGAATCGCAAGTGGGTGTGGCTGAGAACAATGAGGATTTCATCTCGTCCTTTTGTTCACAGTAGGTTTCCCACCAGTCCTTAACATGTTGGGCGACTTTGAGAAGTGCAAAAATAATCTTTTCCTGATTGGAAAAGCCATGAACTGAAAAATATCCTTCCAACATATTCAACCATTTATCTACGACATCTACATCTTTTTGGCCCTCAAATATGGGAATATCAAAGTTAAATTGTACATTAAAAAGAGTGGCGCCTCCAGAGTGGCTGTTGGATGGAGATGCCTTGCCTATGGGTAACTATCGAAGGATTTGGGCAAAGTTATCCATCATTGTGTTCCTCTATCACTCGAGGGCTTCCTCAAGCAATATTTTGAAAGGATCTCCTACCCCCTCATCCTTCTTTTCGTCCGCTATGGGAAGCCATTAGGGTTGGCGACGCTGGTCTTGCAAAGGTTCAACCAAATCGAGTCATAACTCCTTATACCCTAACCTCGTCGGGGACATGCAAAGAAAAACAAAGAAAGAGCAGACCACTCTGATACCACTGATCCGAACTTAAACATGAAAGCAACAAATTACAGATATAACCATAAATATAGAAATGCAACAAAAATAACACTTCATTTCATTAATATCAGAATACTGAAATATGCTTACAAACAGAATGAAAATAAACTAACGTGGGTGATGGTAGCTTATCTTTGAGAAGAGATGTGGCAGCTACATGCCTCTGAACTGTGCTACATTGAGGCTCAAAGGCCTATTTATTATTGTCAAACAATGGAAAACTCTAAACATCCAAAAACATAACCCTAGGAGATGAAGCGCCAAAACGGTGGGCCCCATTTGGGTAAATTGGTACATCAACTTCCCGGGGTTGTAACTTTGGCATACGATCTTCATTTGGCTATCATAATACCTCGTTTCGAAGATCTTGATGAGGCCAAAAATGAACTCATATATTATGTGAGACTTTTCGAGTCTCTCCAGTTTCCCTAAAAGTGTCGTTTAGGGCCTTAAAATGACTCTAGAAGTTTAAGACCCGGAAAACTGCCAAAAATAGTAAACTACGTTACAATTAAGGAATGTGAAAAACTGAAAGAGACAGTGTTGGGGGTCCAAGCGAAATAGGTGAGTGGCCACCAATATCCACCTGGATCAGTCCTCCCCCCTTAGGAAGCAATGGTCCCCATTGCATTGAGTGCCTCCATGACATGGGGAAACTTCTAATGAACTTAGTCCCTAGTGAGCCACTTTCCTTGGTGCAAGAGTTGGCCAACTTTGACAACTCGATATAGTTGGATCTTTTGTTGGCGAGTGTTCTTGATCTGTGTCTCCATGATCCGATTAGTTTTGGCATGATCCATGGAGTCTAGGTTTAGCTATGTTGGTGTGAGTTTTTCTGCAATGTCGGATGTGTCCAACAATGGTGGAAAATATGGTCGAAGGTGGTCTACATTGAACAATGGGTGCAAACCAATGAATAGTGGAATGATGAACTCGAAGGCATTCTCCCCTACAACCTTGGTGATGGTGCATGGCCCATTTTGGGGTGAGCAAAGCTTGCGATGGGGTCCAACGAGACGCTCCTTCTGCAAATGTAGCCAAACTTTGTCGCCCACCTAGAACTTGTGTGACACCCAATGTTGATCATGACGTTGCTTGTAATTAACGTTGTCTCTATCCAATATATCATGGACCTACTGGTGAATGTGTTGAATGCACTTAATGAAATTGTTAGCCCTATCAGCTTCGGACTAGACATGAGCTGAATCTACCTGAGTAGTTGCAAATGGTATGGCCATATCAATGGGACATAATGGTTGAAATCCCAACCCTACTTAAAAGTGGTTGTGGCCCATTGAGTTATGGAGAGATTTGTTGTAGTTGTGTTGGACATAGGGGAGACTTTCATCCCATATGCGTTGATGCTTCGAGTTGTACATGTGCATAATGATTACGATCATCCTATTGACGACTTCTGTTTGACCATCAGTTTGGGGATGGAAAGTCGTGGACTCAGTGATTTTGGTATTCAACATCGACTAGAGACTTAACCAAAATGCATCTAGGAATCTGATGTCCCGATAAGAGATAATGGACTATGGGATCCCAAAGTGTACCCACACTCGCTCAAAGAAGAGCTTAGCAGTGGCCTCTTTTGTGATACTCTTATTGCAGGCTGCCATAATGGCCATCTTAGAGAATATGTCGACAACCACGAAAACACAGTCGTTGTCGTGCTTAATAGAAGGAAGGCTCGACATGTAATCCATGGAGATGGATTCCCAAGGTCGACTAGGAGTAGGCAGAGGAGTATATATGCCTTACTTCTTGATGGTTGGTTTGGTAATGGTGTAGGAAGTGCAGGATTTAATGTACCTCCCAACATCCTGATGAAATTTCGGCCAATAAAAATACTTCTGCAGTACTGCCACTATTTTCTCTGCTTCGAAATGTCCAGCAACCCGACTGTAGTGCGCCTCCCAAATCATCTTGGCACGCTCGGTTGAAGGAACACAAATGTGTCCTAGGTGGCATAAAAGTGCATCCTAGAGGTGAAAATTTTGAACTTTCTTACCTCCCAGGAGTGTCTAGTATGTGTTGTCGAAATCTGGATCGCTCTCGTAAAGATGCATCCACCCCGAAGTCTCGTGCCCACAGGAGTTGAGCACAATGATCAATGCCACGATTGGTGGTCGGCTGAGGCAGTCTGCAACATTATTGGTGCTGCCCTTCTTGTACTTAATGTTTAAATGGAGTTGTTATAGGTATATGGACCATTTTTGATGGCGATCGTTCTGCAACTTCCCTTGTGTCTGTATGAACTGCAAAGGTTGGTCTGTGTGGTTGACCATCTCCTTCCCAAAAATGTAATGCTTCCATTGATGACAAGCCTGCACAATGGAATACATTTCTTTGTCGTAAGTGGGATACTTTCAGACTGTGTTTGAAAGTGTCTCATTGCGGTAAGCCACTGGATGCCCTTGCTAAGTAAGAAATGCACCAATAGCATAGTTGAAGGTGTACGTCTCAATCTCAAGTGACTGTTGCAGGTCTGGTAATGTGAGCACTGGTGCAGAGAAGAGGCGATGATTCACCTCGACAAATGCCTTCTGTTGGGTTTCAGACCAAAAAAACTTTGCTTTCACTCCGCCCTTGGTGACTTAAATGCCAAGTGATATGAGAGAACCCCAACACGAACCTGCGGTAAAAATTGGCAAGACCCATAAAGCTGTGGAGCTCTTTTAGAGTGGGTTGGGCTAGCCAATACTGAATGAATTGTATCTTGGATGTGTCCATATGCACACCCTACTCATCAACAATGTACCCAGATATTGAACTGGGTCATGCCAAAAGTGCATTTCTCCAAATTGACACACAAATTGTGTTGTCGCGGGGTTTGAAAGACATGATGAATATGGTGGAGGTGCCCTTCCCAACTCTGGTTGAAGATCAATATGTCATTTAAATACACCACCATGAATGCATTGGTGAAAAGTCTCAAGATTTCATCCATCAATCTCATGAAGGTTGTGGGGCCATTTGTCAACCCGAAAGGCATGACCAACCATTCGAAAAGGCCCTCCATGGATTTGAAAGCAATCTTCCACACATCGAGGGGTTCGATAGACACTTGGTGATAACGGATTTCAAGTCAATCTTGTTGAAATATTTTCCCCCCTTGAGCTGTTCTAGAAGGTCATCAATCCGTGGGATTGGGTACCTATTCCAGACAGTGATCTTGTTCAATACCCGATAGTCAATATAGAGTCTCCAGGTCACATCCTTCGTCAGTACCAATACAATCGAGCTCCCACAGGGTGATGAGCTTGCCCTGATGTGCCCTTTCTACAACAACTCTTAAATCTTCCTCTTGATCTCATCGTTCTCCAGAACATAGCATTGATAGATCGGTCCATTGTGTAGCGGCGCACCCGTGGTCAGATTGATGGAGTGCTTGACCAGACAATGCAGAGGTACCCATGTAGCTAAGGTGAAAATGCCCTGTACTCCTCCACGACCTTGTCCATCTACTGCTGATGTGTGGAGGAGCCGTGTCTAGAAGTCGTGGCCACAACCTTCTTCTTCCCCTAAGGGCAAATCATAAGGAAAACAAGTTTTCTAGTATGGGAAATGATCTTACTGCATTTCTTTGCAATGATGAAAGAGATGGTGGTACGCAGGGCTACCTCTGATATCTTGTACAACTTATTGCCCAAAGTAATAATCACAGAGCGAGGTCTAGACTCATATAAAACATGTCGATTCCATAAGTATGGTTGTCCTAATAATACATCATAAACTTCAAGAGGAGCAACATCAGATAGTACCTCATCCATGAAGGGCTTGATGCTATAGGGAAGACGACACTGTTGGCTGATGCGGAGATTTTGTCCTTGGTGAAGCCATCCGATGATGTACGACTGTGAATGTGTTGTCGTCAGTAGAGCCATCCGCTTCATGACCTCTACTGAAATGAGGTTCTTTTGGCTCTTGTGGCCATAGTGACACTAGGCTCCGCGTCAATCATCTGCTTCCCTTTGTTGGGTTATGACTCAGAGTCAGAACATGCGTCTGATTTGGAAGCCTTCAACTCGGCCACCAATGATTACTTGGTCCGACACTCACTTGTGTTGTGAGTGGAGCTCTTATAAAACTCACACCATTTTCCCATGTCTTTCTTTATCTTCGTGGTCTTATTATTTTCTTGTAGCTTCGATGGGTTTTCCTAGGTTGCCCAGCCTTGGCTTTGGCCTTTGCTCTATGGTTTGGGGGTGCCTTTTCCTTGCTTCAGATTTGTAGATCCAAAGTATTGCTTCTTGCATTTAAACTTCTGCACATCTTGGTCCCTTCCCTGTTGTAGCATGGTCCACTTTATGTATTTATCTTCATAGATCCTGATAGGGTAATATTGTTTCTTGATGGCATCTCAGAAAGAATTCAAGTGGGTGCAGCTGAAAACATTAAGGATTCCCTCTCATCCTTTTGTTCACAATAGGTTTCCCACTGTGGGGCGACTTTGAGAAGTGAAAAAGTAATATTTTCCCAATTGGAAAATTCATGAACTAAAAAATATCCTTCCAACAAATTCAACCATTTATCTACGACATCTGCATCTATCTGGGGAATATCAAAGTTAACTTGTACCTTAAAAGAAGTGGCACCTCTAGAGCGGCTGCTGGATGAAGATGCGTTGCCTGCGGGTAGTCGTCGAAGGATATGGGAAAAGATATCCATCATCACGTTCCTCTGTTGCTCGAGGGCGTCCTCGAGCAATATTTTAAAAGAATCTCCTGCGCCATCGTCTTTCTTTTCTTTTGCCATGGGAGCCCATCGGGGTTTGCAAGGCTGGTCTTGCAAAGGTTCAACCAGATCGAACCCTAACTCCTTATACCATGACTTCATTGGGGACATTCAAAGAAAAACAAAGAAAGAGCAGACCACTTTGATACCATTGATCCAAACTTAAACATGAACACAACAAGTTATAGATATAACCATAAATACATAAATGCATCACAAATAACACTTCATTTCATTATTATCATAATACTAAAATATGTTTATAAACAAAATGAAAATAAACTAGCTCCGGCGATGGTAACTTATCTCCGAGAAGAGATGTGGCAGCTACATGCCTCTGAGCTATGTTACAATGAGGCTCAAAGGCCTATTTATTATTGAGAAATAATGTAAAACCCTAAACATCCGAAAACCTAACCCTAGGAGATGAAGCACCAAAATTGTGGGCCTCGTTTGGGTAAATTGGTACATCAACTTCTCGAGGTCGTAACTTTGGCATACGATCTCCGTCTATCATAATACCTCATTTTTAAGATCTCGAAGATGAGGCCAAAATAAAGCAAGTAAATATGATCAATACTTTTTTGATCTCTCCATTTTGTCTAAAAACGTCGTTTAGGGCCTCAAAACAACTCCAGAAGTTTAGGACGCGAAAAACTGCAAAAAATAGTTAATTGTGCTACAATTAAGGAAACTAAAAAACTGAAAGAGACAGTGTTGGGTATCCAAGTGGAATAGGTGAGTGGCCACCAATATCCACATGGATCAAATGAAGTGATAGATGGTTTGGGTCAATGTCAACTTGCTAACTAGCAGAGGAACACCAAAAGCATCACCTGCTAGTAGAATGACATTCATAGAGTGAGGCCCCACACATGGAAGCTTTGCATTTGGAATGAACTCTATGGGGTATGATGCTATGGTATTCTTTAAAAATTAAAGAAATGTCAAGCAAATATTACTATATAAAACATACAAAAACATAAATATTAGCTTTAGTATTTCAAGAACGATAACAATTTGGGAATTATGATTTTCGCACCAAAACTGTTTAGAACTTATATTAGATTATAGAGCCAATTGAAGAGATCCCAAGCCTGATTTTCATGTGTACTGATAAGCTAGTCAAAATGGTTCATGATTGATTGTCGTGTTTTAGTTGCATTTACGACCACATTAATCAAGAAGTTCAAGTTGCAAAAATGATACCAGTGATGGATTTGTCTAAGTAATCCACCTCTCTTGTATTCATATCAAATACAACATTCTCCAATACTACCACAAAAACAAAGAAAAACTTATTTTCGTAGATGAATTTAATCTAATAAGCTATGTATGTACCATGAACTCAACTCACTTCTCTTGAAATACAACCAATATCACCAGACTTAAATTAGCATACAGAGAATAATAAAACCACTAGTTTCAAATTTTATTGCATTCCACATCTGAGGTTCTTTCTCCTTTTAAAAGTTAACACATTTTTCATAGCACCCTCCTTCAATATTTGATATACCGTTGTCACTCCAACAATGCTCGCCATCTCCAATCAAATACAGTTTGGGTCTGTTGATAGTGTAGTCTTTCTGGTTCCTTCACAAAGACAGCCTTTGTTATTGCGGAGTTCTACAAAACATCAAATATAAAACATGAATCCATAAAATCAACTTCAAATTGCAGTTAGAATTTGAAATCTGCAATCCCTGATAGTCCAAAAAATAGATTCACATATCCTTCCTTTCCCATATTGTAGCCAGAATGAAGAGATAAAATTCCTTTCTTGGGCATTAGCTAATGCATCACACTGAATAAGCCCTTCTTCATTTCTCCAGCATATTGGGTTCCAAGAATTACAATTTGTATTTGGGTAAGGTTTAAATCAATGGTCATTTTGAAATTCATATAATGAGTGAATTGATTGCATGGAAATTGTCCTGCATTATAAATGGTGAAGTATGGAGTACCAAAGTTCTCTAGCTCTTCGGGAGGAAGATGTATGCACCTATAACAAAGAAAAATGTTAATAAAAATAATCACAGTGAATAAAATTTGATGTAATACATACTTTCCCAATTATAAAAGTGACTATGAATGAATCCAACACACTCTACACCATCCCATTTCCATCAACCTCAAAACCTAGCCATGGACTGACCACATTGCTTCAAAATACATTAAAATCAGGACACTAATTCACTAGTGTTACATTCCAGGACACACACTAATTCGCTAGTGCTACATTCTACCATGTACACGAGGCATGCCTTGCCATAGAAAATCAGTTTGTAAGGATGCTACCGCCTTCAACAGTACTAACTTTCAAAACAAATAACTAAGCTATAGGCACTGACCAAAATTTTCATGCTGTTGTCAAGCACTGCACTGATCATAATGCTTATACTGCTACCAAACAACCATAACCACCAGTTTACTATTGATACTCTTGGTCACAATTCAGCCCTCGCAAGCACTATATGAGTAAACCAGATAGCCATCCTATCTGCATTTACATAATCCAGCTAGCCAAATAGTCATTGAAAGATGCTCAGTACTAACACCTCCTCTTAATCCCAAAGGGACGTCGTGATGAACTTGTAGACCTTTTTCTTGGTCTTGGAAGTAGTAGCTCAGTTTCTGGGACTTTCAGTTCAGATGCTTATTGCTTCTGTCCCAGTTCTTGAGCTTTCTGTTGTTGAGATGCTTGCGTAGCATGCTTTGTTGCCCTTCCAACTCCTCGTTTTAAGAGAGGTTCTGCCTATGTGGTGTTGCTCGTAGTAGTAGATGTTAATGGTTGTTTCAGAGGCTTTGAGGGAAAATTATCTTGTTGCTCCTTCTTCACTTCTCTGCTTCGCTTAATAGTGTTGCTTGAGCTCCTTTCCTGTTCGACTGTGTTCAAGATTTTAATTGCCTAGGAAATGTTGCCCAAGCTTTTATTTGTCTCCAGAATGTGGGTGGAGCTTTTAATTAGTTCAATAATGTTGGCAGAGCTCTTCTTCACCCTAAAAATAATGCCAGAGCTCTTCAAAGGTTGTAATAATATCATTGGAATTCTTTTCCACGTCATTCATGCTGCTAGAACCCTTCTTCAATTCAACTTTATTGTTGATTGTACATTTCTTTGTTTGATGGTTGTTGTTAAGATAGATCATGATAGGTTCCTTAAGATATTGTGTATCCTTACTGTTTCCTTTGATTCCACAACAATTTTTTCTAGTTCTCTCTATTCTCTGGCATTGCCTGTAGATGAATTAGCAACTATTCTTGGCAGCAATAGTTTTGTGTTCTCGGTCCTTCTCCAGAATCTGGGTCAGAGATGGAGATGAGGAAATTTCAACAACTTTTTGTTCATCAATCTTGTTTCCCTTAATATCATCATCCTTTGTTTCATTGTTCTTTATGTTTTTAGTTTGTTGGGGTTATGTATGGAATACATTCTTTTGGTTGGAGATGCACCCCACAGAGCAAACATTCTTCATCTTGGATGCCTTAGTTGAGGGAAAATTATTCCGCCAAAATTACACAGGACCTTACAATTAGCCTTGGCCCTTTGAAAGCATGGGGGCAGATATCACAACAATAATGAACCCTGATAGACGGTTTAATACTCCATCAGATTCATTGTAGCAACACAATGCAAACTAATTTTCATAAAGCATATGACAAGTAATAGAGAGTTTGAAAGTTTGATGAGGAGAAATTCCAACCTGTCTTTCTAGCCTATGCTTGAAGCTGGAACCAAACTTGTGGGCATTGATGACCCTCAAACAGTCAAGAAGAGAGATCAATTTGCATGGAACCTTGGTCTACCTTCTGCTTCTATTTCTCATTGGCAACATCTCATTAGTTCCTTCCACTTGACTGTCCCTGGAAGACCTTGTGGCCTGATGCCGCCAAGCCCCCATAGAATCCTCATAATCTTTATAATGTCCATGAACAGTTTCGTTGGCGTCATGACTTGTACTGGAAGATTTCCTGCAATCTTTTCTCCTAGTTGACAATTCTACAATTCTCAAGACATCATTGAAGTCCCAAGGTTGTAGCCTTTCACCCATGTCAGAACGGTTTTCACAGACTCCTTTGCCCTCCACCTCGTCCCCAATTTTTCTGGATTGAGCATTGCACTCTTGAAATCCATTGCCCTTCATGTCGAAAACTGATTCCAGAAAAAACAAAACAACCTGATGAGGAGAAATTCCAACCTGTCTTTCTAGCCTATGCTTGAAGCTGGAACCAAACTTGTGGGCATTGATGACCCTCAAACACTCAAGAAGAGAGATTAATTTTCCTGGAACCTTGGCCTCCCTTCTGCTTCTACTTCTCATTGGCAACATCTCATTAGTTCGTTCCACTTGACTGTCCCCGGAAGTCCTTGTGGCCTGATGACGCCAAGTCCACATAGAATCCTCATAATCTTTATAACTTCCACGAACAATTTCGCTGGCGTCGTGACTTGTACTAGAATATTTCCTGCAATCCTTTCTCCTAGTTGACAATTCTACAGTGCTCAATACAGCATTGAAGTCCCGAGGTTGTAGACTTTCACCCATGTCGGAACGTTTTTCACAGACTCGTAGATTTATTTGTTTGATGGTTGTTGTTAAGATAAATCACGATAGGTTCCTTAGATATTGTGTATCCTTATTGTTTCCTTTGATTCCACAACAAACTTTTCTAGTTCTCTCTGTTCTCTGGCATTGCCTGCAGATGAATTAGGAACTATTCTTGGCAGCATTAGTTTCGCATTCTCGGTCCTTCTCCAGAATCTGGGTCATAGATGGAGATGAGGAAATTTCAACAACTTTTTGTTCATCAAGCAATTTCAACAACAATTTTCATAAAGCATATGACAAGTAATAGAGAGTTTGAAATTTTGAAGAAGAGAAATTCCAACCTGTCTTTCTAGCATATGCTTGAAGCTGGAACCAAACTTGTGGGCATTGATGACCCTCAAACACTCAAGAAGAGAGATCAATTTGCCTGAAATCTTGGCCTCCCTTCTGCTTCTACTTCTCATTGGTAATATCTCATTAAACATATACCATTGAAGTCCCAAGGTTGTAGCCTTTCACCCATACCAGAACGTTTTTCACAGACTCCTTTGCCCTCCACCTCGTCCCCAATTTCTCTGGATTGAGCATTGCACTCTTGGAATCCATTGCCCTTCATGTCGAAAACTGATTCCAGAAAAAATAAAACAAATCTCAATTACCCATCCCTGAAAACATAAACAAACCCTACATCCCCACAAAGCCGAACTCATAAAAACATACCCACCTGTAACTATTTCCATGGTTGTCTTTAAATCTGCTTTGCAAGGCATGATGGTCACTGCAATCCTGCAAACAAACATAATCATAAAACCAAGAAATAGATGACTTGAACTGCGTAGGGCAAGTCCCAGTCGACCGTAAAGAAAATAAAACCAGCGTTCGCCATGCCCATGTCATTCCAGATGTAAGGATCTCGAAGAGGTCGACTCTTTGTTTTTCCCCTTTCTTTCCCTGTGTTGTGAAGGTTCAAGTTGAAGACGAAAACATTTTGAACATCAGCGGAAAGAGGAACGAAAAGGATGAAGGGTAAGTGGAATACATCCACACAGGAAACTGCCCATGACTTTGCCACGTGTTAAATTTCGACTAGACCGAAGACAACGAAAATCAATCTCGCAGACAATGTCAGTGATCAAATTTGAAGGTCTGCTCTTAATTTCATTTGAAAGGGCATATATTCATTTAATGGCATCTATTCATCTAAAGCTTCATTTAAAGCTTCAAAGATGAAAGGTTATAAAAAAAAAATTCACTTCTACTGAAAAGAATATATTAAATAAACTCCTCAAAAAAATTCCATAATGAAATAGTGTCATTTAAAATCTTTAAAATTTAAAGAGTAGCTTCAATAAAACACTATAAAATCTCAATATAACTAGTAAAAATAAAAATTTCAAATCCATTAAAAAAAGGTAAACATATGTTTCTTCTATTCATTTGATGATCTTCAAAAGTATTTGGACTTATATAATTGAAAATATAAATCTATTTTCCCAATGGAAATAGATTTCTAGTTTTCATTTATTTCCATAAATCATAAGTAGCATTCCAATCTACCTCATTTACAACATGATGTGCACTTATAGATAGAAACATTAACATATCTAGTGTCTCCAATGAAAGTCTTTATCTATCATCATTTTTTATCCTGTTTAATTTTTAGAAGCCTCTGTTACACACTCATGTGGTTGTTGGGATAACAAGAATAACTTTCCATAATTTCATCAAATATGGAAAGTCTTCAAACCATTCATGTTCATCTCGAAATAGGTCTCATGTCATACATATGCTTTTTAGGGTATGATTTACAAATAGTACAAATAAATTGATTCATTTCACCCAAACATCTAGCAATATCCACAATAGATGATTCCCCAATGCTAAATTTTTTCACATAAACATTTCAACTATATTTTTCTTGGACAATCTATATCATTCACTTCTTCATAATAATGTTGAGAAGTGAAAAAATTAGCCACATTAAATACATGTAAATCTATGAATCTCCTATCTAAAGATTTAATCACCTTTACAATAGAACATTTTCCCAAAAGAATACAATGATATAGTAGCCCCGAATATTTTCATATTTGGAAAACTTTCGAACCTCAATGGATGTAAATGTACCATACCTGTCCTATCTGCAAATTCAAGGGTTCCTCTTTATGCATTAACTAAAAAAGAAGATATATGCACTGCATCTACACCAAAAATGCTTTCCAAAAATAGTTTACGAAGCATGCTAATAGAAACATATAAAGTAGTGTCAATATATGTAATATCAACATGGTCCTCTTTGAACTTTTGATTCAACTTAGTTAATTCAATGAGCATGTTTGCAAGTATATGGATGCAAATTTGCACTTGAAATATTGTTGCCAACTCATACATTTTTTTCTCCCCTAACTCCCAATCCTAACAAATAATGCATGAGTTTAACAAGCCTTTCCATGACCTTTCCTTTAGAGAACCGCTTAATTTGATGAATTTGTAAGACCACTAACTTAGTGATTTGAAATGTATACATTAGCTCTCTCAATTTTCCATGTGCTTTAGTTGATTTTCCAAGCCATGAATAAACTTTGTTTCAAATTTGTTAATATATTACAACTCTGGAAAATGAGATGAAGCATCATTGATTGTTAATGCTTCCTTGTGAGCTATGCAATGGATAACAATAAATGAGGAGCATACGAATCTTAGGAGATAAACCTTCATGAATACCCCTCATGGAAGATGCACCATCTAAACCAAAACCAACAAAATTCATCAAATATAAATCCATTTATGCTAAAAGAGTTCTCACTAAATCATACATACATTGAGCTATTCCATCCTTTATTTGAAGTAAACATATAAACTTTGTTAAACAATGACCACTTCCTCGATTCGTCAAATATGTAATATAAACAATCAGTGGGTGTTCCATAATTTGATCAGTGCTTTCATCAACTGAAATTGAGTAAAATGACCTATGTAAAATCTTCTCTTTTAGATTGTTCCAATACACCTCTTTAGCAACTTGAAGAAAATATTTTCTTGGTGTGGTATTTGTGTATGTAGAAAATTCATCTATTAGAAGCACACGTGGAGTGTATTAATACCAATTCAAGTCATATATTGACTTATACATTTATAAAGATAAATCATGTATAGCAACAAAATACATGTTTTCAATCATTGATATAATTTTCTCCTTCCCAACATTTACCATTAGTTCTACATGTTTAGTGATTGGAATATTGCTTCAATGGCTTTTTCCCTCCAAAAGTTGTAAAACAAAAATTGAGCTTTTGATTTTGCATGGCCACTTATACCACTAACTTGAAGAGTGGTAGTTCCCTCTTTTGAAAATGGAGTCTCACTTTTAAATTTAACACGTCAAGAACATTTTATCCTTTCATTACCATTAAATGTTTTAAAACATAAGCCCATGGAAACCTTGTATTCCATTTAGATTTGAATATTATTTTGTGTTTCTTTGATGGGTTTTCTATTTCAACAAGCTCTACACTATTTGATTCATCATATTCATGTAGATGAGCATCAACTTCATTTTGAATATTACATGGTTGATTAGAATGTTGTGTAAGACCAAATGATTCAACAATTGACAATTTCATTTTATCCTTCTTAGGATGACCAATAGGAGACATTTTTCAATATTTACACTATTAAATAAATAAAAACAATAGAATAAGTAAATACATAAATTAAAAATCCCTTAGCAAGATTGAGATAGAAAAAATTTAACCTTAGCAAGGTGCCATAGGATTTGACTATAGATTTCTCATAGGTTATTCATTGATTTGTTGAATTATGTTTAGTAACATTCAAGGAAACTTGTAGATTTATAATAGAGAACAAACACTTCATGAAAAATGGTACTTGGACAAGAAATTTGTATGTATTTAAGCAACGAAGCAAAATAAGCAAGAGTTTGAATGACAGAATTATAATTATGGAGTCCAATACCCTCGATATAAAATAGATATTATTTTCATAGTTGGTAGATTCATATAATTATGACAATAAAAATTTGCACCATTAATAATGTAGAAAACAAATTGACCACCCATGCCTGGAATGTAAGGATGGCAAGCAGTTGCATTCAGGGTATCTAGCCACAATGTTGATTTCCTAGGGTGTGGATTCTATGGTGCCTAGGATAAATTGTGTAACCACGAAGGCTGCCATTACTTCAAGGAGTGTTGCATTAAAGAATCCATAGAATGAAAAACCAAATGTTAATGAAGATATGAGGAGGATAATGAAAAATACCTTATAGTGTAGCGTTGAACGATAACTTTCCTTCTGTGAATGATGGGTCGTAATTCAAATGAAAATGGAAAAAAGGGATGTAGGGAAAGAGCACTCAAGGATAATCACGGAGGAGCCAGAGCACATGCATAGTTGTTGAATGGTTATTCAATGTGATCTGTTGCTCTATGCTAGGTGTAATAGTATCACGATTGTTGCATGTCTTATTGTTGCAAGTTGCATCATGTTGGCGTAAGTTGGGGACCTCAGGGAAACGTCCACAAATCATGACATAACTATTAAATTGTATGAGGTCATTTGGACTTTCACTGGTCTCTTCTACGAAACTATCACTAGTTAGAGTGATTTATGCACTAGTACAAACTCAAAATTATCATAAACTTAAAAAGGTATTTACAGGTTATTAAAAATATTTCCCTTCTTTTGAAATATAAAAAATTAATCTAACTTTTGTAATTGACGAGTGATTTTGACATTTTAAATTTTTTTTGAAGTGTAATTTTTTTTAACCCTTCTAGGAAGGGCTAGGAAGGGTTCAAATTTGAACGTTGCTCCCAGATTGGCTGGGGTGAACAGTGTTTCCCCACCCAAGCCCACAAAGATGACACCTATCGAAGTAATTAGGGTTTAATCTCTATGTTAAACTTAACCAAAGCCATCCTGTGGCAATGCCATTGTATCTCTATTTTAGCACATTGTTATCATATGACTTTTGTTTATTATGTAAGAATTAATGACATTTCAAAATAATTTAAAAAATATTCATTAAAAAAAACCAAAAAATAAACACTTAATATGATATACAATTTGATAAAAAAATAAAAAATAAAAAATATATTTGATACCAAAATCAAAATGCAATATTGTACATAAATTACGATAATAAAGATATAATAATTACTACACAAAACAATATCCTACTTAAATATTTTTTTTCAAAAATTAGCCCGTTTAATATCGCTGTCACTGAATAATATTTGTTTTTAATATATTAATAAATTAATATCAAATTTAAATATTATTGTTCAAATATAAGCGTTACTTGAAATTATGTCTCTACATTGTTCTCTATTTAAGCCTTTGCCATGGTCTGCGTCTTCATCTTGTCTGATGTGATTTCTACAGAAAGACTTTGCTTAATATCCTACTAGTCAAGTGCTATCTTAACTCTTAATTACCAAACTAGAGATGCATCAAATAAGTTAATATGTAAATTGTTATAGTTGAAAATGACATTATCTCATATTGAATGTTTAAACTTTTAATCAAAATTAGACTTTTTTTTTGTTAAATCTAAATTTTTATTGTTTAAATTATATCTTAAAAAAAAGTATAAAATCATGAAAAAATTATATTCTACTCTCTTGAAAAATATACAAATTTTTATATATAAATATATATAATTTTATTATTAAATATTAAAATAATATACACATATAACAAGATTGCATGATGATTTCTTTCTTTTCTCTACGGTCTTCCAACTTCCTTTGTCTTGCATCTTTCATCTCTTCTGGTTCTTAGACATTGGTGTTTAGCTTCGCGATCTATAGTCGGAGAAGTTTGGTTTAGGAGATCTGTTTTACTGTTAAATGAAGATTTATTTTCTGCGGTATTCAGATCCTCATACTGTTGATTTGTGAATTATGAAAATTCAAATTTTTATATATAAATATATATAATTTTATTATTAAATATTAAAATAATATACAAATATAACAAGATTGCATATTAGTGAATTATGAAAATTCAAATACAAAAGGTGTAAATACTGGTCCATCTTATTAAGTTTTATTTTTTTTAATTGCAAATATTTATTTTTTTTTACTCTATAATTTAAGAATCCATTTTACCCTGCCCATTTTCCTTCCACCACCATATTGATAAAATTCGTATTCAAACTTTTCATGTTTAAATATTTAAACAACAAGGCCAATAAGCTCTCTTAATTTTGTAAACCCTAAAAAGATAAGCAGTTGAAATCTATTAAATGATTTCTTTATGAATATTCCAGTATATATTTAATTTATTGAAAATACATTATTATAAGACATACGCGATAGGAAGGTATTCACTCAGTTGCATAACATAGGCCGCAAGTTCAATCCCCATCCCACGCTCTCCCATCCTTACAAATAATCGTACATGAAGAAAATACGTTCAGGTTTAACACTAGCCTAGTCGATCGAACTCACAGGAAGCTTAAGTTCTTTTCTAAACATCCAATCCTGGCCTAGCTTATTACAAAACAAAGCAACCTCAAGCCTAAACAGGGGGAAATTTCTGAAGTTACCCCTTTTACAGTGAATTAATCTTGGGCAGAAATTAATGAAATATATATGTTCAGGATTTTGCGTTCGCATATTCTTACTTTCTGATCTCTTCTCCAAATCTGCGATGTACCAAAACCGTTTCTTGCAATTCTTTGTTGAATGTTTTTTGAGGGGAAGGGCATTCCGGCTGAAGAAGCAACATATACAATATATATATGTTAAATATGTTCACTTAAAACAATATGAATTTTATTTTATTTTTTAAATTATTTCATCATTTTATTATTTTAAGGATAATACTAAAGCGAAGCTTTTACACATATAAAATGCCTAGCATGAATATATCCATAAAAAAGTTTTACCATTGCAAACTACATTGATTCAACACCATCATTTTCTATAGCTAATTATGTATCTAAATATAACATCAAACTAAGATGGATCTACATTAGTTTAATTTCCCCCTTAAATAGTTATACTCCACATGAATAACATGGATCAATAACATAGGCCATTTTTATTTTTATTTTTTTATTTAATTTTTATAGGGTTATTTGTTATTTTATTTCACTAAGTTAAAATGCTTATGTTACATTAAATTACACATCTCTACCATTTTTTTTAACAGTGATGAGTAAAACGTTTATAAAATTTGCACCTAGATCTCAGCGAAAATGGGAAGCTTGCATAATTTCTATGATCAAATTCTATGATAACATAAAGATTTCTTGAAGCTTCCATCTTTATATTTCCAAAACCATAAACTACAACATTTCTATTGAATTATTTATAATTATATATCCTGCAAAATTTTACAATATTTTTTTTAAATGGGGGTGGCTAGTCCCCTGAAGAAGCATTTATTAGGCCATATGTACAATATATTTACATGAATACAGGCAGATAAACTGTCATATCAATCAACATCAATCTCCATATATCAAATGCACTTCCAAGCAGCATCAAGATGGTGGATCGAACGCAGGCAGGGAGCGTATAAGCCTGCTGCCCCGCCGCTGGACCATGCACACATGTTCATTATTTGTTCATTCGTTGGGAGAGAAATTTCTTGACACTACGACCTCCAATTCAAGTTGACAATTCCTTTTGTTGGATGAAATCTCGTTGTTGAGCTTGGCCTCATCACGTTCTCCACCTATCGAAGAGCATCAATTTCATCGTTCTAACAATCCATCTATTGTTGCATGGAAATCAATCTATCTACTTGATTTGTTACCTAGAGGGAGAGTTGTTGGATAATCTGCAAAGGGAAGTGACAGTCTATATTGTTGGCTACAGGCGGGTGAGGGCAGTGAGGACACATTGGGGGATCTTCCTCATCGTCATTATGCTTGTGAGGTTCCATTAAATCCCAACTATCATTCCTTCTCCTATTCTCGAGCTTGTCCCTATGCAACACAAATTCTAAGCCTACCCGGAAATTCCAACAAAAATGCGAAGATACAACTCCTAAAAGGTTTGTAGCTGAATTGGAGGGAAGAACTAAGATTGGAAGAAACATATTACCAAATTCGAAGACAATCGCAAGAAGGAAATTTGTGAACCCTCTGAACTACTACTTCCCGTTTGCTTGGACTATTGGGTGAGTTGTCCGTCCTTGCCTCTGTCCAATATTGCCTTCATATTCCAATTTAGTTTTTGTTGGAGATGACTTTGACACAGTCCAGGACCAAGTGTGGTTGCAGGTCTTAAATTTCAAATCCTAGATGAGTCAAACCTCAACCTTGCTTCTCCTTCCAATGGCGAAGACTCTAAGGAGGGAGAAGAGGGAGCTTAGCTTTCTTACTATGTGAGTGACAATCCAATCTTGGTAGATAAATATTGATCTTGATGGTATGATTTCCTCCTCCATGAATACTTGAAGGGATCCCAGATCTGTCCGTACGAACTCAATCCCTCAATCCCTCTCGTTGAAGTTATTGCGGATACCAAGGGCAAGAGGATGTGAGACTCACTTGTGATTTAATGACCATGACTGACCGAGCAACCTTACCAATACCTAAGTACAAGAGGGCGCATGGCTATCATGTTGGAACGATGCCCCCTCCTATATAACATCTTGTCCAATTAAGGTACTCACATCTAATAACATTGAATGCACCCAAATTGTAATATTGCCCTTGAGTTTGTTAATTGAACTATGTTTGCATTGGTTAGCTCTAGAGTGTCTGAGATCTAGAATCAGAGAGAAATATATGATGAACATTGCATTGGTTATCTCTAGAGTATTTGAGATCTGGAATCAGAGAGAAATATATGATGAATTTTTGCCAATTTATAGGATGATTTTCCAACTTCTTTTCCCATTAATTTCTATTTGACCTTTCTCCATACTGCGAGTTTGATTAGCTTGTTGGTCTACCATTTTGTTCTAGCTTCTCAAGATGTGATCAAAGTTTTTATGATAAAAGGATTCCAACATGCTCTTGATGCTTTGTAAAAGTAGGTTTAGTTTGTTGGCTTTGTAGGATGCATCTTTTTGCAAAAGATGAATATGAGAGAGTCTCCTATAATAGCAATCATAGGGATTCCAAGGTCCTTGGGTAAGGATAGTCCTAGGAGAAGACTATACAATTCTACCATGTTGTTGGTTTCTCTACCCAACCTCCATGCAAACCTTATTTCTTGATGCTCAACAGGGTCCCATAGGATCCCTCCCCCTCCTGCCACCCCTTCTCTATGGTATTCTATTTTTTATTTTTTATTTTTACAAAGTCAAAATGTTTACATTAGATTATGTTACACATCTCTAACATACTTGGTTGGGGAGCACCTCTCAACTCAATAAAAGATGAGTAATTCTATTTTAAAAATAAAAAATATTAGATTGTATTTAAAATATTATAGTCAAAATATAGAGTCCAAAAAATGGCAACACTGAATTAACTATTTTATTTTAATTATTGGTTTATTTATTTTATTTTAAATTTAATTATTAGTTTATCTCATTTATTTTTATTTTTATTTGTATGTTTTTATGTAATTTGATAGAGTTAAAATGTTAAACAAGACAGTACATTACAACATCTCTACCATACTAGATTGGAGAATACTTCCAAGCCCAAATATACCTAATATTAATGTCTATTTAATATTAATCAAATATTATGAATGTTAATCTAATATTAAAACCTAAAACCTAATATTTAATTGCAAAGCTCAATATTTAAAAAGAAAACTAATATTTTAATGTTGTATTTAAATGAAGGGCACAATCTCTAGACAAATATTTCAATGCAAATTTAAAATATTTATATGGTATATCTAAATGCACAATAGAGAATTTGAATGAGCGTTTACATGTGAAGCCTAAATGAAAATGAAGATTTAAAAGGTGCACACAAGGCAAGCTGCATAATCCACGAATACAATAATATAATCGACAATCCGTAAACAAAAAGTAAATGATTAGAAATTGTTCTTAAAGGTACAAAGATACATCGAAGGAATTTGTGAGAAATCATATTAAAAATAAAATTACTAAATATAAAAAAATAAATAAAAAATTTTGAAATAAAATTACTAAATATAAAAAAATAAATTAAAAATATTTTCAAAATTTTGTAAATGTAATTTGAGAGTATTAATATTTTCAAAATTTTATATCTATTTTAATATTATTTAATTATTGATTATTTTTAATAAATCTATATTGGATTATTCCATACTATTAGTGAGTTATTCTAGGTGGTATGGTTTTTTTTTAATAACAATGACGAGTCAGCCTGCATTCGCGGTTAGCAACGAAAGATGGTTGTCCTTGCTGGGTTGACAACTGAGTTATGATAGTCTTTCCCACCCTATAAAAAAAAACATCTATAGGAAAATATGTGATTTTCTTTTGTGAAAAATCTATATTAGATTATGGAAGATTTAGCCACTTATTTGTTGGTTCACAAACAATGTTACTCAACAATATCTTTACATCTTTATTTTTGAAACCTTAAATTATAATTACATTGTTGCTTTTGAATAGCTTATGTGGCTTGTGGTCTTAGCATTAATTTATAGAATTTTTTCTCTCTGAAAAATAAATTTCATCTTGTTCGTCTCACAAAATACAATATTGTTGATTTAGGAAAATATCGTTATGAAAACCACTACCATGATCGTGAAATTATTTTCTCAATTCTTCCAAACTTCTAAGATGAATTAAGCTAGGATACATGAGATATCGGTAGCAGGCTTGTTGTTTTTAGTTTCCCTATATAACAGTGATGTCACTGAATCGCTTTCTGCAACTTAAAAAACCCCCTGTTTTCATTAGCCGTCTGCAAAAAACACAGATTGCTATTAGAATTTGGAAATGGTAATTATTCCCGCATGTAGAGTTAGGAAAATTAGAGAGTGAGTTAACTGAGTGTTGAGCGTTGAGTCAAGTTGAGTGATGGATGCACTGTTAAGTGCAGTCCATATTTAGAGTGTGACTTAACTGAGTTAAGTGTGTGGGCATGTAAAGATATTTTAGGCAAGTAGCTAGTTGGAAAAGTATAAATACCTTCACTGGGTTCATTGTAAAAATCATGTTTTGTGTGATCAATAGATGAACAACAACTCATGTTTTATGTGTGAATTATGTATGCTTTGTCTCCTCCGACTTTTCAACAAATTAGTACTAGAGAGAGATTACAAAGAGCGAAGGTAGTACATTTTTATGTGTGAATTATGTATGCTTTGTCTCCTCCGACTTTTCAACAAATTAGTACCAGAGAGAGATTATAAAGAGCGAAGGTAGTACTAGAGAAAGATTACAAAGAGTGGAGGAAAATGAATTAACAATCGTTTGTGTGAGGGGAGAAAATACTATAACGCCACTTATAAATTCTATAGAGAGTGTTATAATTCACAAGGGCTCAATGGAGAGCCACGTTAACAATTCTGAATTCAGGTTCACTTCATTATATGTTGACATTTGCATCATGCAAGCTTACGTTGGACGGCTTATGAGACGTAACCTTGTGGGTCATGTTTGTGAAGTCAAAGGAGTAACATAAGTTTTTTTTTGGGTAGGTAAGTACCCACAGTGGATTTGAACCAGTGACCTATCACAAGGAGTGCCTTAATAGTGCACCCATTCACCGTTAATTCAAAGCCCCATGGGCAACGTAAGTTTTACATTAAAGTAGTAATTTTATTACATGAGGTTTATTAAAGTTTTTTTTAAATACGTGAGGTTTATTAAAAAAAAAAATTAAAGGCGCGGTTAAAAAGTTTGAAGAGTTATTAAAGTGTTTTTATACTTCATTAAAAAAAAAAAAAGGTGTCTTGAGATTTTTTAAAGATTTTTTAGGGAGAGATTTATAAAGAAGGTTTTTTCAAGAGAATAAAAAAAAGGAAAAGAGTTTTATTGGCAAGAGAATTTAGGGCTCTCCAAAAGTCTATCTATTTGCATTTTTTTTGTCAAGCATGAGGGGGTTTTAGATGAAGCTTGTGCCTTAGGGGGGCGCATATTGAAAATCATATTTTTCTTCGGGGCGATATGGAAGATAGCATCATGCAATCATGAAAGAATCTATAAAACAAAGGAAAGACCATGACCAACCACTCAAAAATACCATGACCAACTACTCGAAGGGCATGACCAACCACTCAAAAAGGCCTTCTTTGCATTTGAAGGTTGTCTCTCATACATCAGTTTTCTCAATTGAAATGTGGTGGTAGCCCAACTTCATATCAATCTTACTTAAGAATTTGGCACCTTTAAGCTGATCGAGAATTTCATCAACCTAGGGGATCATACCTTTATTGTTGATAGAGATTTTGTTCTAGGCCTCTCTATAATAAATACAAAGTCTCCATGTTCCATCCTTAATCTACACCAACACATTGTGGTCTCTCGCAAAGTAAGGAGTTGAGTCAAATGTGGCCCTTTTGGATGACCTCATGAATATGATGTTTTATTTCCTCATTCTCCAAGAGAGAGCATTTATATTGGGCCATTAGGTAAAGGAGCACCGAGTATCAATTCAATTGAGTGTTTGACTTGGTAGTGCAAAGGCACCCCCATAGGTGAAGTGAAGATATATTTTCATTCTTCTACAATCGTGTGCACCTACTTCTATTCTATAGAGAGGCCTTGTGTTGAGGCTCTAGTGGTTGCACTAACCTTCCTTTCACATTCTCGTCGAACCATGAAGAAGACAAAATTTATAGTTGGAGACATTACTTTTTAGCTTTGTTTTGCTAAGGTCGATGAAATTATAGTAGTTGGAACCACCTTCAGTTCCTTGTAGAGTTAACCCCTTGGAGTAACAATGACACTACATAGTTGTATCCAAAGGGAGAGAGATGCCAACCACACATATTCACAAAAATTTATTACAATAGGTTGAAGAAAATGACCTTTTAACATACATACATACATAAACAAAAAAACAAAAAACAAAAAACAAAAAAACAAAAACAAAAACAAAAAAACAAAAAACCCTAGAGGTCCAAAACCATGACTCAAGGTTTGTGGGTTCCAAAGCGGTTAATTAGTACTCAAGGGCATAAATTTTGCATGCAATGTTTGTTTGGGATGCATATTATCCCATTAGAAAGAACTATACGAGGATTGCAACGTTTGCCTAGGGTGAGGGCATGACAGGGCAACCCTAGCCCCCAAATGGCCAAAATAAATCATTTAGGTCCTCAAAATGGCCCCTGAAATTTGGGACTCGAAAAAACCATAGAAAAATTACCAAGAAGATGAAGAACCATTGAGTCAGTGGAAGAGGTGGGTGGTCATTGATATCCACCTATATCAGAAGGATGCTCCGCACCATACTTTCCCCATTGGTTGAACAACTAATCACACATATTTTGATGAGTGAACATGTGTTTCTCTTTAGGTAAACTCAAAATTGGAATTTCCCATACAAACCATTTGATGTACTTCTCCATTTTGGGAACAACATATTCCATCCAACTCACGAATCTATTAGCCACATACTCACATAAACAATCATTAAGTCCATATTAAGGGGAGTATGAAGGAACAATTCATAAGAAAATATAAAATTATTAATAATGAAAGTAGAATTACTCAAGAAGTCTATGTATGACCAAAGAAGAGGATAATGAGAGAAGTTAGGGATGGAGATCACATAAAATCATATAAGATATTTATGAATATATTCATGGAGATATTGTGGAGAAAGTTAGGGAGAAGCTTCAACCAATTAACCAAATTGGAAATTTGTTATGGGAACCTCAATTCTATAATACGAAGCCTCATGTATTGTATTAGGGTGTGTGAGAATGATGCATCATTATTTGTAAATTAATGAATTACGGCTTGAAGTATTTTTTTGTCGTTGATATTATTATTTTGTTTTCTTATATATCTTTATTTGGTATCAGAGCCTGCAAATAGAAAATTGCATGTGGAGGTGTTGGTATATGTGTGTGCGCACAAAACATTTGTTGATAGTAGCTTATTTGTTAAATTTCCAGAATTTTGTGTGGCTTTCCTTCTTACCCTCCTCAAAATTATATTTTTTTTGGTGTATTTGGTGAAATTGTTGTGCCCACATTGTGTTAAATGTTGAAGCTCTCTGGTAATCTGTTCAGAATCATTTACAATGTATGAATTTTTTAATGTGAATTGTGACGTTGCAATAGCTCAAAAGAATCGAAGAAACAATTTGATTTTCTTGTGGATGTAAAGAATAGTGTTTGGTTTTTATTTATTTTTGTATTCAAGACATCATGAATCTTTTTTTCAACCAAAGTCAGGCTTGTAGAGTGTGGGAGTTGGAAGTCGAAGCATAGACATGAATGTGAGTAGGGTTGCATAGAATGAGCTAGACCGGGTTGCGCCTATTTGAATTAATCCCTTGTTACAATAAAAAAAAATGGATGGAATTCACTTGAAGCTAACTCCTCAGACTCCATCCCAACAATAGTATTCTTTTCAAAGAGTCCAACTCATTAAAATAATTCCGGAGGACACTATTTGCAACTACACTTTTTGCACATGTGGATATTTGTAAGTGCATGGAGGAAGATGTGAAAAATGTTTGAGGTGAGTAAACATTTCACATGAAATTTTTTATATGCATGGCATTAACAAGTTACAGTTTGTTGAATAAGGGTGACTAAAATTTTATAGAATTTTGGTGAACGTGGCAAGGCATTAGCATGGTGTGTGTGAATTTCCATATTTAAGTGGGATACTTATTATGAGAAGTTAGAAGTGGTTATTAATGTGCACATTGAAAATGTTTGTATGCTTAATGGTGCAATGAAAAGAAAGAAAAACTTAATGTAAAAAAAAGTGATATAAGTGTTTATGTCTAGAGATATGTTTAAGGAGACAAAGTCAAAATTATTTTTGGATGTCATTGAAATTGTCAAAGTCAAATGGTAATTCAAGAGCACGTTGGAGTTAAAGTAAGTTAAACTCATGATTTTGTCATTCAAAGTGTCACGAGTTAAATGAATGAAATTTTTTATGTAAAAGCTCAAAGTCGACACTCAAGATGAGTTGAGAGTCCAAGAAACGTTTGTGTTGTAACAAAAAGGGTGCCTTCTTGGTTGAACCCAACACCCAAGCCTTGATTGAATCATTAAGTCAAAATCGATAGGGGGATGAGTTCTTCCAAAGTCATATAAGAAGTCCTTTGAAATTAGCATCTGCTCATTGTTGTAGATTTTCCCACTGTAGATCACCTGGTAATGCAATGTACTAAAGCAAAACACTTGGTCTACTTCTACAAACAATTGAGCAGAAGCTTAATCGAACATGAGAAACATTAAGCATGAACAAATATAACTGAGAATGAGAAGTAATCAACCATAACACAGAAGATATATCACTGGGGAAAGCACCAGCCTAAAACCCCAACTCTGCATTATCATACAGGTGGAAATCTTGTTCAAGTTACAAAAAGAATCAGCTCTCAAGCTATCTTGCTCTCTCTGCAATCAAACAATGCTACTCACAGACTAAATAGACATAGAATATGTCTTCCTCAAACCCTCCAAGCCTCCTATTTCCTTGTGCAGTTTTGATTGGGGTCCAATGATATCACATGTGTGAATTGGCCTCATCTCACTCACTGTAACCTCAGGGCCAACTGCGCAATCCTTAAGGAATACTATTCCTTCTGCATGCAAGGAATATTCACCAAGGAATATCCCAGCAACTGATAGTACATTGTCCCTCCATCTGATCTCAACTGGGTCTCTAGTTGAACTGACATGCATGAGTTATCCATGAGTGAATCTTCAGTATCTGAAATACAGTAGTTACATGCATGCAAGCATTAACTAACTGAACTCTCATTAATTTAACAAATTGTTAAATTAATCTAACTGGACTTGACTATGTTAACTGAGCCAACTAATTACAACTCATCCTTATCTCTTTAACTGATGCATAAATCCCTCAATCAAAGGGGAAACTGTTGCATGTCCTCACATAGGCTTCAAGTTCATAATTCCTTAACTAATTAGCTCAAGATGAATTAATTAATCAATTTACAAACTATTGTTAATATCAAATTCGAATTTTACTTCCTATGTTTAGTCTAGGGACTGACTAAAATAAGAAGGGATCCCGAAATTCTATTTTTAGAAAAGCTATTTTTAGCACTTTCACTTTTCACCCATTGTAGCTAAGATCTCCAATGGCTGAACTGCTATTTATAGCCTGGCTATTTATAGCAGTGCTATTTTTAGCATCTTCTATTTTTAGCATTTCTTGTTGCACATTTCAACACTCCCTCTCAACAAGAAAGGGATTATCAATAACCCCGATCCTGTCTTTGTGGAACTTGAACTTGCATTTTGACAATGCCTTAGTCAAAATATATGCATCCTGCTCCTCGGTCAAAACATACTATAACATCATGATCCTCTTGACCACACAGTCCCGTAGATGATGGTAACGGATATCTATATGCTTGGACCTGTCATGAAACATTGGATTCTCAAAGAGTTTTATGCAACTCTGATTATCATAGTATATCACTGTAGGATCCATCATCTGACCAAACAATCCCACTAGAATCTTCTGCATCCAGATGGCCTCGCATGCTGCCTGACTGGCAGCCATGTATTCAACCTCTATTGAGCTAAGTGCAACTGATCTTTATTTCCTGCTATACCAAGAAACTGCAGCTAAACCAAGGTTGAAGATTCCTCCAGAAATGCTCTTCTGGTTTGATGGACTACTAACCCAATCCACATCTGTGAAACCTTGCAGCTTCACTCCCTCTGTCTGTCTGTACCATAATCCATACTGTGTAGTGCCTCTGAGATATCTCAACACATGCTTTGCTACCTTCCAAAACAGCTTGGTAGGCTGAACCATAGCTTGACTCAGCTCATTCACCGCAAAGCATAAGTCAGGTCGTGTGTTCACCAAATACATAAGTGAAGCCACCAGCTGCCGATAAATAGTAGCAGCTACTAACTCACCTGAAGTAGCATCCTCCTTCCTCCAGTTCCCAGCTAGAGGAGTCTGCATGGGTTTGCACTTCTCCATGTGAAAGCGCCTGAGTATCTCATTGGCATACTTTCCTTGAGACACAAATACTTCCCCATCTTTCTGCCACACTTCCATGCCTATAAAGTAGTGCATGAGGCCCATGTCCTTCATCTCAAACTCTCTTGTAAGGTCCTCCTTGCAATATTTGATCAGCTAATCATCACCTATCAAAATCAGATCATCGACATAAAGTACAATAATTAATGGCTTACCTTCTACCATGATGTGGTAAAGGTTCGCATCTGCTTCACTCTTGGTGAAGCCCAACTCGATGAAATAGCTGTCAATCCTGGTATACCAAGCATGGGGTGCTTGCTTCAGCCCATACAGTGCTCGCTTGAGCTGGCAAACATGCGACTCACGATCGAAGGTCTCAAATCCTTCAGGCTGCTCAATGTATACCTCTTCCTCAATCTTCCCATTGAGGAACGTCGTCTTCACATCCATTTGATGGATCTTCCAACCCATCTGAGCTGATAGAGCTATCATCGATCTGATAGATGAGTCCCTTGCTATGGGAGCAAAGGTCTCATCGTAGTCGATCCCCTCAAGCTGTGAGAAACCTCGGGTAACAAACCTTGCCTTGTGTTTCTCAAAACTGCCATCAGCTACCTGATTTACCTTGTAAAGCCATCTGGAACTAACCACTAACTTGTCCCCAAGTCTAGGGACAACATCCCACACACTGTTCCATATGATAGAATCGTACTCTTCTACCATTGCATCAACCCAGACTGGTTGTTGCACTGCCTCCTGAAAAGAAGAAGGTTCGATCGCTACACACTCCCCAACCAAGGCCATGTAGCCAGTGTATCTCTCAGGAGATCTCCTCTGTCTGCATTGAGAGGATGGATGCCCCACATTCTCTCTCGCATCTAGCATCAATCTGTCAGCTTCCCGCGAGCATTTCCACCTGTCTCCGGAAGACTCTCCAGGAGTGGTGGTCTCCACTACTGGATCCTCTGCATGTGTCTGATCCACATCATTAAGAAGCTCCTCCTCCTTTGGAACTAAAAGTTCATCATCAACATGCAACTTGAGCTCCCTCTCAAGTGATACTCGCATGGCTCTCTGCTTGTTGAACTTCAGATCCTTGCGCACTACGGTCCTCTGACTGGCAGGCAGAAACACATGATAGTTGTGGGGTGTATCTGTGTACCCCACAAGTATCCCCAACTCAACTGTTGGGTCTAGCTTCTTCCGAGCATCTTTGGTCACATGATAGAAAACTGGTGATCTAAAGATGCGGAAGTGACTCACATCTGGTCGCTTCCTCGAAAAAGCCTCCATAGGTGTCTTCATCCCCAAAATACGATGAGGACTTCTATTCTGAAGGTACACTGCTGTATTGCATGCCTCAGCCCACAGATGAAGTGGTAGGCTTTGGTCATGCAACATCGCTTGAGTTTCTCCAACAATAGATCTATTCTTCCTTTTAGCCACCCCATTCTGTTGTGGGTTATGAGGTGTTGTCAATTCCCATTTAATTCCTTCTGCTACACAGAAGTCTTTAACCCACTGGGAAACATACTCTCCACCATTGTTGCTACGCAAGGCTTTTACTTTATTTCCGGATTCTTTCTCTGCCAAGGCTTTAAACTCACAAAACCTCAAGAAGGTTTGATCCTTCTTTTTCATAAAGTAGATCCAGCATCTACGAGAAAAATCATCAATAAAAATAACATAGTACCTTTGCTTAGCGGTGGAGGCTGTAGGGAATGGTCCACATACATCTGAGTGAACTCGCTCTAGGATTGCTCCAGCTCTACTATCTCGATCCTGAAAGGAACTTTTGCACACTTACCCATGGTGCATCTTTTGCATGTATTTGTTTGCTCCAGTTTTCCCTTGGGTAAGCCGATAGAAATTTGTTGCATGATCTTCAAGGCCCCGTGATGCAAGTGGCCTATTCTCCTATGCCATAGCTCGCCAACGTCTTGGCTTTGCATCACCTTTGCTTTGGAACTCAGCGCAGCACAGTCATCTACCTCCAACTTGTAGAGATTTTTTACTCAAATCCCTATTCGCTTGGTCTGTCTGGTGCTGATATGCCTAAGGAAAACTTTTCCTTTACTAAAGACTATATCATATCCTTTATCTTCTAGCATAGCAACAGACACAAGATTCTTTTTCAAACCTAGTACATACTTAACAGCAGATAGGGTGAGAGGAGCACCACGCTCCCTCTGAAACACAACTGTACCTTCACCTGAGACACATTACTTTCCATCATCGCCCATCTCTATCCGCATCTCGAGATCCTTCTCCTCCAATGTACTGAAAAGATTCTTGTCACCCAACATGTGGAAAGAAGCTCCACTGTTTAGGTACCAAACACATCCCACTGTGGATGAAACCATGCATGCGATAAGCGAGAAATCCAGCTCAAATTGTGAAGCTAGTGCATCACCATCAGATCCCTTTGAGGAACCCTTCTTGGATTTCTTCTGTGGAAAATTCATAGCATAATGGCCCACTTCATGACAGTGAAAGCAACGCACCTTCGACTTGTCAACCTTCTTCCGACCATGAGAAGATTTGGATTGGGACACCTTCCCTTTCCCTTTCTTAGCTTTACTCGCTAAAGCTAAATTTTCTTCATCATCTTGTTTTGATGAAGATCCATCCCTGGTGCTTCGCCTTATCTCCTCCTACATCAAATCCGACCAAAGTCATTCCCAATCTGGCAGTTTCTCTCTTCCATTAACCGAGTCCTGGTAGCTATGCTAGCTCTTAGGAAGACCGAGGAGTGCAAGACTCACCATGTCATCATTAGTTGTCACGATCACCATGCTTCCAATCTCATCCCTGCAGGTGGTGAGCTTGTTCAGGAACGTAGAAATTGTGTCGCCATTTTCGCACTTGATCTTTCGAAGTTTATCTTTCAGCACCAGCTTCCTCTGATCACCGTTATTCTGATAAATATCTTTCAATATTTTCTACATCGAAAACGAAGTCTCCTTCCCATGGAAGCTCGAGACAATGTGATCTCGAACTCCCTCCAGATGACTCTCCTTGCTCTAGCCACACACTTTTTCCATTCCGCCAGTTGAGTAGCATCAGTGGGCTTCTATACTTCTTGATCAATGAAGTCCTTTAGGTCGTTATCTTCTAATACTGCCTCCATGCGATCCTTCCAGGCTATATAACTTGAACTGCCATCAAGGGAATATTCGAGTCTCAAACCACTGAACGACATCGATGATATAGATGTGATAAGAACTCAATTGAATATTTAGAAACCAAACTTCGAACTTCTCATGCTTGTATATTGTTCTTCCTTGATCACCTTTGCTCTGATACCATGTAGATTTTCCCACTATAGATCACCTGGTAATGCAATGTACTAAAGCAAAACACTTGATCTACTTCTACAAACAATTGAGCGGAAGCTTAATCGAACATGAGCAACATCAAGCATGAACAGATATAACTGAGAATGACAAGTAATCAACCATAACACAGAAGATATATCACTGGGGAAAGTACCAGCCTAAAATCCCAACTCTGTATTATCATACAAGTGGAAATCTTGTTCAAGTTACAAAAAGAATCAGCTCTCAAGCTATCCTGCTCTCTCTACAATCAAACAATGCTACTCACAGACTAAATAGACATAAGATATATCTTCCTCAAGCCCTCCAAGCCTCCTATTTCCTTGCGCAATTTTGATTGGGGTCCAATGATATCACATGTGTGAATTGTCCTCATCACACTCATTGTAACCTTAGGTCCAATTGTGCAATCCTTAAGGAATATTATTCCTTCTACATGCAAGGAATATCCTAGCAACTGATAGTACATTGTCCCTCCATCTGATCTCAACTGGGTCTCTGACTGAACTGACATGAATGAGCTATCCATGAGTGAATCTTCAGTTATCTGAAATACAGTAGTTACATGCATGCAAGCATTAACTAATTGAACTCTCATTAATTTAACAAACTGTTAAATTAATCTAACTGGACTTGACTCAGTTAACTGAGCCAACTAATTACAACTCATCCTTACCTCTTTAATTGATGGATAAATCCCTCAATCAAAGGAGAAGTTGTTGCATGTCCTCACATAGGCTTCAAGTTCATAATTCCTTAACTAATTGACTCAAGATGAATTAATTAATCAATTTACAAACTGTTGTTAATATCAAATTCGAATTTTACTTCCTATGTTTAGTCCAAGGACTGACTAAAATAAGAAGGGATCCCGAAATGCTATTTTTAGAAAATATATATTTAGCACTTTCACTTTTCACCTATTGTAGCTAAGATCTCCAATGGCTGAACTGCTATTTATAGCCCGGCTATTTATAGTAGTGCTATTTTTAGCATCTTCTATTTTTAGCATTTCTTATTGCACATTTCAACAATTGTAAGAATCATTAAATTTGGTGCATTTTCAACATCCCCATCATGTTGAAGCAAAAATCAAGCGAGCGAGTACAAGTGATCATGTTAAAGACCAAAAGGGTAAAGGAGGAAAACATCTTCAAAATGCAACTATAGAAATTAAATAATTTTAAGAGTGAAACTATGAATTTCACAACAAAATTGAAATACTTGAGTGGAATTTACAACAAAATCAAAACATAAAAATGGTTGACATATTAGAAGCAACAAAAGATCTTCAAAATGAACTAGATATGAAAGAACAAGTCATTGGTGCACTCAAGATAAAATTGCGGCAAAAACAAGATCTACTTGATGCAAGATGTATAGAAAATATAAATGCAATATGTGACATAGAATATCTCATCCGAACAACAAATTTAATTTGTGAAACAGATGATCTCATCTAGTAGGTTGATAAAAGTTGTGACATAGTGGAGCTACTAAATAAAAATGATGCAATAAGTTGTACTGCAGATCTAATAGAAAATTTTGATGCAACATGCGATATAGATGAATTGTTAACAAAATATATAATAGAGATGATTGATGCTCAATGTGATATTGATGACTTAGTGAATCAAGCACAAAATATCAGCAGTAGTAGCAGGTGTGAAGAAAAAAAACAAGAAAATGGTCTTTCCAAAATTGTGATTAGACCTTGGAAGAAATTTCGTTCAACAAAGGTCGACATGACTTGAGATACACCAAATAAAGAAACTTTTATATTCCAAATTTCTCAAAACCAGCTCAGTTTGTAAGTGCAGGTTTTCTAGCAGTTATCTAGAATCTTATTAAAAAGTGTAAGCATTGTAAAATAAATGGTCATATGGAGAGCCAGTGCTTTGACCTCCATCCTTGTCTTCATTGTAGGAAGGCAAATCATCTATAAGAGAAATTTCAAATGAAGAAGAAGACTAAAATAACAGTTAATTATGGATGGATAAGCCCTTGGAGATGGAATCTAGAAGTAAAGAAGTTGCATAAGTCCTACAATCTACTCAAGGAAGAGGTAAAGATAAAGCTTCCTGAAGTATTCAACAAAACTAAAAGTTTTCAACCAGGTATCTATAAAAAAGAAACTCTCCTACACCTTGGGGGGGATTTCAAAAATTAATTGCAGATGATCATTTGTCAAAAAAAAACCACATGTTGTCTCTCCTTTCAACTGACATGTAAAAACCCTGGTAAAAAATCCATGTAATAAAATTTAATAAAGGAAAAATAATAACCATGGTCACGGGACACGTATTCCAAGCTGAATGTTGGAAAAAAATACTAATGTGGATGTACCACTATTTATTGCCACTCCTTCTGCTATTGTCGCTACCATTGTCCACTCTCACTTTACTATTATTTCTACCATAGGCTTGCAATCTATCGTTGCTCACATGTTGCAACTAAAAACATCCTCAACACTCTCACTATTCAAACTCTAGAAATGTCATCTTATTGAATTGTCACAACATCATTGTCAAGGGGACATTGTCACAACATCACTATCATCATCACTACCAAGAAGGGATTGTCACAACTTCATTGTCAAGGAGATACTGTCACAACATCATTGTCATTATCACTGTCAAGGAGGGACTGTTACAACATCATTTTCAAAGAGATACAATCACAACATCATTGTTATAGACATATTGTCACAACATCATTGTCATAGAAATACTATCACAACATCACTATCAAAGATAAATTGTTACAACATCATTGTTATAGAGATAATGTCACATTCATAGAGATATTGTTATGTAACAAGATTCACTGCTATATCAAAGTAAAATCCAAGTCACTATCAAATAAATTCAAGCCATTTTCATATAGAACGTCGTCTCATTGTTACAACCGTACAAGATCACTACCATATCACTGTTATACAACAAGGTCACTTCCATATAAGGTTTTTTCCAAGTCAATGGTTACTGTTGTATCAAGGTTCTTTATCATATACCAAGAACATTGTCATGAAAATTAAAGGCATTTTCATGTAGATCATGGGCACTTTCATAAGGTTTTTTCATACAATATCATTGTCATATAGGAACATCTCAGTCATATTTTCATAATTTTCATGAAGGCATTGTCATACATTGTCATAGAGTTATTAAAGATGCCACAAATCTAGGTCACATCAAACATAAATATTGTAAATACCATATATAATTGTCAAGTGAAACTAGCACACATGTCAATGTTATACGTACTTTCATTTATCATTGTAATGCCATCCACATTGTCATATACATTATTGTCTCATTGTTATATGGATTTCTTAGAGCACTATCACATAGAGACAGATTACATGCCACGAAAATATAGAGCGAACCTTAAAAGAATAGCGAGCCACTGAAGTAACAAGTGGGCCTCAAATAACAAAAAGTGAAGCACATATAATAGAATATGTTCAACAAGAAAACAAATCCTCACAAATTGCAATGCGAAGCACGGAAGCAATGCATGTTACAGGTTAAAATACGAGCCACAAAAAAATCAAGCTACAAGATAGAGTATACGAACCTTTGAAATATGTGAGTCGCTTGTGTATGCAATACAAATCACAGAGGGATGTGAACCATTGTGAGAGCAATATGAACCACAGATAAGTTGATGCAAGTTGCATATAATACATGATTGTTGATGCTCGAATAGGAATTGCTTCAATTATACTTCTTTCTCTCCCCAACATCAAGAAGAAGCAACATTTATCCATATAAAGAGTGCCCCAGAACCTGTGGATTATCTTCAGCAAAACATTAAACTCAAACCAACACCAAAACAAGATCAAATACATCTTGAAACAATTCCAAACTAATCATAGCGAGAATTATTCATGTTAAATGTTCCATAATTATGTGGATTTGATGGTTGAAGACTTCTTGGAAACTTATAGCAAGGTAAACTTGAGATCCTTTGTAAGCTCGCAGTCATTTTAGAAAGATGATGCACCTTTTATAAGACGAATTAACTCCTCCACACAATGTGGACTTCTTTGATCCACGTATAAAAGAAGGAACCAACTAAACCTTTACAAAATCACACTTCCAGTCTAATCTAACAAACTTCCTCAGGACCATAGAATAATTGTAGAAATATCAATATCCAAACACATTTTGGAAGGCAATGATATCGATTTTTATAGAGGTCAAGTAGACCTTGAAATGGTTGAAATCCTATACCAAATAAAATTAATCCAATCCTTTAAATTAATTCAATGATTTTTGGTATTGCACAACAACCATAGAGGTATATTGGATGGAACTAGAAGGTCACAAACCAATGAAACCATCAAAACATATTAAGACAAAATCCCTTATGTACAACTTTGTCCTCCTTGTGATATTAGACCATAGAGAATTCAAAATTTGTTTCACGTTGAAATTTATATATTTGAGAGCATAGTGAATGGCCCTATATAGATTAGAGGGAATGTTCTTGAAGCAAGTTGACCTCGGTATTGGAGGGAATTTGAAATTTTTAGTTTCGAATAAAATGGAGCCAAAACTTTGATACCCTTAAAGTAATTTGAATATTGACTTTTAATTCAAGTTTGACTCCCTTCAACGAATTATATTAGACACACATGTTTAATTTGATTAATAAGAACCTTATTAATGATATTTCCATACAATATCATTAATGAGTTTCTATTTGCTTTTCAAGAGTCTAATTCTGAGGATTTTTTTAAGGAAATTGATGAACTCAAAATGAGACCGGATGAATCAGTGGATGATTTTTCCAAGAGGTTTCTTAACATCTGTTATAAAATTCCCAAGAAAGACGGGATTGGTATCATGTAATGAGATAATTTCTTCGTCTATTCATCATTTCTAAGAGGAAATTTGAATTTGAATTGAACGTGGACACTAAATCATCATAGGGTTCCAGTATATTATGCTCACTAATTGCATTATGCCAACATTTGTTTTACATGTAATTCAAAGACAACCACAGATTGCAAAGGAGGAAATGGTTGCCCTTCATATCCCTTATCCTCCTTCGTCTCCATTGACAAATGAAATTGATTCTTTTCCTAATACGCATATATTTGTTGTTGATGAAGTGATTAATGAGGAAACTTTCCCTGAAAAGGAGTGGATTTTTCTTGATTTAGAAGCTCAATTAAACTCTGATGAAGTAGAGCAACCCCAATCTAATAATCTCATCGATAAGTTATCCCATGACAATCATGTTGATGAATCTCAAATTGATGATACTTGTCTTTCATCTTTCCATGATATGCTCTTACCTTCGCCTCCCTGTCATGACCAAGGATCTGTATTGGGTGACAATGGATGTTAAATTAATTCCCCAGGGCATAACATACATGTTGATTTGTTGCTTCCTCAAGCTAACACTATCGTGCGATATTTGAGTCTTGAACCAGATTTGGGTGGAATTGATGTCTCTTCACCTGAGTCTTTTCATTTTTTTCAACCTGATTTATTTCATAACACTGTTGCACCAACAATTTGTCCAAATCCTTCAAATATTTATCGTGTTGGTTTTGATTATGATCAAGTGCATGATAGTGTTGCCTCATAATCAAAAGATGAAAATATTGAAAACCTTGTTCACAATCTCTTACATCTACAATCCGTAACAAGTGAAGAGGAAGATTTTGTATCTCGAAAAGCTCAAGGTAGCCCTCTGGTTGATTCATCTTCATTCTTAATCCTTGAAGAGTCTCATAGGTTAGATACCAGATCTGATCAAATTAGTGGCTTTGACGATTGTCACCCTATCAATAATGTCTTCACTAATATTCCTGATGATGGTTTTCCATGTTCACTTGTTGACCTCACTAAGCCACCAAAATTTTATTATCAACCTTCTGATGGTTCAAGGACTCATTAGGAAGTTGAGGCACTTTAGCTTTTGTCGATGGTTATGTCAGGTTATCACGATCTTTATAGGACCTTTGGAGTAGGTCAAATTAGGGTTTCCTCACAAGACTCTCATTTCAGCACCATCTCACTAGATGAAAGATCGATTATGAAAGATCTTGATATGAGTGATGTTTCGCTGAGAGAATATTTTCAGCTTCTATCAGTCGCTATGCACCACCCCTTGTACTCTGATTTGTTTGTTGAAGAGAGTACGTCGACTATTGTTTCAAATCCTTCTGATTCTCTCCTAGCTCGTGTAGATTGTGATCAAGTACAAGTTGGTGTTGTCTTACATTCCATTGTATGCAAGTGAAGAAACCACATAACTCATCTCTTTCATGATACTCATCTAGTTTATTCATCTCCATATAATCTTTTGAACTACCAATCCATCAATATTGAAACATTTGGTCAAACAAGCAATACATTCAATGATGATTTTGCTATCATAGCTAATGATGATCGTGTGCATTCATCTGTTGATCTTATGAATCCACCAATATTCAATGATCTACCATTTGAAGGTTTAGAGAATTGTTAGAACAGTGAGGTGCTTCGACTCTCACTGATGGTTGTGTTAGGCCCTCATGTCTTTGATAAAATAAATGAACAAGCTCAATATAGGGTTTCTAAAATTAAGGTTTTTTATGAATGTTCTTTTTTTAGAAACTCTCAAGGTTTTCAAGTTGGTCATTTCAAATATCATGATAGAATTGTTGATTGGTTGGAAGAGTCTTTTTTGGCGAATTCCTCTGCAAGCAGGTGAGATCTAGTCTCTCTTGCGTTGGATTTAGGGTCAAAAACAAATGGATGTATGCCATGGAGAAATGATCAAGGTATTTGTTGTCACCTAAAGTGTACACCTAAGGAGCAACGCTTAAAGTGGGGGTTGTCACTCTAATGCCTACTCACTCTGTTTAGACTCTCTCCTAGATAAGTTAAGGGGTGGTATTCCCTAAATATGGATGGAATGGGAAATTGTTGGAACAACGAGTCCTTGGAGACTAAGGGAAAAATCACTACTTCTCTAGGCAAATTGAATTATAATAAATTAGCAAGTGTGATTATTAAGTGAGGAAATTATAACTTAACAATATGAAACAATTGAGATCCATGAGGCAATATCAATATTATCAAATAGAGACCAGTGCCTAATGAACAATGTTCAATATATATTATATCACTTACAAAAAAAGATTTCAAGTTCTAGATAAGTAGTGTTGTAAGAAATATGTTAGTACAATGAATCAAAGGATTATAAGCAACTAGAATATGAGAAATAATACTTGATGACATATTGCAAGGAAATATAAATGGCCAAGTACAATAATGAGAGATAAAACTTGCAACTAGATGAACTAGCTCACAACTCTAGATACAGTTACCCAATGATGAAAATGAGGAAGTGCAAGATGAATGCAAGACTTATCTAGGTGAAATGCAAGAATATTGGTTACTTTTAGTTAAGATCCCTAATCTAAGTGAAATCCTTCTCCTCAATTGTTTTGAAGCAAGTCTCACCCAAGGTTGTAGAAAGAAGGTCTAAGAAAGGAGACTAGGACCTCATTAACAATACCTCCTCTTGCTTCTAATGACCCAATTCCCTCCATTCCTACAAGGGATTTCCCACAAGATAACTGCAAGGTCACTTGCTTTAACCATTGAGCAAGGGTCAAACATCGAAAATTGTGTGGAGAAGGGACTCCTAACTTTCGATCAACCAAGCTTATGCTCAGAGGTTAATTTTAATATTCAAATTAGAGACTAAGATGTGAATGAAAATGCTTGTGCAAGATGCAATTTGATTTATTCAATGAGATTACAATTCGAACAATATACTTCAATATCAAGATCACTTATAACCAATATTGTCCAAATATCACTAAGAAATTACAAGATTTCAATAGTATTTCAATATAGCTTCAAGATGTCAATATATTTGAACCATAATGGAATATATTACTTTAAACACAAGAGTGCAAGTAAATGAAGATATTCCAATGAAACTCAATAAAAAATTATATGACAAATAAGTGATAAGATGTTAGAGAAAATCACGATCCTTTAGATGTTTAGTGTGCTTATTAAATGTTCTAACTTATTAGACAGTTGAACAAAGTAAAGACTTTTAGATATATCACACTTATAGAACAGAAAATGAGATTGCTAACATTGATTAGAGAGACTACTTAGATCAACAAATTTGCAAGAGAAACTAGACCAAGTAGCAATGATTAGAAAGTGTAATGCAGAAAACGTAATCAAATCTAGGGTGCAACTATGTTGCAGCTAACTAATATATGAAATGAGCTAATGAGCTAACGAGGGTCTAATGCACCTATGAATTAGCGAAGAGAGAGAGTCGAAAAACAAGATAAAAGGTTAGCCCTGACAATACTTGAGTGAAACGAATGTGTGCCATTGCAAGGAGCAATAAACAATATCCAATGTGCAATTTTGGTTGTTGGAAACAATATACCATGCCTCAAAAGTGCCACTTTCAAGATATGATCAGACTATTGTAGGATAAGTTCAATCAATATCAGCCTACAAGTATTCAAGAAAAAAAGTTAGGATAGTTTATCAAACTTCTTGTGAGTAATGTGAGATGAATTTTTATTGTTTTAGGCCTTTCTCTTATTAGTTTTCTTATGTGTGATTAAGGTCTGTAATGAATGCCTCGGATCTGATTACTTATTACAGTTTACAATTAACAAGATTTAATCAAGGAACAAGAGTCAAAACAACCACCTTTTGCTATCTAGGATTAAGAGATCAACAATTAATATTAATTATGCACAAGACATCTGAAAATCCTCACAGCGTAGTCAAATCAATTAGGTTAGAAACAAGGCATATAGAGATTGAGACGACATGTTTGATTTTAAGTATTTCAAGCTCCTTTGTGATTAGATTTGAACGTTGAAACCCTTAATTATGATGTACTTCAGGTGTAGAGGGTTATGGCCCTTTAGAATCCCACGACTAGGTAAGGAACAAGGAAAAAAGATAAGATTAACAATGGTGAATTATGTGTGATTTGTTCACTTATTCAAGTTGCAAATTTTAAAACCCTTAATTATGGTGTTATCATGATGTGATGGGATTATGGCCTTCCTTTAAGGCTTACGACTATGAAGGATGAGGCTATTTAGGCCTGCGGAAAATCCATGTACAATAATGTGACAGTGAAATGCAAGGGGGGTGGCCTAATCTCAAATCAATGATGAAATCCTCCAAAAAAAAAAGAATACCCCTGCAAAAGGACCACAAAGATCAACTTTGAATCAAATACAATAGTCTAGAACCCAATGAGGCATGCAACTAAGTCTCGAGGAAGTCCTATAAGTGATCAACTCTACAATGTCTTAATCACAAACCCAAATTAATGATAAAACCCCTTGTAAACAATGTATTTGAGACTGCAACCCAAAAAAGAATTAATATGTAAAGTCAGTGATTAAAGTGGAAACCATTAACAAGTGTGTGGATATGGTTTTAGCTTCAAATAGGCCTGTATTAAGGCCAAAACTCAAATGGATGATCAGGGATGAAAGGAGGCCTCTCCTAGGCCTCTAAACAATTGATATTATCCCTTCAAAATGATAATAGATCTTTGAAAATTGTGGATTTTCTTTTGATTTGTATTAAAAGGAAACCAATGATACAATCTTGATGTGAGAGGATCAACCTTTACAGAGGTGTATGTTGTCCCTGCAAATGAAATCGTTAGCATTCAAGAGACTATACAATGGTTAAAGGACCCTAACCCTTGCGACTAGTTTGGAAATTGTAGAAAATAATTCAGGGATCTATATTCAAAGGATTAAGTATAAATCCTCTCAAATCTTCCTGCAAAACAAGGATTGGTGACAGAATAATAAAACCAATAAAATTTCTTTCTCAAATCCTTGCAGTTATGATCAAAGGCAGTTTTCTTGGTAAAAACCCCTCCAAAATGGGTTGCGGTTGAGTGAGAATGAGTGGAAACAAGCCCTAAACCATGTGACTAAAGCAATAGAGACTGATTGGGCACATGGCTAGGTTAAAAAGGGTCGAATGACCCTTGAAACTACTTAAAATGAGCCTTATAGCCAGATCTTAGCCCTCAAAAAATTTTAATGGTACCTGCAAATAAAATTTTATGGCAAGAATATGACTATTATAGCCACAATATTTTACAAATAATTTTGAAATTTAAACCCTTGCGAGAAATTCTAATTTCCAGAAAGATGAGCCCTCTTTAGGACTTGCGGCTTCCTAAATAAGGTGTATGTTGAGGAAAAAGGGCTTGATGCGGGTGGATCTAGGCCTAAAAAGCCCAGAACTTGCCCTAATTTAGGTGCAGCCTTAGCAGATATGAAAAACGGGTCCATATTGGGTGAGGGTTAGAGCCCTCAAAAAAATTGATCTCTCCTTTGATGTATATCAAAGCACCAACAAAATAAAATTGAAATATATATATATATATATATATATACAATGAAAAGGGAATTAATTACAAGGGTTAGAGAGAAACTATTCACAATAAATAAATTACAAAAATTTACAGAAAAAGAAAATCAAAGGCTATTGTAAGCAAATATATCAATTTATACTACAAAGTAGAGATTCAAAATTTTATAATAATTTTCCCTTTAGTTGGACAACAAAGTAAACCCCCTTTAATGAAATCATATGATGGGTCTTTAAGGAAACCCACTATGGGTTCTTCGTTGTTGTAAGCCAAGGAGATGAAGGTTCAAACAAGAACTTCTTCAAATGCTTGACACTCGATATGAATATTTTTAACACAAACTCAAAGATTTTGTTAGATCCAATAGGGGTAAGTCACATAGTGAAAAGAAACTCTAATGGTTCAAACAAGAATCCACTAGAGCTAGTAAGTAAATAATGTTTCCAACCCAAATATAGGTGAAAACTAGCAACTATAAATCCAAAAGGCTACAGAACTTAACAAATTAAAATAAAACATATAAATTTAAAGCATCATCAAATTAAATTTACCACAACCATGGTGAAGAGATACACCATAATATTTCCCTCAAAGGCTTTACTTTATTATTGATCACAAAAAAAATTAATGAGCTACCATATGTTAGAAAATTATATATTATAGAGCAATGGAACACATAAAATATTGCAGAAACACAAACACAGAAAACTCATAAAACAAGAAAGACACAAATATACGTGGTTCACCTAGTTTAGGCTATGTCCACGGAGAAATAGCCAATCCTTCCTTTTATATTATCCAGCAAAATGAAGAGATACAACCTACAAAAAATTCATTGTAATTTCCTCTTCACTCTCACACAGTCTCTTCTCTCTTTCTCACTTAGAATACACAAATTTTCCCAGCCATAATACAATTCCCTCATATATAGTGAGGGGTTGCCTTCTAGGGAAAAAACCCTAAATTAAACATAGCTTCTACCATTAGATCATCTTCCTAATGATAAACTCAGATTGACTATGAAATTAAAATATTTTACAAGGAAATTTTACATCTATTTTTAGCTTCGGGGGTGTTGCCCCATAACCTTTGCCAAGGGGGGCTCATAAAATCGTCATTCCGCCCCCTGATGGCGATCAAACGGGCAGCGTTGTCGGCTCGTTACAAACTAGGCTCCAACACGACAATACCTCTAAATAAAGACAATAATCAAGCTCCAAACCCAACACCAGATCCAATACACCATCTAAAGATGTGTTCAATGAGGAGTCTCTGGCTCAAATTTATAGATATATTAGAGATCTAGATCCCCCTCCAAGTGGAAAATGGCTAGGTCCAAAGGTGTGCACAATTTTGACTTGATCTTGGAGAATAACGGCTAGTTGTTGCTTGATCCATGCCAAAATTATATCTTGTCCTTCAATCTGGAGAGAAAATTCGAATTTGTTGATGAAGCCATTTTTTCTTAGTACAAAAAAATATTATTTTGAACTTTTTTCCTCAAAAAATCACTTTTGACTTAACCACCATGGTCCAAAGGCTTTATTTTTCTTAAAAAATTAATTTTTCACTTAATGGAGGACCTTGAAAATTTAATTTCTTTTGTACCCAAGAATTTTTTTCAACCAAATAGTCCTAGAAAAAATAATTTTCTTGAAAAATAATTCTTCTCCAAAAATTTGTTTCTCTGCGTGTAGAGAAATTTATTTTCTCTCAATTTTTATTTTTTTACTATTTTCTCGCTAATTTTTTGTCGTTTTTTGCCAGAAAATCAAAAATAAAAATTATTTGAGGGGAAAGGCATACTTTCAACCCCCAAAAGGTGTCTCAACACAAAGTTGAGGTAGTATTATACCCCCTTCAACTTTTACAAACATTTGATTTTACAATTTACATCCAAATAATAATTAAATTTCCAATTAATTGGAAATATTAATAATTAAAAATATACACTTAGATTTAACCAAATTCTGTGAGACTCAAGACATGATCTGGTATGATAATTACACATAGAATTGATACACTAGGACTTAGTTAAGACATCACCATCGAGCCCCACCCCAGCTATGGAGTATGTTTGGGAGAAAAACTCTGCTAATTATTCATGTTTAGAAACACAAATAATTAGTGAGGTTAAAAAACTCCCTAGGTGTGTTACATGGATTTATAGTCATACTAGAATCATTTTTACAAAGGCCACACAAGGTTGAAGAATTTAGGTTTACATGACTTGACAAATTGTTGAAAGTTAATGATGATCTTTAGCTACTTGACTGCTCAAGCATGATGGAGTTCTTTGAAAAAAAAATGTATGTTGCTATAAGGTGGTTGACACGAAGTGGTAAAAAATGTCCAATTTTATCATTTTGTTTATCTGGATAGAGTTTCACCCTGGTTAGAAAAAACTTTTCTAGCATGCTTTCCTGCCAATAGACGTGACCTTGCTCTTGTGTGTATTTTACATGTAAACATTTTTGTTTTTGCACAATACTTTATATTAGTTTTAATCGTTGACATTTTTGGTTTTTACAGGTTGGGAATAGTTGCAGTAGCTGCATTGGAAGTTTGACTTCACATGTATTGATCTCCTCTCTAGTTAAATTAGGGTTTTAGGTTTATCTAGTTAAGGTTTACTTATTAGGGTTTTCTTGTTAGAGTTTGCTTGTTAGGGTTTTAGGTTTAGGCTAGTTATGGTTTAGTCATGCTTTTGTTGTATGTTCTTTATTGTAGGTAGTTTATTTTGTTGCATGCCATTTCGCATTTATCTTGCATTCATGTTCTTGCATGGTTGTTCACTGCTTTGCATTTACAAAATGTCTGCATAAGCATAACATGGCTATTTTGTTGCAGTTAGTTGATTTTGCATTGCACTGCATTATTTTAATGTATTACATGTAGCTTTGTTCACTGCATTGCATCATGCATTCATTTCACACTTAACATTTCATTTGTTTGTTGTCGACTGAGCATTGCATTTGTTCTCTATGTTGCATGGCACTACATCAGCCTTCACTAGCCTTGTTATATGCATGCTCCCTACAAAATGTGTATGTCGCAATAAGCTCCCCTTATGCTCCTTTGCACATGCTAAAAACCTAAAAGATATTCTTTGGTCACTTTTCCCTAATGTTGAAATGTTAATTCAATGGTTGCGTGTGGTTGTAATGGTTGCTCCAAGAGGCATCCTCTCATAGATCCATTTATTAAAACCATGTCCTAAACATACTTCCTATGATTCTGATCCATTAACAAGGAAAATATGAAAAGGTACTTGTGGGGAATCCTAATCAGTTCATATGACATATATTTGTAACATTTACCCTCTGTTCAAAATGGTCCTAAATATTTCAATGCTATGTTTTCATTGTCCACTTTTCAGTTTGAGATATGATGTGGAAACATGGCATGAGGGAAAAACTAAGTCATAAAATTCCTTTAGTTTCCAAACGCAAGGAACAACCTCTCTTTCCTATAAAATAAGTCGGGATCCCTCATCTTCCCTAGTGCAATAAATGCTCAATAAATGATGCCAATGTGCATGTAAAAGAAAATTAATTAAATAGAGGGAAAAGGATGGAGAAAGGCTTGGTGCACAGAGAGGTGATGCAAGAAACTTTGCCAGGGTATGAAACAAACCTGTTGGTAGCGAATAAATGCTTGTGATTTCTTGAGTGACTCTGCAAGTGTACTAAACAAGCCTGCTAGTAGCAGAGCAACACCAAAAACTCACTTTAAATTTCTGAATACAATAAATCCTTCGTCATGTTCTCTACATTATTGTTGAAGGCGGATAGGTGTGATTTTTGTTTCAGTGTGTAAACCACAATAGGACCTAGCTACAAGATAGGTGAATGATGCATATTTAAAAGGTAGGGTAACTTAAAGTGGTACGCGTGGTGTCTTGTTCAATACTTTCTTGTAATATTAACCTTAATCAATTTATCAAAGGGATGTAGCTAGAGATGTTGAATTCTACCAGTGGTTAGCCAATTGTTGTAGCCGCTACAACACCACCTAAAATTTTTAGCCTGTATATCTAAATTTTGTTTCCCCCTATGCTTTTCAAAGCCTTAACAAATATCCATGTCAATTGTAATGGTCAAACTCTTGTCATCGAGGCTACATGTACTAGTATGCCCATGAGGGACACTGCCTATGCTTGCCTATATGGCTTCATCCTTGACATTAGAGTTTGTGGAATTTCGCATTAATTTGTTCTGGAAAGAATGTTTTAGCATTGCCTCTCCATTGGTCTTTATGTAGGTTGATAGAATCAAATTTAATAAAGTATCGAAGCTACACTTATGTGTGCTTTTGTATGTCCCAAGATTTGGACAAGGCTACAACTAGATCAGAAGGTTCATCTTCCTTGGAAGAAGCTCTTAGTGGGAATCATATATCATTATGTCAAGTTTTATAAGATGCATCACAAACCATATGTGGTTCAATGTCGACATATTATCGTAGGGGTCAACCTAGCTTCATCCACGCTTGAGTTCACAAGAAACAATGATAATCCCCAAACTCAATTTTCTATGATTTCTTTGGGTTTGATTCATCCTTCAACCAAACCAAGGTTTTCATTGCATTTTCGTAATCCTAGCCTGAAAGTTTAAGACTTGCGTTTTAATGACCTAGTCACAATCGCAATTCCCAGTGACAGTCTCACTAGCCACTGAAATCATGATTTGCGACCTTCCCTAAGAACCATGCACCCTTAGTCATAAATCGAAACTGTAATTCATGTTGATTTGGAACTTCCCTCTAAATATGTGACATGAGACTTCATTGTCTCTAGCAGATGTGTTAAAACTAACACGCACTTCAAACTTGTGACTTGCGACCTACAACTAGTCACTAGAGTTGTGATTTGCAACCTGCCTTAAGCCTCACACCCCTTAGTCGCAAATCACATTTTGAATTCACAATGATTTGGCACTACCCTATAAATATGTGATATGTGACCTCACTATCTCTATTGCATGCGATAAACATAGAACACATCTAACTTATGACCTACGACTAGTCACTAGATCTATGACCTGCAACTAGCCACTGAATTTGTGATTTGTGACCTACACATAGAGGTAGGTTAGTCCCTATCCTTGAATTTTGCAATTCTGGTTTTCTTTTGTGTATCTTCATAATCCTATCACTTTAGCTTCCCCGACCCTTTGTCTTCCCTAAACCTCAACTTTATATGTAACATATTTCCCCTTTGTATTTTACACCTAAGCTCTATCCTTCTTACGCCCTCACTCTCCAAGGTTCCCTTTCCCTGCAATCACTATACCTATAGCGTAACCGAAAATTGCTTCTCAAACATGAACCTTCACCTTTTTTCCACTATTAGCTAAGATAGCAACTTGTGCCTTGAGCACAAAAATGGCACTATGACCCCTTGATCACAAATTTCCATCGCATGCTGCAGTCTCTCCTCACTATCTCCCGTAAACACAATTTGCACTCTATTCCTCCCTAATCTCTCTTTCCACATCTAGTAGTCATTACCTGGCCTCTATAATTGTGACCAATGACTAGATTTGGCCTTCTTTCTCACTCAGGTTGGAAGTCGCACTTCTAGTCACCAACATTGTGACTTAAAGATGTGATCAACACTATGAAGAGGAAATGTGACCAACACTATGAAGAGGAAATTTGACTAACACTATGAAGAGGAAAAGAGACCAGCACTATGAAGAGGAAATGCGACCAACAATGTGAATAGGAAATGTGACCAGCACTATGAAGAGGAAATGTGAACAACATTGTTAGAAGGAAATGTGCCCAACACTGTGACTTGAAGATGTGACCAGCACTATGAAGAGGAAATGTGACCATCGTTATGAAGAGGAAATGCGACCAACACTATCAAGAGGAAATGCAACCAACATTATGACTTGAAGATGTGACTAGCCTCTTTCGATGTGATTTCTGACTAGCCTCTACTTATACAATTTGTGACTTAATCACTGCCCTCTACAAATGGGACTTGCGACTAAGACTATTCTCATTGCATGCGACAAAGCCAAGTCCCAATTTGAAACTATGATTGCCACTAGAAACTGCAATTGTGACTATAAGGGTAACTATGATTAGGAAGTGAGCACAGGGAATACCAAAGGTCACAAGGAATACGAAAATTTATAGGGAACATGGAAAGCCATCTCCCTATTTGTATAAATATACCCTCATGACTCATTTATTAAGGACTTTAACACTTGAGCTAGGCTAGCTTTAGGTACTTGGTGTGTGCTTTAGGAGCTAGAGGCACTCAGCTCTTGGCAGCTAGTAGTGTGAGTTGTGGTGAGGCTAGGATTTTCCTTTGGATGATGGTATGAACAACCCATGCTCGACTACTAGGCCTTGATAGACTTGTTGAATATGTACTTGGATATGCAGCATGGATAATGAGAAGTTCTTTGCTTTCGGCATGGATTCTCATGCATCTTTATGATGGTTGTATTAGCTTTCCTATATTTCCATCATGTTTGTATGTGTGCTTTCATGTGATCATATGTTAATGAACTCATTCTTAGCTTATGAATTTCATTCCCGCTTTCAATCTTTGCTTTCTTATTCCACACCATGTTGGTAACTTATTGTGAACTTACTTGTAGTTAGCCTTTGGTATGTTCTTGTTCATGTATGTCTGATATGGTTTTATCTTACTAATCCTTCTCGTGGCATGCTTCTTCTTGTTTCTTTACTATTATAACCTTGTATCTAGTTTTGCAGGTTATCAAATGTGGGTTGACCCTAGTTTTAAAAATTGGTCCATTCGAACCGAAAATTATTTAAACTGGTTGGTTGGCTCCCTGAGATATCAAATCATTCCAACAAATCCAATTGGATGGTTGGTCATGAACGATTGCGTACCAAATTGACTAGTTTGGTCGGTTTTGTACTTGACTGGCCATTTTTTGTAAAAAAATCAGTCGGTTAGGAAGCCACATGGTTGGGCATGTTGATGGGACTCCCAAGTGTTTTTTAGAGGTGGATTTTAGCAAACCATGGTAGGTTTGCTTCTAAATCTGGCCCCCCAAGCTTACAAAAGATGTGTAAGCTCCTATTTACCTCACACATTTAATTTCTAGTGTTTGTGTGCATATGAGAGATTGGAAAATTCTACAACAACATTGAGTTTTGGAGCAGCAACAACAAGTTTAGAGGTTCTTTTTCATCTTGGAGCTAGTTTGGAGTGGTCTAATGGATTTGGGGGTGCTGATCTCAATGCAGATCTGGCCTTTGAACCAAGAGCTAAAGGAAGTGAACCAACCAAACCAAGCATGGCACATGGTGACCCGTGAGGGTGGAAATAGTCATGTAACTCGGAAAAAGTGTGCTTCCAGTTCTACTAGGCCTAGTGATGTTGCTCATGCTACTATTAGTACTACTATTAAGGTTGGAGAGGAGTTTTAGGAGTCCTCAAACTATGATCTAGATGATGTTTATGCAGCCCCTGATGATGATCCCATGTGTATTGGTGGTGATGACTCATGATTTTGATGAGTGATCATGTTGACTAGTGATTTGTAGTATGCTAGTGGCCTAGTAGCCTAAGTTGTAGCATCTTTTTTGGACTCAAGAGACAATTTAGAGACTCATTGTAGCATTGTTTTGGGACTCTAGAGGTCGTTTAGAGCCTCACTGGTTATGTATTTATTTAATGATATCATTGATATGTATTGCACTCAATGCCATTTTGATATATGCAAGCTTTCATGGTATATAGATTAGAAGACTTTCCATTTTTTATCTCTAATGGTTTGGAATCGTGGTTTGTAATCTTAAAAATATCTTTTTCCATTAAAATTAATTATTTTATGTATTTTTTCCAATTCTGGTTTATTGAATCTGGTTCAATCTGGTTTCATCCAGTTTCGGTTTGAATGATGGTTATATAGGTAGCTGATTCGAAATCCAATTCTGGTTTTTATAACTATGGGGTTGACCTCATTCCCATTGTCCAGGCGTTTATTTCTTGCTCTTGATCTAACACCTCCATATTTGACAACCAGGAGCAAAACAACGTGATGGTTGTTAGGCCTACATATTGGATGGGGCTCCTATCCCAAACAGTGTAAAGTCTAATTGGGACTTCACACCGGGGAGACCCCCTATCTATTAGTGATATAGTCCAACCCAACAACAAATCCTTTAATAATGAAGTGGATGAGAAGATTATATAAGAAAATCCAAAACCACCATATTGAATTTTTCAACGTTTGAACCTAAATATCATTTTATTGTGTGAAGTCTTGTTTTTGACTTCTTTGACAACAATCAAGCTTGTGAAGGCCTTTGTTTGACTTTCTTATCGACAATTAGGCTTGTGCTTTGAAGTTATTTTTTCTTGTCAAAAATTAGCCTTGTGCTTTGAAGTTATTTTTTCATGTCAACAATTAGGCATGTCAAGTCCTCTTTTGTGCTTTCCTGCAACAATTAGGTGTGTAATTATTTCTAGTATACCTATTGTGATTAACTCTAAGTCCTCAACTTTACATCTAAAATATTTCATATCATAACCTTTCTAAGAAATGATCATGTTAGAGGACAGTTTTAGATGGCAAGTATATCTCTTAGAGGGGGCAGATTAAAGATCTAAAATGTTATAAAATAATGTATGCTTACATGCTTATCAATTAAGAGAGTGATGATTAAGTTTAGTTTTGTCTACCCAATGTATGATACACCCAACACATAATGCATGTTATATAGATATCTCAAACATATCAAGGAGGCCTTCCTTCAATGGTTAGCCCCATATGATGATAGTGTACAACAACTATAGGACAGCCAAGCACAATGGATTCCACGCAACTTCTTCACATAAATTTATAACTACAATGACAAGATGATTCATTGAGGATCCCTCTACAACATCAAGTAAGATTTTGTTAATATAAGGCATGGTGCTTCCTTCACCTAGAAAAATTACATTATATTGCATGTCTTAAGACCTGTAAATAGGACCTTTTTTTGCCTCATGGTGCACAAAGATGAACTAATGGATTTCTATATTTTGTTTGCTTTAGATTAGGCAAAGTTAAGAGTAAGCTTCATATATACACACCAATGGTGTAGAACACCTAGCCCATGGAAAAAGTATACAATTTATGAGAATTAAGGTTGAGATCAAAAGGAATAGTGAAAAATGCAAATGTCATAGTCAAAATTAAATGTATAGTCAAAGCTCCAATCATACTCATAATGGTATAAAAATGTACAATTTGTTAATTTTCATAGGGCTACATTGTTCTTTGCTTTAGACAATTGCATTTTCATTTTCATGTTACATTCACCCCATAGCATTTAAACATCATTCGAAATTATATAGAAAGAAAAATCACATCATCATAGCAACAGAATATAAAAGATCACAAGAAGAAAAGCATGCACAAAGAGAACACCAAGATTTGGTTGGAGACGAGGGAAAAACCCCATAAGGGGGAAGGCCCTTCCAAATTCTTCTTCTTCTATTCGATTGTCATTGGATAGTTCAATAGAGAGGTACAATGAACAAAATATCCTGGGCCATAATATATCAAGCTATCCAGAGTCTATATCTTTCTTTTTCACAACTTCGTTTTTGAACAAGACTGGCATTGTCATCAATAGATTGCCATATTGATATAAGTGTTGTAACATATCACCACTGCTACTGGACTGTAACAAGATCATACTTAATGTTGAACTGAAAAATGACCATAAATAATGTTGAGTTGTATAAGACATACCATACATGCTCAGATGCCATACATAGCATATTGCCACTCATAATTGGACTAATGATGAATTTATTGTACTACCAATGAATTGTGATGTCAATGATGCGACTGACACTATACGTATAATAACAATGTTGCTCTTCCAAACTACTATTGTATATTGAATGAAGATATGTTGTAGGATAACACACATGGATATCCTCGTGAGTCTACATTGTCAAACAGACATCAGTCACTAGGCTAAACCATACTAGAGCTTATTGAGCATAGGCAGCCATATGAAACATTGAGTGTATATAGGATGAATGAAAAGGATTGAGTATAAAATATGATACCTAAAGAAATATCATAGGACAATAGCAAGTTCCTTGCCAACAGAGAAATATTACCAGCGTTGTTTTGCAACACCATATATCAATGTCATACATATATATATCAAGATGTATTTAGGAATGTATTGTGTATCATTAAGGCCCTGCTATAATTGTGTATTGATAACACTAAGATGACAACCATAAAATTAAAATTGTGCCACATGTTATCTCTGTAAATCCCTTTAGGCTGAGGAAAGGGCCATAGAGGTAACCACAAATCGCTTTGGGCTAGAAAACTGGCCTTTCTAGCCGGAGGGGTCTTCCTCAACTAATGAAAACTAAAGGTTTGCCTCTATAGCATACAAATATCAGTTCTGGGAGTATTTTGATTTTGATCAAGAAAGTAATAGAGGGTTTCTACGAAAAAATATTGATAGTATGAGTGATCTTTCTATTGTAACATGTTGATGTATCTACAACCAGCTTCATATATGGAGGCCTAATTAGCAGAGTTTTTGGAATGAAAAGTGAAATTGTAGTATAGAAAAGGTAGAGTATCAAGACATTTATCAAAGAGAAGAAACAACAAATTTCATCAATGCAGCTCAGATCCATGACCATCAAGAGGAAAAGACAAAACTTTAAAGGCATACATACTTCATTTGCAACTGAAATATACTTGGTGCAGTCATATATGAGCATATAAGATGAATTCAAATATAAATTTCCCCTACACCTTTAAACACATTATGAGGAAAACACATAAGAGAAAATGCACATAAACTGCGAGAAAAACTTATTCCAAAAATATTCATACCATAAGAATCTCCATAAATCCACTGGAATCCCTTCAACATTTAGGCATGTTCATTAAAACCAAACCTCAATCATGATAGTGGTTATTCCTCTAGCAATTGGGAAAACCAAAAACAACCTTGTTTGTCTTCATTTATGAAAATATGTAGTAGAAACATGGATGAAAATCAGTTTAAGTTCATTGCATCTTTGATCCCATAGAGGATCGATTCAAACTGGGAAAACATAGTAAATTGTTGTTTTTTACATGCTTTTCGCCCAAACATAAATCATAAAGCATACTTTTGTCTTTTTGAAAGCAAAAACAACCTATTTAAATACAAATTATCTTAAAAAGGTCTTCAGACTGATAAAACTAGTTGAAATAGAAAAAAAAACATAAAAGCTTCTTTTGTGACTGCTAAAAAGCCTGCGCAGCACCCAAATCTACATCTTTCTAGAACCAACACGTGGCAAGAAGTTGGGGTGGTGAGTTGGACACCATATGTAATCCACACTAGCACCTTCAAAACCTAACAAGTGGCCATCGTACTGTGTACGTGAAATGGTCAGAGCATGGGTTGTGTAGCGAGTGTGCAACACCTAATTTTGTCAGCATAAACTGTGAAAATATGCCACCATTGGACATGTGTAACTCAAAAAATATAGCATCTGGTAAAATATGAGATAGGTTTTTGTATATGATATTTTGTTTAAGAAAAAAACTCTCATTTTCTTCAAATTCTTCCACAAAGCCTTAGAAACTTCTTTGCAAAACCATGACTAAAACAGAGTATTTGTGCAATCTGAAAAATAGGCTTTGAAGATGCAATCGAATCTCCCGATTTGTGACACCTATGTAAAATATGGAAGAGGTTATTGTGCTCTGGTCTGTGGTTAATACAAACCTATTTCCTTTTTCCAAAATTCTCCTCTATGCAGTCAGAAACCATTCTGCAAAATGGTGACTAAAACAGTGAATTTCAGAGGAAATTGCATTGTAGAGTGTAGAAGCCCTCCATGTTTGGCTTGAATGTAGGGAGTATGGGAAATGATTAGGGTTTAGAGGATATGTGAATGATTAGAAATAGGTTAATTTAATATAAAAATGGAATAAGGGGATGACAAGGAGCAAATAAGGGGATGAGAATAGAGGGAAAAGATTGGGATATTAATGATTATATTACTTTAACATCATTTCTTTAATTGTAGACACATGACCATGTAGACATCCTAACCAACTCTCACTACCCTAACTCAACAGCCGTCATAACATCTCTCGATACTTAGACACCCCTTCCCATGATTGGACTTTAATGATCAAGGTGATGACTAGGCTCAAAATGACTTTCCAGACGGTACAAGGTCAAACTTATAACAGTGATAATGTTTATGAATTTTACCCCCTCCAAGACAGGAAACTACTATTTCAAAAACCTTTGACTAATAAATTAACCTACTCTAACATTGGCTCCATTGGGGATGGCAGCCTCCTTGTGAGGTGCCAAGAACGACACCATAGACCAAAAGCCTATCCATTAGGAAACGGAAATAATGTATAAAACGGATATACAGACTACCAAACTGGAAAAATTTATTGATTGGACTGACTGAAAATAATTGTTGACTGACAGACTCTTACTGGACAAACTGACTTATTTATGGCAGCAGAAAACTAGGACCTCATGGCCTTCACCTCGGGCTTCAAATCCCAACTCCTACTACCCACACTTGCAATATTGAAAGTAACATGATATGTACAATGGAATATTGCATATGTTGAAAGTATGTACACTAAGTAATCACCTTTTTCCAATGTAGCCAGTCAAGCAGAAGGCTACTTGACTGAATTATGTTCACAGCTACCTTGAACAGGGAGAAAAAATGTAAGACTCACAAATCAAAACTCAATTGATCCTGAAAACCAACATCGATGAAGAGTACAAGCTCCCAAAACTCCTACAACATACTAGCCATCAGGTGACAAAATTCTCCTTTCATAGGCTCCAAAAGACCAGCAAAAGAATCTTCAAAAATATAACTAGTTACCTTCACTTGATGATCAATGAAAGGATTTTGTTCTGGAGGAAAGAGAACATCCAATTCATTGCTCTTATCCTCTTCAATTGAGGCAACCACCTTATCCACAAAAATAATGTGCACATCCATAGGATCCAAGACAACTTGCTCTTCTTAAGCATCTCCTTGGAACTCAATGATAAAATTGTCTTGTATTGAAGAGTTGATTAACAAAAATTGTTGGCTATTATGCTTATCCTCATGTGACTTTACTTGAAGACTGTCATGTGTAGCTTCACTATCTAAATTTCTTGTACATACAACTTCAGAAATCTAAACTTGACAAGCTTTGTTTTGAAATGAAAAGTCTACAGAAAAACTCGAAAGACAATCCTCTTCCATATCTTGGTCTCTTAAAATCTGAAAATTTTCATTAGACCCAAGGGACAAAACATGAGTTTCCACATCAAGATCCTGACTATCTTCATCCTTATCATGATCATACAAAAAATTGCAAATTTTCATCAATTGGCCTAACTGTGGTATTGTTTTTCTTCCGTATATCCATGGGGTTACAGACAAAATCGCCAAAATCCTAAAAAAGAAAAACATTATCACTCATTTCTCTGCCCCAGGTACTATCAGACAAAGTTTGAGGTCCGTTAAAGATGATATCGACAAGCAGCAGCTTAAAGGAGTTTATAAAATAGAGTGTTCCTGTGGAAAATGCTACATTGGCCTAACTGTGGTATTGTTTTTCTTCCGTATATCCATGGGGTTACAGACAAAATCGCCAAAATCCTAAAAAAGAAAAACATTATCACTCATTTCTCTGCCCCATGTACTATCAGACAAAGTTTGAGGTCCGTTAAAGATGATATCGACAAGCAGCAGCTTAAAGGAGTTTATAAAATAGAGTGTTCCTGTGGAAAATGCTACATTGGCCTAACTGTGGTATTGTTTTTCTTCCGTATATCCATGGGGTTACAGACAAAATCGCCAAAATCCTAAAAAAGAAAAACATTATCACTCATTTCTCTGCCCCAGGTACTATCAGACAAAGTTTGAGGTCCGTTAAAGATGATATCGACAAGCAGCAGCTTAAAGGAGTTTATAAAATAGAGTGTTCCTGTGGAAAATGCTACATTGGCCTAACTGTGGTATTGTTTTTCTTCCGTATATCCATGGGATTACAGACAAAATCGCCAAAATCCTAAAAAAGAAAAACATTATCACTCATTTCTCTGCCCCAGGTACTATCAGACAAAGTTTGAGGTCCGTTAAAGATGATATCGACAAGCAGCAGCTTAAAGGAGTTTATAAAATAGAGTGTTCCTGTGGAAAATGCTACATTAGCCTAACTGTGGTATTGCTTTTCTTCCGTATATCCATGGGGTTACAGACAAAATCGCCAAAATCCTAAAAAAGAAAAACATTATCACTCATTTCTCTGCCCCAGGTACTATCAGACAAAGTTTGAGGTCCGTTAAAGATGATATCGACAAGCAGCAGCTTAAAGGAGTTTATAAAATAGAGTGTTCCTGTGGAAAATGCTACATTGGTGAAACAGGTCGCTCCCTCCAGACAAGACTCAAGGAACATGGCGCGGATATTAAGAACGAAAGATCTCATACTTCAGCCCTGGCAGAGCACTCCTTAAAGACTAAACACCATATCTGTTTGGAAAGCGCATCAATTATTGCTAGGGAAGAGCAACATCAGAGACGAAAGATGAGAGAAGCGCTTGAAATCATCAAACATCCTCATAATCTGAACAGAGATAATGGCGTGGAGATTAGCGGGAGCTGGCTTCCCTTGATCAAGGAAATAAAAAGCGCAAGTGCTTCCCATGGTAATAGGTAAAGGCCTCAGCAGGTAAGTTATCCCTCTCCTTTCTTGTGTCTTTAGTCTTTGTTTTCATTTAGATCTAGGTATAGAATTTTGGTAAAATTCTAGAATATACTAACCCTAGATATTAATTATTTTCCTTTTGGTATTAATATTCCCTAGGTTAAAATCTATTTCTTATTAGAATTCATTTCTCCCTAGGTATAATATTAATCTCAATTTAGAATTAATATTATATATTAAAACAAATTAATATTAATAATAATATTATTAATAAGAATTAATATTAATAATATCATAATTAATAATAATATAATTAATATAAATAAATAATTAATTAATATTAATTGATATATTAATAATCATAATATAATTAATAATATATTAATAATAATTTAATTAATATATTGAGGAATTATTTTATAATTATAAATAATAATATAATTAATTAATTAATTAATAATAATAATTAATATAATCAATATAATTAATATATTAATAATAATATAATTAATATTAATAATAATAATATATTATATAATTAAGATAATTAACATTAATAATAATAATATATTAATATTAATAATATTATTAATATTCCCTAGGTTTATATCAATTTCTTATTAGAATTAATTCTTCCCTAGGTATAAAATTAAATTAATTTCATATTAAAATTAATATTATATACTTAAACAAATTAATAATATATTTAATATTAATAATATAAGTAGTATGAATAGTATTATAATTAATAATAATATGATTAATGTAATTAATATTAATTAATTAATATATTAATAATAATAATATATAATTAATAATTAGTATTAATAATATATTAATAATAATTTAATTAATATATTTAGGATTAATAATATAATCAATAACTATAAAATAATTAATATAATTAATTAATAATAATAATTAATATAATTAATATTATTAATATAATTAATTATTATTATTAATTGGCCCACGGGGCTTTGGATTGACGGTGAATGGGTGCCTTGTTAAGACACTCCTTGCGATAGGTCACCGGTTCAAATCCCCCGTGGGTACTTAGGTTAGTCTTAACATAGAAAAAAAAAAAATTATTATTAATTAATATAATAATATTAATATTAATATAATCAATTTAATTAATATTAATAATATATTAATAATATAATTAATTAGTATTATTAATATTATTAATAATTTAATTTAATTATTTAGAAATTAATTTCTTATTAGAATTAATATTAATTATCAAAAAAAAAAAAAAAATTAATTAATTAAAATAAATAAAAATTATTAATTCAACCGACATGTTTGTTATTCCTAAATGTTTTATCCTCATCACTATTTATTACTTCTTCGCTACTCTTCTGTCATTATCATTCTCTCATCCTGATGATGGATCCCACTTGGGATTTGAAACGTTGGTTCAAAAATGATAAAACTGTGGATTCTCTGGTCAATGATTCAAAAAATAGAACTTGATTATCATCATTTAAATCTTGCTTAGCTTCCTTTTCATCTTCAGCGAAGGGAATTAGTACCCGTTAGAATTTCTCTTGAATTTCATGGTAACTAACTTCTATTTTATGTTCTTGATGTTGACATAAAAATTCATAAAGGGCTTCCTTAATTTCATCATCCATACACTCTTCATCACCATAAATAGTTTCCAACTATTGAATGAAATCTTCAAAATATACACAACATCCTTTAACCAACAGCAGGGAAGGATAAAGTTCTTTAAAATGTTTATAGAAAACTGTGTGAAAATCCGCAAGAGAACATAAACTAGCAGGTTGCAAACCTTCATACTAGGATCTAGCTTTTTCTTCTAAAGTTTCCATGAACATTTTCATTAAACAGTCCTCATGAAAATGAACCTTTAACTTATGCACATGCATGTGAAATTTGACCAAATGCAGATCAGCATCATCTTTGTCCTCATCTTTGAATCTCGGCAGATAAGTTTGCCAATCTACACAAGGCATGTAGTTAGGGAAGCCTGAAATATGATCTCAATTCATGGGAGCATATCTTTTGGATTGAGAATTCATCTTGAAAACGTGGAGACACTAGTAGAACTTGAATGTCTGGATTCTTCTTGATTGAAGTCACCAAGTGAAAGATTCAGTCTTCTGATATCCAACTGTTGTTCACCATCAGCAATTAGATTTGATCCTTTTCGTTCACAACCAGAGAAAATGTGACCTTTCACTCCCCATCAACGGCACCACTATGTTATCACTCTGTAAATCCCTTTAGGCTGAGGAAAGTGCCACAGAGGTAACTACAAACCGCTATGGGCTAGAAAATTGTCCTTTATAGCCAGAGGGGGCTCCCTCAACTAATGAAAACTAAAGGTTTGACTCTATAGCATACAGAGACCAATTCTAGGAGTATTTGGATTTTGATAAACAAAGCAGTAGAGGTTTTATACAAAAATCTATTGACATTATGAGTTATCTTTCTATTGTAACATGTTGATGTATCTCCAACTAGCTTCGTATATGGAGGCTTAATTAGCAGAGTTTTCGGAATGAAAAGTGAAATTGTAGTATAGAAAAGGTAGAGTATCAAGACATTTATCAAAGAGCAGAAATAACAACTTTCATTATTGCAGCTCAAATCGATGACCATCAAGAGGAAAAGACGAAACTTTAAAGGCATACATACTTCATTTGCAATTGAAATATACTTGGTCCAGTCATACATGAGCATATAAGATGAATTCAAATATAATTGTCCCCTACACCTTTAAACACAGTATGAGGAAAACATATAAGAGAAAAAATTATTCCAAAAACATTCATACCATAAGAATCTCCATAAATTAATTGGAATCCCTTCAACATTCAAGCATGTTCATTAAAACCAAACCACAATCATGACACCAATAATTCCTCTAGCAAATGGGAAAACCAACAACAACCTTCTTTGTCTTCATTTATGAAAATATATAGTAGAAACATGGATGAAAATTAGTTCAAGTTCACTGCATCTTCAATCCCACAAAGGATCGATTCAAACTGGGAAAACATAGGAAATTATTGTTTTTTACATGCTTTTCACCCAAACATAAAGCATAAAGCATCATTTTGTCTTTTTGAAAGAAAAAACAACCTATTTAAATATCAATTATCTTAAAAAGGTCTTTGGACTAATAAAACTAGGTGAAATCCAGGTGCGCAACACCCAAATCTTCATCTTTCTAGAACCGACAAGTGGCAAGCAGTTGGGGTGGTAAGTTGGACACCATATTTACTCCACGCCATCACCTTCAAAACCTGGCATGTGGTCATCATACTGTGTACGTGAAATGGTCAAAGCATGGGCTGCGTAGCGCCTAATTCTGTCATCAGAAAGTGCAAAAATAGACCACCATTAGATGTGTGTAACTACAAAAATATAGAACATGTGTAAAATATGAGATAGTTTTTTGTATATGAGATTGTTTTTAATAAAAACCTCTCTCGGTTTCTTCAATTTCTTCCCCAAAGCCTTAGAAACTTCTTTGCAAAACCATGACTAAAACAAAGTATTTGTGCAGTGCGAAAAATAGGCTTTAAAGATGCAATCGAATCTCCTGAATTTTGAAACTTGTGTAAAATATGGAAGATTTTATTTTGACATGGTCTGTGCTTAAGAAAAACCTCTTTCCTTTTTCCAAAATTCTCCTCCATGTGGTTAGAAACCGTTCTGCAAAATGGTGACTAAAACAGTCAATTTCAGAGGAAATTGCATTGCAGAGTGTAGAAGCCCTCCATGTTTGGCATGAGTGTAGGGAGTATGGGAAATGATTAGGGTGTAGAGGATATGTGAATGATTAGGAATAATGTAATTTAATATAACAAGGGAATAAGGGATGAGAAGGAATGAATAAGGGGATGAGAATAGAGGGAAAAGATTGGGAAATTAATGACTATATTGCTTTAACATCATTCCTTTAATTGTAGGCACATGACCAAGTATACATCCTAACCAACTCTCAATACCCTGACTCAAAAGTCATCATATTAGCTCTCAATACTTAGACACCCCTTCCCATGATTGGACTTTAATGATCAAGGTGATGACCAGGCTCAAAATGACTTTCTTGACAGTACAAGGTCAAACTTATAATAGTGATCATGTTTATAAATTTGACCCCCTCCAAGATAGCAAACTACTATTTTGAAAACCTTCGACTAATAAATTAACCTACTCTAACACCACAAATATTGCACCCATAGAATTCCAACCAAAATGCAAAGCATATTGCAAAGATTTAATACATTGATGTCATACACAACATTGTGAATTGATGTTGATAATATTGCAAAGATAATGTCAACAAGATAGCAAGGAACCTTAATGTAGAGGGTTATAATGCTGAGACACTAGTTCATAATCATCACAGTGATGCCAGAGTCCATATGCAATTATAGGAAGGAAAATACGAGATTCCTATAGTATAATATGCACTACAGGTAGACCATAATTCACCCCATAGATGATATCCACACCATAGATATATCATTGAGATAGCCACACTACATAGATAATCGCACCATATAAATAGTGGCATCATAGATATAGCCATACCATAGATGACAGTCACACTTGATGCCTTAGATTAGGCTAGATTAGATCGCAAATATATGCCTCCTTAGGTCACAGAGAATACCCTCCTTTAGGCCACAAAAACTCGCATCCCATGCAGACTTATGACCAATGAAATTTTGTATCTATTGAGCCCCGGAACCTTAGAAAGAACTTTGCATCTCTTCCATAGACTATTCGCATACATTTTGGATGACACCCCAATGGGGTATTTGTAGTTGTTGGCAATGATGAAGAGTCACAACCCTTAAAAGGGGCCAACAAGAGATTGTAGCCGACCTTAGGATTTAAAATTTGAATTTTGTTAAACACTTTTCCCTCCAAATGATTTGAGCCAACTTGATGAGTAATCATAATAAATCCCTTTTATATATCATAATTCTTTAGCTTTAATTGGATGCCCTAAAAATTTATTTGTTTAATCAAATTCAATGGAGGGTTAGGGAATTTCTTCCTTGCTGCCAAAAATTGACACTCCCTCTCAGGTAAGGAAGAATTTACATCATCATCATAAGCCTCATGCCACCGCAGCTTCATCATAATGAATCTCGAGTGAACATGTCTCAATCATAAGGAAGACATATAGTTGTATCATTAATAGGAACCATTCCATATCGTCTCATAAAAGAAGAGGAATCCAAAACCAATGGTAGGGGAGATCAACCCTCCAAACCCTACTAGTCTCGATACATATCCCATAGCTATATCAATGAGACATCCCTCATATCTCAACATAAATCAATCATCAACTAAACAAGAAGAATAATCATAATAGGGGAACTTAACTCAGTCACCATCTTAGGGGAGAATCCAGCTTCCACCCTATATCCAATAATCAACACGATTATCTGAGAAGACACCATCATCAACATTAAGACAGATCTTGACTCATATAATCTTTGCACATCTCCATTTGTTGAAAAATATCAAATATAAAGAAGAAGAAGAATTTGACATCATAGGGAGCTAAAGCTACCACCCTATATCAAGAAATAGACAATATACAACTTACCGATCAAGGATCACAACCATCCCATTGTGTAATCAATGGGCGATATACCACTTGCTATAGGAGGTAAGGATCACATCAATCATATTGCATGTCGATCTTCCCAGCAATGACCCTTAAGAGTCATGTAGTAGAACACATGCATCATGATTCGATATTGGGCGATATACCTGACTTACCAAAGGTAAGTATCACATGCCCCAAGCCTTCTCAACCCATTGGCCAAATGGGGAGGGACAATCCCACCAAGCCTAACTTGTGGGTATGATTCCAACTGGGGTATAGTTTTCTAACCCTAATAGGGGGAGATACCCAACTTTTCATGAAATGAAAGGATAACACACACCCTACAATGAAAATAGGGGAGATACCTGACCTACTACAAGAGTAGGTATCACACACACCTATTTTCCAGAGATCCCTCAACCCCAGGAGCACTCAATGCTCCATTCTACGCCTTGGGAGCTCAATATGGGAGGAATATCCATGCTGAGTGTTCTCGATCAGCAAGGACCCCTTCTTCTCATCAGTGCCTTCACTAGGCTTATGGTTTTTAGTCTTGGACATAATGCATGACACTGAGAGATCATCGGGTCAACTACAATCATACATGATGTAACTCAAGAATCCAAATGTCTGCATGTTCATCAATTAAGAAGGTAATGGAGTCTCGTGCCTTTTTCTGTATCATATCTTGGATATTTGATCTGTTGTGAAACACATGATTCTTTGTATGTTGAATCTAAAAATAAGTCATAATATATCATAGCCATGCCCAACACATGTTCAAAGAAAAGGAATTAATCAATGTATATAAAGTGCTCAGCATCAACTCAAACTGCTCACTGAAGAAACATACTACCTTATGCAAAAATTTAGAGCAACAGTCCTTTTTTTTATTTTTTATATGGGACATCAAATCCAATATTATGTTAGAGAAAATGTATAAAATAAATAAAAGAATACCTTATACATAATTACTCCCTCTCACATAGGGAGGCAACAACCACAAGTAGCAACGTTGTTCTTAGTCACTAAAGATGTTTATGTCTTATATATATATGGACTCCATCTAGCTTAGGGTACATGTGAGCAACACAAGGATCCATCATATCTAGCAACAATAACCCATCAATGTGATCCAGTGAAAAACACTTTTATACGGGAAGTCGATCCTAAACCAGTCATGTCAACAAAGAAATGTTAGCTCATAAAATCAATTAACAAATATATCAGATATTTATTAATCCAAATCCATCAAGTGACTCATACCTTATACATACTTACTCCCTCTCACATAGGGAGGCAACAACCACAAGTAGCAGTGTTGTTCTCAGTCACTAAAGATGTTTATGTCTTTTATATATATATATATGGAATCCATCTAGCTTAGGGTACATGTGACCAACACAAGGATCCATCATATCTAGCAACAATAACCCATCAATGTGATCCAGTGAAAAACACTTTTATACGGGAAGTGGATCCTAAGCCAATCATGTCAACAAAGAAATGTTAGCTCATAAAATCAATTAACAAATATATTAGATATTTATTAATCCAAGTCCATCAAGTGACTCTCTCTCTAAAATGAGAAGCTTATGCATGCATCAAGATCATAGTTTTCTTCAGGCCATCTTAGATCATACAGGATTCAATAGTTGAATTGAGGCTTCTATGATCCATATCGAGTTTATGAGATATTTTTCGGCGTAAATCACATGATATTTCATTTGTCGACACGTTTCGAACCAACTAATGTGGTTCATTGTCAGGACAAGTTGAAGAATCAGATCTAGCTTAGCATATTAAATAGTTAAAGCAGAACATCCAACGGCTATATTTCTTGACCAGGTAACGGCTATATTGTCTAACAGCTAAATTTGACCAGGTAACAGCTTAGTTAATTCAGTTAAAATATAACTAACTGAATTAACTTATTTATTTAAATATAGGTTTTGCCCCTAATCCAGTCCATCTAACCGTTTCCCGGTCAAATTTAGTCGTTAGACAATATAGCCATTACCTGGTCAAGAAATATAGTCATTGGATGTTCTGCTCTAACTATTTAATATGCTAAGCTAGATCTGATTCTTCAACTTGTCCTGACAAAGAACCACACTGCTTGGTTCGAAACGCGTCGACAAATGAAATATCATGTGATTTACGCCGAAAAATTTTTCATAAACATCATACAGGATTGTCATATATCATATCACAAATTCATATTATATCAGGTTCTCATTCATATATATATATATATATATATATATATCACTGTCAGGACAAGGCATCATTAGTTATTCAATCATTAAACATTCATCAAGGGTTAATGTCATGTAAGAGTATCTTCATACTTCAAGGGTCATGATTACAACATCATTTCTTAGTACAAACATTTTCATCAAAGTCCTAACACAATCAAGTCAGTTATATTGCAAAAAAATAACTATGTTGCTAATTCATCATGGCAACTATAACTTATCAAAGTCTTATCAAAATCAATCAAAGAGATGGTTAGTAGATACTGAATAAAACATTATTAACATTAGAGTTACCATGTTTATCACAAGCATTATCAACGGTATCAAATCAGTGTATATCGAAGTCATATTAATTGTTACTATAAAGAGCACCATTATGTACCAGGAATCAAGGCTTGAGGGTGATATTCTTTTCATACCTGAGGGCTCAACTTGCCAACATAACAATTATACATACCTTGTAATATTCAAATACCTTTATAGCACATATATTTTCTCACTTGCATAGGATTAGCATCAAGTTCCTTTCCTGCTCTAGCTTCCTCTTTCCTGTACAATCTTTCTTTGTGCACCTTTTAGTGTCCAAATGATTCTTAAGAAGGAATTTCTCACATCTTCATCAAGAAGTTAGAATAATTCCAATGCTAAAATATTCATGCAGGAACAAAAATAAAAAAAATTGATAAACCTGAATAGGTCTAGAAGGGTACTTATCTTTAACGAGGGTTGAAGGAAGAGATTAAATCCCTCTTGATCTTGTTACCAAGAGTCTTTAGAAGAAATGAAATCATTTTCAGAATTTGTATTCCAAGTCCTTCCTTTCTTAATCATGAGGTACCACAGGTCATTAACCATATAACGCAAATATTGTGAAAGGAGGGGATGCCGCAACTACCAACAACCAAATCAAACATATTGTCTCCTGGAGTGAATCTAAGGATACATTGAATCTGATCATGGTAGGGTTTCAAGACTCCATCTTAATTTTAGATAACAATGGTATGTTCTATGCTAGCGACAATTACGTCAATGTCCTTTTATTATCCCAATGATAATTTCCATTTTAATTTCCAATGGCAATCACATTAACGATTCATACACATTGACAGTAACTATAGATAGAACATAAATAATAATGTAGAAGACAAGCCAAAAAAAGAGAACACAAGAATTTGTCTCAATCCAGGGAAAAACCCCAAAATGGGGAAAACCCTTGATCAATCCTTCTTACTATCAAATATCAAATGTTCAACAAAGAGAGAATATCCAATAGAATACAATGGATTACCCAATACCACTACCTTTAGTTAAATAGATGACCCAAACAAAATATGAAATCTTGCTCTCTTTCAACAGCAGTCAAACAGTCCTAACCAAAAATCCAACATTCATCAACGCAGTAGAAACAAAATCCTCCTTGAGCATGGTCAAGGTCAAAGCAATTCGGCCTTCCTTTGAGTTCAACCAACAACAAAAAAAGTCAACAAAGGAGAAGTCAAACTCGTCCAACCAAAAATTTAACTATGCGGTCAACTTGAGATTAGACCCTGCGGTCTGCGCAGGTCAAACTTCACCAAAACCCTCAGTTCCTATGTTAGAATGTGTGGCATGTCCAAACAAAAATATCTCCACAAAAATCACTGCAAAATAGTTCCAAATAATCCTTTATCAAAGTTAGTCAAAGCTCACTATAGAAAGTCCAACGCAAAAGAGCAGAGATGCCCAGTCCACCCTTTGCATGTGTGAGAAGAATATTCTTCCTCATATGTGAACAAACAAATCAGAAGAGAGATATTTTGTTGTTCTGATGAGGTGCCAAAATGAGGAGGACATATTCTATATTTATAGTGGTTGACGTGGGGTGGAAAGACATGTTTTTTCATCCATGAGCCAACATGAAGGGGAGTCGACTTAAGCCAACCTAAAAAAGAAGCATTTGGAGGAAAACAAAAAGTTCAAAATTCCCAATGATGAATGATGTCATCAAGAGCTCTTCAAGGGTGAAGAGTGCCATCAAAAGAGGAGCTACTAAATGAGGTAATTGATCCCTAGTTGCCAACTTTAACACTTCCTCTCAAGTAGGGAGAATTCCACCTGCTAACATCCATCCATCATCATGCCATCATAATCATCATGTACTATCTCTGCATCTTGTCTTGTCTCTGTTGAAGATTGATATAGATAATAAGAAGGATCAATCAAGAGTGAGTCACAAGACCTTACCACTCTCTACTGACAAAATTTTGTCCACATAACCAGGTGTAGAACCCTAATCAGACTCAATCCTAAGTGATCATGTTGTTGAACACCATGCATCCTAGACATATAGAGTATGACACTACATGATGCATCCATCTATAGCGTTATGGTCCATAACCATTTTTCCCAACTCATTGACCAAATGAGAGGTACTTCCCAAGGGTCCTAGACTGCAAGGGTAGGATGTATGCTAGGGCATCTGCAGGAGAAGGTGAACCACTCATCCTACTCATATTCCATAAGAGAAGGTGAACCATTCATCCTATGCATATATCATCATCCATAGGGGAATTTGAACCACTCACCCTATGCTCACATATATCACCATGGGGTATCATAGGGGAAGGTTAACCACTCACCCTATGGTCGCACATATCTCCAAGAAGTACCCCAGGCCCCCAGGATCTCCCAGAGCTCAATGTCCAACTCAAGTGGGGCCCTCATGGGAGAGTCCTTCCACGACTCCAAGTCTCTCTCGGAGTCCTTCATGAGGATTTTTGTGACTTGTTCATCTGTCCTAATGTGTTGGAGCCTTATTGCTCCTCTTTGTACCATATCCCAGATAAAGTAGTACCTTATATCAATATGCTTGGAGTGTTCGTGGAACACAGGATTCTCTAAAAGACAAATCCCACTCTGATTGTCGCAATAGATAACGATGGTATCTAGCACATGCTCAAATATCTCACTGAAGAGATTCCTCAACCAAATAGCTTCACAATAGGCCATACTAGCTGCAATATATTCGGCCTCGGTGGTGCTTAGAACAATTGATTTATGCTTCCTACTCATCCAAGAAATTGAAGTAGATCCCAAAGAGAAGCAACATCCAGATGTGCTCTTTCTATCCACCACTGCCAACCTAGTCAGCATCAGAATATCCATGTAGCCTCAAATTTTTGATAATTTATCTCATTCCATAGTTGATGGTGCCACGAAGATATCTTAAGAGATTACTTGTAGCGACCCAGTGTATGTGATGAGGCTCAATCGTAAATTGACTCAAAGTATTTATAGTGAAGCATATGTCTAGTCGTAAGTTTACCCAGAACATCAAGACCCCCACAAGTTGTCTATATTCAGAAGGATTTGCCTATTCGGGACGAACAACACTTCCATGTAGCTTCTTGCATTTTAGTCCCATCAAATTAGACACATACTTGCATTTCACCATCACACATCTTTCTAATAGCTTCACAATGTATTTCCCTTGAGAAAGGAAAATCTCACCTGGATTTTTCCAAACTTCCAAGCCTAGGAAGTAATGCATCAATCATAGGTCCTTAATTTCGAACTTGGAAGTCAAATCCCTCTTACATTGATAAATGAGAGGGTCTGCACCAGTTAGAAAGAGATCATCAACATAAAGGACCAAAATAAGTGGCATGTTCTTTTCAACCTTGAAGTATTGGTTTGGATCAACATAGTTCATTGTAAATCCCAGCTTCATAAGATAGATATCAATCCTCTCATACCAAGCCCTACGGCTTTCTTTAACCCATAGAGGGATTTCTTCAACCTGCATATATGAGACCTTCTATATTGTACTTCAAACCCATGTGGTTGTTCTAAGTAGAATTCTTCCTTAAGTGAGCCATGCAAGAAAGCAATCTCGACATCCATTTGATGAAGGCTCCACCCTTGATTGGCAGCAAAAGAAATTATAAATCGGATAGTGATATATCGAGCAACCGTGAAAATATTTCATCATAGTCCACTCCTTCCTTTTGAGATAATCCACGAGCTATGGACCTTGCCTTATACTTTTCATCGCTTCCAACAACTCCATGTTTTATCGTGTAGATCCATTTGGAAGTGACCACAGACTTGTCCTAGGTTTATGCACCACTTCCCAGACATCATTCTTCATGATTGAATCATACTCCTCACTCATCGCATCTTTCCATATGTTATCACATGCTAATTTATTTCAAATTGTCTCTCTTGGGACCCTAAGATCAAATTTCTAAGAAAAAGAAGGTCCAGAAACAAGGTAAAGGAGGAGAATAGGGCCCCGGCCAACAAAACTAAGAAGGAAAAACCAGCTTAGGCTAGCAATGTAGACCTTTTGGTGTAGGCAACAGAGAAGATTAAGTACGATTTTCATAACAGTGCTTCTAGTTAATCCATCAACATTCGTTTTGAATATTTTTGACAGGGCGCTGACAGTTAATTTGTCAGCGCTAGTTTATGTTTTATTTTGGACAAGATCTAACATATTATTTGGTAGTGCTTCACAATTTTTATCCTGATAATGTGTACCCAGTTAATTTGGTAGTGAACGGTTTAATTATTAAACAAGCAAGAGTTGACAAATCAGTTGGAATCATAGCCTATTATTATCCGACAAGTGGCACTGAGAAATCAAATGACAACTCTCTGTTTTGCTCTATTTTTCCCTGTTTTAGTCATTGAATTTGGGTGCAGATTCCAAACATATGGAAATGAATTTTTGAAAGATAAAATAGGATTTTGAAGGGAATGGACCAATTAACTATTGAATAATCTAGGGCAGTTAGCATTAGATAGATTCTTCTATTCTTGATAACAATTTGTGAAATGCTTTTATTATTTATCTTATCTTGATCTTCTTCTTATTATGAGTGTGTGTGTTTACTTCATCAAACGGTTACCAAAACAAAGAGACAAGGACACAAGAAGTTGGAATTCTTCCAAGGCCAAAACCTCTCCCTCTTGGAGAGGAAAACCTGCACATAATTCTTCTTATATATATTCTAATTGACGAACACCAAGACCATTATATTTGACCCTTTATGCCACTCCAAGACCAAGACACCAATCATCTTCCTTTGTTACCATTGATATCATCATCATAGCCGCTACAGGGCTGCTCCTTTATCAAAATGTTCAATGAGGTTTCCACATGTATGCCTAATGTTTTCCCTTAACTTCATTGAGATCATGACTATCTCATGGTTGCACCCTTAACTGAGATTATAGTCTTATGAATGTGTCTTCATTGAGATCATATTACTGCACTCTTGAGACAGAGTATCTTCCCATCATGTTTATGCCGAGACTGTTTAACATTGTAATGTCTATCTGAAAATCACAATGATCTGAGTTTGTTGCACCATTGTACCTTGTCCAAAATTATGTTCTTCATGCACCATTGTACCTTATCTGAAATTTTGTTCTTCCTGCACAACTGTACCCATCCGAAATCCAGACCTGCACCCACCCAAAAGTACAGTCTTTCACCCATACGAAATTGTAGTCCTACACCCATCCGAAATTGAAAGGAATTTGAGTTCCTACACCTCATACGAAATTTCAGAGATGTCTGAAATTTTGTTGTGTAGTTTTGCGGATATCCTAGCTGGGTATTTATAGTAGTTCATCCTCCATAATTAGCTTACGTGTACAAGTGAATTGTTGTGTCTTTTATATGAGCCAACATTACATTAATATACAGATTTTGAGGCTGACATGATGTTCTCTTCATTGTTTTGCTTGCAGTTTTCTTCTTTGAAGGATGGTGCTTGTCTTGGAGGGTTGCTAGACACTAGGTTGACCCATTTTCATTACATAGCTGCTAAAGTAGAGCTCTTCAATATAATTTTGACTCTTTTACTTTCCTAGACCTATGGAATGAGCAAGAAAGTCATTCATATTATTTATAAAAATAATAATTCTTTTTCTACAAAGATCAAAATTACTTTGACAAATACCGAACCTAGTTACACTTTTCTTTAACATTAACAAAAACATCCCTCGTATTTCTAACATGTGCCATGGTTTTGGAGATAGGAAGGAATATTTTCAGTGAAATTTTCCATATTTTGAAACTTTGTTTTGGTCACTGTTTTAAAATGCAGTTTCCAAACTACTAGAAATTATTTTTAGTAAACCAAAGGAGGTTTTTGGAGGGATCGGAGCAATTAAAAATATATCCCTCAATTTTTTAACATCCATCATGGTTTGAAAAATTCAAATGTATCTTTGAGGCCTATTTTTCCAGATTTTTCGAAATTATGTTTCCTATAAAAATTCCAAGTCAATAGTTGAAGGTCGCCTCATCAAATTCGACTTGGCGATCATATCTAACCATATCCATATTTTTTGACTTAGTAAGCTAAATATAGATGAATATGTTTGAGATCCATTATCTCTGGATCTTGATTAGAATTTTATTTTCTATCAAGAGATTTATGAAAATGAATGAAGGGTTCAAATTTTGGAGAAGAAACCCTTGTGTATTGTGTACTTTCCTCAAAAAATTAATGAAAGGTAATTCGAACAGAGGCATTAAGATATTGTCCAAATATTCATGTGTCCATTATTGCAGTTTGTTTTCTACTTTTTTTGTACTTCTTTCAATTTGTCATTAATGTGTTTTTTCTTTTGTATCGAAATGGAGTGTCATTGATGTGGAATTCACGGTTGATGCTCTATATCTGTGATATCTTGATGCTCGTGTTTTTAGTTTGATAAGTTAATGCAAAATTCATCTTTATGATGATTTGTTTAATACTTTGAATGTTTCCTTTTCATATTTCATGCCTGCAAATTGTAAGTCTATCAATAGTTGACTACCTTGCCTATGAGATTGGCTTCCTCTAAACTATTTTGAAAAACCAAGTTTGATTTCACTATGACTCCATTGCCCAATGGTTTCTTCCCATACTCCAACCAAGTCTAGAAACTTCCACTTTAATCTGGCCATGGAGCATATCATAGACCTTCTACCAATGTGAAGGGCCAGCTTTCAACCTCAAAGTGGTTTGAGGTTACCTTAGTGATATCCCTCCACGGCGGGGCTATTTATGAGTGATAACATCATACCTGGTGTTTTATAGCTTCTTCGAACATGCAAGGTTCGGCTTGAATAATATTACTCATGGCAGCCAAGTACCCTTAATACATGTTAGGCTTCTTACTTTCATGAAATGTCCCTCTTGGAGCAGTATGCTTTTCAACATCTTGAAGTGTATCCTTGAGCCATATTGGTCTTTTCCTTGAGGTAAAGGAATCACCATGAAGTGGATCAAGAGGATCCATAGGGCCATCAACATTAGGCATTGGCTCATCCATCATAGGTTCTTCTTGTTTTTCAACAACATCATCATCGTCCTTCCTTGAGATGGGGAGATCTTTGGCTTTCCCGAGGAAATTGTCTTCATCAAAGGTAACATCTCTACTTACTTATACATATCTTTGATCATGTACATAAATTCTATATGCCTTTGAATTTTCACTTTATCCAACGAATATACTTTTCTTCTTGGAAGCTTCCAAGTTATTCCTTTTCGCTTTAGGAACATGAAAATATACAGGACAACAAAAGATTCTAAAATTAGAAACATCGGGTTTCTTACCAGTGAAGAATTCCTCGGGTGTCTTGAAATCCAAGGCTTGATGAGGGCTCTTATTTTTAACATGTATGGAAGTGTTGGTGGCTTCTCCCCACAAGAATTTTGGTAGACCTTGATCATAGATCATGGCACAGGTGGCTTCCATAATGGTTTGATCCTTTCTTTCAGCAACACCATTCTACTATGGAGTGTATGGAACAATTATCTCCCTCTTAATTCCATACTCCCTGCAAAATTCATTGAATTCACTCTATTCATATTTGGTTCCATTATCAATCCTTAACGTCTTGGTCTTCTTCCTTGTTTGATTCTCCACCAGTGCTTTGAAAGAACGGAACCATTTGAACACTTCATCCTTCTTCTTCAGGCAACAAATCCATGCTTTGCATGAGAAATCATCCACAAAATTTGCATAGTATGTGTATCCTCCTAATGAGGTTACGAGCAAGGCACCAGATAGGTTAGAATGGACCAATTGAAGAATACCAGTTTTCATGTTTTCACTAAAAGGGAATGGTCCCTTTGTATGTTTCCCATCTACACATCCCTGACAGGCTCCTTCATGGTTCATTTTAAACTCGGGCATCCCTGTGACCATATTCCTTACCCCAGATAAGGCTTTGTAATGTAATTGGGAATATCTCTAGTGCCATAATTCACATTGAAGAGATGTATCACTTACCAAATCTCCCAAAGGACTTCCACCAATGTGATAGAGACCATCAACCCTAAATCCAAAACTAAATGCATATTTAGGGTTTCTATGTGATATACGTACCTTTCCATCAATGAATGATACTTTTGTGGTAAAAACACAACCCCCCCATTATTGATGCATCCACTTCGAATAATGGGGACCCTTTCTATTAAAATTTGGCCAAATACCTTTCTGGATTTTTATTTTAGTTGATTGCCCTACGCTTTTGTTAATTTTTAGTTTTCTTTGGATTCTTGTTTTGATTGCTTTGTTAGAATCGATTTTTTATAAGATTCACATTGACGCTTGTTTCGCCTCATTTGGTCAACTGGTTTGAAAATGGCACTCTTTTGAAAGTCTGATTATTTATGTAGCCTGGGTTAAAAATGCATAAAATGTACAATATCGCATTTTGTAAATAAATTAGTTCAATAATGCATTCAGTTTAAATATTAATTCGTAGTGAGTTTTTACTAACATTTTTTCATTTTTAGTTATGCAGCCAAACCATCAATTATCACGATTTTAAGAAATTCACTCCAATTTACAAATCAAATCCTAATCTCAAAAATCCAAACATTCAAGTGGCTGTAGTTTATTTTTCATTTATTTTCTAAGTGGTTGTAGTTTAGTTAATTTCATAACTAAATTTCATCAAAATAAAATCAAAACAAAACATTAATTTTATATATTAAATCTCAAAATAATTAAATTAATTATTATATAAAATATAATTAATTTAATTAAAATTTAATATATAAAATTAAATTAATCGCATCGGGATTTTTGACTTGACACATATTAACAAACCCCGATACCTACCATACCCCCGATGTCGATGGCCAACACCACACTCCTCCGATTGCCGATACTCCTCCATACCTCCGATCGCCGAAAAACTTACGTCAAAAGGCATCGCATCGGGGATTTTGTTTTGCATTATAATAAAACTCCGATATCCCTCTTCCTCCCGATCCGATCCGATTTGCCAATGCAAGAGGGCATTAACCAAGTGTAAAAGCTTATGTGATGTTTTATTTTCAAAAACTCATTTGAAATGAGTTAAAACTAATGGAGCGAATAAGGGTAATGGGAGTAAGTGTAGATATATTTTTTAATATTAGTTTATATTAATATTTTATATGTGATATATTATATTAATTAAATTAATTAATATATGTAATGTTTAATTAATTTAATTTAAATTTAAATATCATTTAGATTAATATTAATTAGTTTTTTTAATTAGATTAAATTTGTTTATAAATAGTTAATTAAATATCAGTTAGTTAAATTAATAAATAGTTTATTAATAGTTAGTTTAGTTTATAATTAACAATTAATTAGAATTCTAATTTAGGATTTAATTTTTAATGAGAATTTTGATTTTTTTTAACCCAGCAACAGAATTTCCAGATTCATGCCAGATTTGACTCATCAATTTTGGAAGTTCATAGAATGAGTTTTACTTGGCCAAATGAGGCCGAGGACGACTCATTGGAAAGAGAAAATCAAGGAGAACATTTTTGAAGAGGTTTCACTAATAGATTTAATCATGTATTGGGTCAAAAATCAGGCAGAAGATCAAGCTCCGAATTTTGAAAACAAAATCAATTTTCTGAGTTATTTTCTTCATTTTCATTTGTCCAAAACCTCTTGTAATTGCAGATCCATTGGTTAATCATATCTCTGGCCAATTAAACCATCCCATGCATCAAAGGAAAGTTTATATTTTATTTTCAATTATTTATTTAAATAGAATTTGATTTTATTTCTCCATATTTTCTCCATGTTGATTTTATTGTTGCATTTTAATTTATTTTTATTTCTTTTTGCAGGAAAACGGTGGAAAAAATATGGAGAAAAAGATCTCAATCAATGAGAATGCTCCAACAATTGAAGATCAGAATTTTGAGCAAGTAAAATTGGATTTAACAGATTTCTCTTCAACAAACTCTTCTCTCAATAATGTTTTCACAAATAGTATAAGTAATAGATTGCAAAATGGAATCAGGGTTGCTCTCCTCTGCAATGCTAGACTTCTAAAAGCACTACTGTAATAGGAATTTAGAGTTGTAGGAGAGAAGAGAGAAAATCTCAGATCTGGGGATTATTGAGGATTTTTCCTTTGTATCTTGAATTATGTATGAGAGGCAGAGTTTTCACTATTGTGGCTTTAGCTTTGAAGGCAGAAGTTCAAGCAATGTAAAGGACTATTGGAGACCAAGATCAGAGAAATGGATGCAATAAATTGGTATTTTTAATACTACTATTTCAAATATCAGTTTCATTTTTATGGTAACAGTAATATCTCATTTTATTCATGTTTGTGCACTATTGTCAATATGGGTAATTTGTCTCAATCTTGTTATTAGGTATCTCTGTTCTTATGAATTAAAATTTGATTTCTGAGTAACTATTTACTCAGAAAACTGTCTTATAAAACTGATTTATTGAATGGTAATGTGTTGTGAACTATTTCCACATATCATTATTCAATTATTGGATTTACTGATTTGATAATTAATATCATTTTTATGAACTACTTCTTGAACGTTGTTGGTTTATTATTTCAGTTAAGAGGTCTCAATGGGATGTGTTTTGGTAACTATAATATCAGTTAATTGAACTACTTCATTAACTTGATATTCATTATAAACAAGACATATTTAAATCTCAACACTTTAATTATCTTGCTCTTAGTTGGGTTAGATCTATATCTGCCTAATTAAGATAGGATTTAGATTAGTTTCTTTTGCTTGCATCATAGAATAAGCTTGCATTTAGAGTAAATTCTACATTCTTTTAAGTCATCTCCTCAAAGAGGCAAAACTTTAGTTGTGCCTTCGCTGAACCCAAATCAGCTTAAGGGTCATTCTCTTGCCTAATCAGCAAGAAGAAGTGATCTGATATCCATGTCTATTGGTATGTAAAGATATATCATAAACCAATAGCAATAGGGAGAAGGTAACTGGACCTAGTTAAACCAGTCGGAGCCACCACACCAAACGGAAAAGGAGTTGCTTTAAGGTCCGGACCGGGTGGTTATCCCCCAATGTTGTTGCAACGATTTTCGAGGCATCAACAGATACCTTGAAGCCTTTGTCTTCCATCATAGAAATAGACACCGTGTTCTTCTTCAAATTGAGCACGTACAAATTTCCTGTAGATGTATGTTTTGACCATAATTCAATTGAAGAGTGACAGTTCTTATCCCTTTCACGGGATATGTGGCAGTATCTCCAAGTATGATCTTTAGATTAGTTTTCTTCTCAGCTAAATTTCAGAGGGCCTCCTTGTATCCATTGAAATTCCTTGAGGCTCCACTATCAATTAACCAATGATCCAAAGTATCCAAAGGGGAGGCAATAGATAGAGTAGAAATAAGATAGAACTCATATTTTTTTTCTACAACATTACTTTCATCATACCTAGCATTTCTTTTCCTCTTGGGAGGTCAACTATTTCCTTCTCAAGCAGCGGGAGCATTCCTCATTTCTTTGTTGTTATATCTATTGTTCCTTTGATTTCCATTGCTTTTGAAATTGTTATTGTTGTTATTGTCGTCCCTTGGAGGATTTTTCTTGTGAGGACACTCTCTAGCATAGTGGCCGAACCTCTTGCAATTGTAGCATTTCCATTTGCCTCTTCCTTTGAATCCCTTCTTATACCCTTAACCCTATCTCCTTGGACCAACATCATTCTTCCTCTTAGCATGTGCAAAGAAAGCAGTAGATTCATTGTCATTGTTGGATTTATCTCTCTCCATCATCCGTGTTTCCTCTTGAGTGCATCTAGCCAATAACTCATCAAAACCAGGTATATTTTCATTGTTGAGAATGGTGATGAAAAATATATCCCATAGTCTTGAAAGACCTCCAAGAGAAATGAGAGTAAGCTCTCTATCAACAATAACTTCTCCAATAGATAGCAGGGAATTATTGATTTGATTTATTCTCCTGAAGTAGGATTGGATAAACTCCCCCTTCTCCATCTTTATATCTTTCAACTTGCATTGTTCACTTTGAACATCCCAACCAACTTATCATACATTTCCTTAGAAGTTCTCAAATCGTAAATATAGGCAACTAAATGCTTTTGAATGGAGTCAATCAAAATTTTATTTGTTTTGACCTCACCTCTTCTATACTTCGTCTTAGCATAAGAAAGTGCCTTTATAGGAGTCTCCACCACTTTTCCTTGCACATAGTCCAATACTTCATGCTCCTCCAAAGTCAAATCCAAATTCATCTTTCATGCATGATAGTCAGAGTTGTCATTGAGCTTGTCCTTAGTTTTGAAGTAAGATGTAGAGGCCATGGAGACTTTTCCAATAATATTTGTCCAACAAATATCTTAGTGATTTATTTTCTCTCTTGCTTGGGCTTGTCGTCACCTAGGCTCTGGTAACATGTTAATTTTAGATAACAGTGGTATGTTCCATGCTTGCAACAATTACTTCAATGTCCTTTTATTAGCCCAATGATAATTTCCACTTTAATTTTCAATAGAAAACACATTAACCATTAATACACATTGATAGTAATTGTAGATAGAACATAAATAATAAAATACAAAAGACAAACCAAGATAAGAGAACACAAGAATTTAGCTCAAGCCACAGAAAAACCCTAAGATGGGGAAAACTCTTGATCAATCCTTCTTATTATCAAATATCAAATGTTCAACAAAGAGAGAATGTCCAATATAGTACAATAGATGATCCAATACCATTGCCCTTAGTGATCTAGATGGCCCAATCAAAATCTGTGATCCTGCTCTCAGTCAACAATAGTCAAACGACCCTAACTAAAAATTCAATAGTGGTCAATGCATCAAAAAAAAGAGTCCTCCTTGAGCTCAATTGAGGTCAAAGCAATTCAAACTTCCTTGGAGGTCAACCAGTAACAAAAACAGTCAACAAAGTAGCAGTCAAACTCGGTCAACCAAAAATTCAACTATATGGTCAACCTGATATCAGACCCTGCAATCAACATAGGTTAAAATTCACCAAAATCCTCGATTCATGTGCTAGAATGTATGGCCTGCCCAAACAGAGATATCTCCACCAAAATCATAGAAAAATAGTGCCAAATAAGCCTCAGTTAAAGTTGGTCAAAGGTCATTGCATAAAGGTCAACGCGTAAGAATAGAGATGCTCAATCCACCCTTCACATGTGTGAGAAGAATTTGTTTCCCTGGATGTGAACGAACCAATGAAAGGAGAGAGAATGTGTTGTTGTGATGAGGTGCCGAAATGAGGATGAAATATGTTATATTTATAGTGGTTGACATGGGGTGAAAAGACATGTCTTTTCATCCATGAGCCAACATGAAGGGGAGCTGACCTAAAAAAGAAACATTTGGAGGAAGACAAAAAATCCAAAATTCCCCATGATGAATGACGTCATCAAGAGGTCTTCAAGGGTGAAGAGTGCCATCAAAAGAGGATATGCCAAACGAGGGAATTGATCTATCATTGCCAACTTTAACACTTCAAGTCTTCATCATATCACGGTCATACTTCTTCGAAGGGTTTCTTCCAAACCCTAACCTCATGATCCACCAAACCTAATTCCTCTAGCAACGTTGACTAGGTTTTCTTTCAAACTCTAGCATTATTTTAGGTCTCCAACACCTTTACTTCTTCATCATTGGTGTCTTCAAGGGGTGGTCTTAATGAATTTTCTTCAACCCAACTCTTATACCATGTTAATTTTCATATAGCTACATTGTTCTTTGCTTTAGATAATTGCATTTCTCCATTTTCATGTTACATTCACCTCATATCATTTAAACATCATTAGAAATTATATAGAAAAATAATGACATCATCCTAGCAGCAAAATATAAAAGATCACAAGAAGAAAGCATGCACAAAGAGAACACCAAGATTTGATCACAGACTGGGGCAAAACCCCACAAGGGGGAAAAATATTCCAAAATATTCTTCTATTATATTGTCATTAGTTCAGTAGAGAGGTACAAGGAAAAAAATATCCTAATCCATAATACATTAAGCTATCCAGAGTCTATATTTGCCTTGTTTAGAACTTCATTTGTGAAAAAAACTATAACATTGCCATTAATAGATGGCCATACTGATATAAGTGTGTCATCATTAGATTTCCATATCGATATAAGTGTTACAACATATCACCACTACTACTGGACTGTAACGATATTATACATAATGTTGAACTGAAAAGTGACCATAAATAATGTTGAGTTGTATAAGAGATACAATACATTCTTAGATGACATACATAGCGTAGTGCTACTCATAACTGGATTGATTATGAATTGCCATATATTGAACTGGGATGCCATTGGCGTCACATATATATACATGCCACTAAACTTTAATACCAATGAATTGTGATGTCAACCACTTCAATGGAAAATGAGCAATAGAGCAAGGTGTACAATACTCCCTTCAAACAGTTTCAGGTGGATTTGGCTCCCATGGGAGAAGCAGATCTTCACTGCAAGAAGGAAGCTCTTGATTTTAATTTCGGCATTGTATGGATTATTGAGAATCATACTAAGGAAGCACATGGCAAGTGCAGATTTATAGTAACCCCTTAGGAAATATGTGTTACCATTTGTTATTTAGCTGAATTGGTTGACTCTCCAATAGTTTCATTATTAAAATTTCTCTAAAGAGAAGGGAAATTCAAGAAAAATCTCACCTAAATTTGGTAGAGGACCGAATTCATGTTGCTCCATTGTGGTTTGTGGCAGACTTTGTTGATGAAGAAATTAGTATGGCTTCTCAAGAGATACAATTGGACAAAGAAATGGTAAGAGGTTTTGGTGAACATGGGAGCCTTCAAATTAGACTGAGACAAAATAGTGGTTGGATGATTGGATCATAGGTGGAAAATTTGAAGCAGATGGGAGGCACAATGCAGAGGGATTGCGAAGAGGAGCTCAATCAATTGCAGACTAAGATTCTCCAATTACAAATAAGTATCAACCAAATGGTCTCCAATTTGACCTTCACAATGGAAATGCTTGTAGAAAGAACATAGCACCCAGTGCATTAGGACAAATCATGAAATTGCAAGCCTACATCAATAGCTTGAGGATATTCAATGACATCATTCCTTTTTGAATTTAGGCATAAAAAGAAGGATGATATTAGCAGCTTGAATCAAATCCTTTTTGTAATTTTGTTGTATCGTTGTGTCCTTTTTTAATTTAGGCAAAAAAAGAAGGATGACATTAGCAACTTCAATCAAATCCTTTTTGTAATTTTGTTGTATGGTTGTCCCCCACGGATTTAAAAAAAAAAAAATTGAAAAAAGGATCATAGTTTTCTATCATTTAAATTGCATTTTTGAATACATATGAATTTAGTTCTCTGGAAAAACCCCCCGAGGCACTCGAATTGCGCACTACAATTTTCCCAATTTCTGGTTCGATTTTGAACAAAAATATGCCCAAAAGAAGGGCAAAAATTCAACTTATTAGACTACTGGGCAAAATTTAACCTTAACGTAAAATAATTTATCCTATAGAAATTTTGCATTATTAAAAAAAACAACAAACAAACAAACATTAGCAAATCTTGCATTATTAAAAAAAACAACAAACAAACAAACATTAGCAAATCTTGCATTATTAAAAAAAACAACAAACAAACAAACATTAGCAAATCCCTTTTTGCGAAGAAAAAACAAAATTCACACACTAAAATTTTCCTTTTTATCCCACACACATGCATGGTGTCAATTTAGGGGTAATAAATATAAAATGTTAAATCTTTTTTAATTCCTATGATAGTAATTTTAAATTAGACAATCTCTCTCAAACATTCTAATGTGACCAAGTGTTGAATATTTTCTTTTAGTGGTCAGAAAAAACCTATTTTCATTAATAGGATACAAAGTTATACAACATGCAAGTGCATGTGCAAATGTGAGCTAGAATTTTGAATTAATATGTTGAACCACTTAACAAAAATTATGTGAGTCAGGGATTGCTTGGTCAGTGACAACAGAGCATTGTTATTACCCCCACCCGCACTAAGTCTCCCTACTAACATGTTTGTCATAGGACACTTCCTGCTAGTGGGACGAGTTGTGATTACAGTAGGGGGGCCAAGTGAAAGTTTTGGGTGACTTTGGTAGAATAAATAACCCCCACTCTGACCTGCCAAAGGCTTCATATTTTAGTGTTGTTCTTGCTTGTTGTAAATACTCCCTCATTTAGGGGAATGCATGCTTGACACGAGGAAGCTAAAAACAAAAGTTGAAATGGTTCTTATACAGAGCATTGTCCCATTTGAGCCCATAGGATATGGAAATTAGGAAATAAAGATGAAAATGACACTATCGTATGCACTGAGTACGCTGACTCGAAACCAAGTATGTGGCACCATTCGCTGACATTGATAAACTTGTTCAAATTTCACAAGACATTATCCTAGTAGTACACAACTTCCAAAACATGCAAACAAAGTAACACATGATCCAATGAATTATCATTACACATCGTGTAACAAAGATCCTTTAGAGAATCATGTCAAAGCAACCCAAAAATATTTGGAAGTGGATATTTTTCATCGTCGGAAATTCAGGTCTACGAACAATATTAGAATGATTTGTAGACAAGATTCAAGGACAAAGACCTCTTCAAGTTTACATCTACAAATTCAAAGTGTGAAGAGAAACAGGGATTTGTGTCAATTCCATACTAGCACAAGCCTTTAGTCATTCTAGTTCACCCAGTGCTCTAGAATTTTTTGAATATACAACAAAAAAAATTCAAATATATGAAAGAGAATAGAGCACATAGAGAAGATTTGTGAATCGCAGTAGCCCATATGCCACAATCCTTATCCTCACTTCTTTGTACTCACACAGATTTTATATTCATAGAAAGACAACAAAGCGACTTCACCTTTCAGTTGGATTTTCTCCCATAAAGGTTTCACAAGGTATATCTTGTGTCAAATCGTGGTTTGTGAGTTTTTATTTCATTGTTCTCTGCATAATTTTAATTTGCATGCATATGCAACTAACAATAATCTACAAATCCATAAATCTAAAGAAAATAAAACCCTAATAGTTTAGATCTAGACTTTTTAAATATGGTTTTATTATAGTTGTGACAAATTGTCTAGTGGAATATCCACGGCAATTTACAAATCAAAGACAATTGGACAAAGAAATGGTTGGTGGTATTGGATAACAAGAGACTCTTCAAATGAGACTGGGACGAAACATTGGCTAGAAGTCTAGATCACAAATAGTGAATTTGAAGTGGATGGGAGGTGCAATGTAGAGAGATTGGGAAGAGGAGGTCAACCAAATGCATATTACAAGTCACAACCAAATGGTCTCAATTTGACCCTCACAATGGAAATGCTTGTTGAACATGGCACCCAATTCAAAAAAGACAAATCATGAAATTGGTAACCCACATTAATAGCTTGAGGATCTTCAATGGCATTGCTCTTTTTTTAATATAGGTAGCAAAAGAAGGATGACGTTAGTAGTTTGAATCAGTGATTTTAGGAAATATCACCGATAAAATATTGCGATTTTTCCTCTCTCGAAAATATCATGATATTTCCGAGAAATCGTCGATATCTTGGCAAAAAATCACGTAACGATATAAAATATCACTGGGCCGCGACTAGGAAAGGGAAATTTGTCTTTTTGTTTCCTCATTTCAATTTTTGTGTGTTCGAGAAGAAGGGGAAGAGCTTTGTGATGGTTGTCAAAGAGGTATTGAGGATCAAATAGCAATTATCACCACCCACTAAGAATTTTTTGTGGATCAAAGATTAAAGAACAATGAGACAAAATTCATTTCTTCCATTAACAAGTATGTTCTTAAAAGCCCCTATGTTAATGATTTTTTCATAGATTTAGGGTTATTCTTGCTTGCCTCTTTGCCTACCAACATTTTGCTTCTTTTTTTTCCATTTGCTATTATTTTCATGCCCATCAACGAATGCAAAGGTTTTCTCCATATTTGGACAGCAAACTCGTATCTTTTTTTAACTTTCAAATGCACCTTCTTATTTCCATTTTTCATTGAATTCACATTGTAAATAATGTATCAAAAAAAAAAAAATTAAAATGAGGTGGTTATTATTTTTTGTGTGGGTGTTTAAACTTTAATCATTATTTCCAATTTTTTGGTGCCCTAGGTTTGAACTAGCTCACTACAAATATATCAAAAGCCTTGGACCCATTTTGGGAGTATGGGGAGTCTAGGGTGGGACAAATAGGACATATCTATCATGCAAATTGTGTATGGCCAGGATGACAGGAAGGGTTACGCAATTGAAATACCATCTAGCTAAACTCCCTGGACATGATGTTGGGCTTTGTACAGTCTCTAGCGTGAAACTTATACAAAAAGCTCTTGAAGCAATTAATGAAAAAGACCTTAAAGAAGGAAGAGGCAAAGAGAAATAAGATTGAACGTGCAAGTAGATCTTTCGGGGTATTTTCTTTTGATTTTGAGGCTGAGGGTAGGGGGAGGGGCTCCACAACATCCCCTGCTACTGTGAGTGTTAATGTTACTGGGAGTGCGAGGTCATCATTTTTTATTCCACGAACAGAACATGGAGCACAACCTTCCATAAAATCAATTGTTAAAGAAATGAAGAAGCAAGAAGCAAATAGAGTTATAGGGAGGTGTCTTTTTTGGAACGACTTACCTCTCAACGTCACCAAAACAAATCCATTTTGACAATCAATGTGTGATGTTATTGCTATTGTGGGCCCAAGTACAAAAGCGCTACATATGAGGTGTTGTGGGGGCTAATTCTTCAAGTAGAAAAGCAGAACATCAACTCTAGATTGGCAGAGTTGAAACAAACAAGGGAAGTGTCTAGATGCACAGTGATGTCTGATGGTTGGACATATAGGAAAGTTAGGACCCTTCTAAATTTCTTAGTACATTGTCTTAAAGGTACCATGTTTATTAAATCATTGGATGCATCAACACATATAAAAGATGCAGCAATGATATGTGAGTTGTTAGATGGGTTTATCCAAGATATTGGTGTGCAAAATGTGGTGCAATTCATAACAAACAATGCAGCGAATTATGTGTCTACAGGTAGGATGCTTATGGAGAGACACTGCACATTATTCTGGACTCCATGTGCAGCGCATTGTATCAATTTGTTGCTTGAAAATATGTGGAAACTCTCCTTCATCAAGGAGGTGATTGATATGGCTAGGAGCGTTTTATTTATAACCATGTTTTTGTTCTTAGCCTCATGAGGAGATACACAAGAAACAAAGAGTTGAAGCGTCTTGCAATCACACGTTTTACCACCAACTTTATTACTCTTCAGTCTTTGCTTCAATGTCAGTTCGAGTTGAAGTAAATGTTTGTTTTTGATGAATGGTGTGATTGTAGATACAACAGGAGAGTCATTCCAAAAATGGTCTACACTAACACATTTTGGCAGGGAGTATAAGAAGCGTGCTCAGTTAGATGCTCAGTTAGTGAATCTATAGTACAGGCTCTGCGATTGGTAGTTAGGGACACGCTTGCAATGGGTTATTTGTATGAGGCCATGGATAGGGCCAAGAAAGCCATTCGTTCTTATTGTGCAGACAAAGGTTCTGTTGGACTTCATAGGCATATGATGTTATGGGATGTAATTGATAATCGATGGGCAAAGATGATTCATCAACCCACCCATGCAACAACACTCTTCCTCAACCCCGCATTTTCATACAAATGTGACTTTGATTTTGATGGAAAAGTGACAGAAGGGCTCCATTCCTATATTTAGAGGACGGTACTTGATCCTGAGCTTCGTAGCAAAATCAATCGCAAGATACAATTTTATCAGGATTGGGTTGGCCTATTTGGCTTTGATGATATTATTAGGGAAAAGACCCTCTGCATGCCACGTAAGTGACAAGTCATCATTCATTAGAATTTTTAATTTAAAATTTACTTATCTTTAGTTTTAGATTTCTAAAATTCAATTATGTAACTTTTATTTGAAAGTTTAATTATGTTTTAAGTTTTTGACTGTTTTTTTTCTTTATTTTGTTGTAGATATTTCATGGTGGCTATGATGCAAGGGCACCAGATTGCAAAAATTGGCCATAAGAATCCTGAGTCAAACATGTAGTTGTTCAAGGTGAGTCAGCCCATTAGTTTAAGGTCAAAATTTTGTGTTTAGGTAAAATAATTTTATGCTATAGTTTAATGGTCAAAATTTAACCTTTACCTTAGCAGATTATTTTAAAATAAAACATTATCAAATCTCGTTTTGGGATAAAAAGATGAAAATTTAACATGAGAACAAAATTTAGACCCTAAAATTTTCTCCACCATTCCAGATACATATCCCACGTATCCAGATGCCAGATGTCACTTTGGAAGAGTTAATACAAAATATAAAATGTTGAATCCTTCTTAATTTATATAATAATAATTTTAAACGAGGCAATCTCTCTCAAACCTTCTAACGTGACATTTCCTATAGTGGTTAAAGAAAACTTATTTTCATTAATAAAATACAAAGTTATACAAGAAGTAGGTGTGTGCGCAGACGTGAACCTGAATTTCGAATTAATATGTAGAACCATCGAAGAAAAATTATGTGAAGCCCCCAACCGCAATAAGTCACACCACTCACATGTTTAACTGTCAAAGGACACTTCTTGCTAGTGGGGTGAGTTGTGATTGCAGTAGTTGGGGTCAAGTGAAAGTCTGGGGTGGTGACTTCAGCAGAATAAAGAACCCCACTCTGACCTGCCAGGTTTCAGATTCTAGCGTTTTTCTTGCTCGTAAATACCGATTAGGGAAAATGCATACTTGACACCGATGAGGAAGCTAGCAAAACAAAAGTCGAAATCGGTCTTGCACAAAGCGTTGTCCCATTTGAACCCGGTGGATATGGAAATTTGAAAAAAAGATGAAAATGATACTACTGTATGCACTGAGTAAGCTCACTCAAAACCCAGCGTGCTGCACGTTAACTGACATTGCTAAACTTGTTCAAATTCCACAAGACAATATCCAGGTAACACATGCAAAATTTGCTTTCAAAACATTCCAATCGAGTCACATGATCCCTGGAATTATCCGTGCACATCATGAAGCAAAGATCCCTTTAGAGAATCATAACATAGGAACTCAAATATTTTGATGTAGATATTTTCCACCGTAGCAAGGTCTAAGAACAGCATTAGAATGGCTTGCAGCCAAGATTCAAGGAGACAGACCGAGTTTGCATCTGCAAGGTTAAAAAGTGCGAAGACAGACAGGCATTTGTGGCAACTCAATACCAGCACAAGTCTCTAGTCCTTCTAGTTCACCCAGTGCTCTAGAATTTTTTGAAGACATACTTTTCGAAAGAAATGAAGATGAATATTCAACACTTTGTACTTAAGGAAAGAAATGAAGATAAACACCCCCATTTTATAAATAATATGTATAGGATCATGATGACTTGTAAAAGACTTCCTCTATCAATGGTTTTAGAGACATTAACGAGGATTGAGGCACTTCATCTCTTTCCAGAGAAAAGTTTGAGAGGTACATTGGACGGCTTGTGCTATCCACAAGCATATTTCCCAGATTGGTGTTTACAAGAAGAAAGGGAAGAACCTAATCATCCAGAAATTATTAATTTATACTGCCTAAAGGCAAACACCCAAGATGTTCTGGTCTACCCTGTATAAGTTAGTGTTGATTTAAGATGCCTCGATTCAATTATCATGTCATTTAAAACCTCAATTATGTTTTGGGGACATCAGGAAGAATTAAACACTAGAGAAAGTTTCCCCGAGGCAATCCCAGGTACTTCATGACTTCCCAGGCAAGAAGTAGCAGAAGGTTATGCATAAACTCAGACGGCTTATGAGATACACCGGGGGTATTTGCAAAGGAGGAACCTATTCATCTAGATATTTGTTTACACTGCATGAAGGCCAACACCCTAGATATTCCGGTGTTTCCAAATTTTTAGCAACCATATAGTAACTATTTCTATTTTAAGACTATTCAATTTAATATCATCTTATCTTTTAATAGTTAATGGAGTGAGAGAATCAACCCATACTCCGATGAAAGCAACCCAGGATAAAGGCCCGAGAACCCAAAGCAGAGACAAGAAAAACTCAAAAACCATAAAACCAAAAAACCATAAAAATCTGAAAGTGCCAGAAGAAAACACAAACTTACCGCCAGAAATCAAGCTGAAATAGAATGCCAGAAACTGCTCTGAAAAAGCCAAGCTCAAGCATCTGTCTCCATGTCCAAACCACTAGATGAAATGCAACACAGAAATAAAACATTATGGCATTCTTCACTAACGTCTAAACCATTGATGAAAAGGGTTCAGGCCATACCCCACACAGTAGCACCCTTAATGAAGTGTAGACATGAACACAAATGTGCTTGCTTCAATGATTTAGGGTTTTTAAAGATACTGATGCCTGTCCCTGTTTCATCAGTTCGATGAAACATTAGAGGTATAGATGAAAACAGTATGCATAAATGAATTAATGCAATATTAAAGGCATGGTGGACAGCTCCAGCACATCAGCCATCATGAAGTGCTGAAGGGGGGGCCTATTGCATTACATGGGGAGAGCTTTCAGGGTCCTGCCAGAAGATGATTTATACCAGACTGAAAACCATCCTCGGTTGAAAAAGATCCAGTAAAAGGTGGCTTTGTCCACTTTTCAACATATACCATTCTGCAAAGTCTAAAAACTAATCAGTGCTTCTTATCGTGGTGCCATTGTTATGGCCTTATTTTGAAGAAAATTGACCTCTTTAAACTACATTTTCACCCAACAGAAGGAAAGAATGGCCATATGTGAAACCATGACAGAAAATAGAGACAATTAAAATGCCTTCGGAGATATAGAGCTCAGCATATATAACTTAACTGTTTCAATACAAAATTGCAATGACAAAACAGCTAACACTTCGGATACCTCACAAATAACTCATTAAAGCAACCCAATATAATAGTATCTTCAACTACATATCGTCAGACTAGACATTATACACCTACTTTAAAAAATTATACTAGTGTAATCCTCAATGGACTGACACTGCAACAATCCTCAATGGACTGACACTGCAACAAAATGGAAGAATAGCAATTGTCTTAAAATTATCAATTCTAATGATTTGTGCTGTGCAATCCTCCAATCTAGTCAAAAAGACTGAAACCCATATCCTCTTCGGACTCTTCCTCTGGCTCAGGTTTCTTTTCCTCTTCCTTTGGAGCAGCTGCAGCTTATGTAGCACCAACAACTCGGGCAGCAGCAAGTGCAAACTTGCTTGGATCCTACATGACAAAGCAAAATCAAAATATTCAGATAACATACAAAACGACATTTTTACAACAATTTTCATAGTCAATGATAGGAGTTAACAAAAATATTTTATTAACATTGTCTTTCCAAATTCACCTTCAAGTACTCAACTTTCTCGGCCAGTGGAAAAGAGTAATCAAGTTCAATAGCAACTGCTAGAACATTCTTGTAACCATTGATGATAGCATGTGGAACAGCTGCAATTGTAGGATAACTAATGGCCAGAGAAAGAGCTGTCACGGTAGAAATACCAGCAGCAAATTTCTCTATTAAATCATCCTCTGTGAGATCAAGAACTTCAGGATCAAATACCGATCCATCGTCATATACAGTCTTCACAACCAATCCATACGAAAATGGCCTGATGCCAAGCTTCGCAAGCAAAGCTGCCTCAGAAGAACCGACCTTGTCTCCCTTCTTAATAAGCTCCACAGGTGTTATAATTTCAACAGTACCCTTGTTAATCTTCGTGGGAATATTTAACACCTGTATATAATATAAAAAAACAACAGACCATACTTAAACACAAACTTTGACGAATATCCAAGCAAAGTTGACAGGTATCTCATCATTTCGAATATATATTTTGGTAATTAAATAGCACAAGTTGTTGTTGCTACTTCTGTCTCATGTATTTCTTAAAATGCAAACAATAATACATCATAATATATCAGCAGATAACCAAAATATTTTCATGAAATGTCCAAACCTGGAAGAAAGATGTCTGAGATGGATCCAGACCAGTGTTTCCAGGGGGTACTACCACATCAACTGGTGCAACCAGACCAACACGAGCTGGAGCTCCAACCTAAAAAATTAGAGATGAATTAGGAAAGTATTGCTTTAAAACTGCAATTCGATAAAATATACAAGTACATGACAATAGAAACATACCTTGTATTTCGCTACCTCCTCCCGCACCTCCTTGAGGTCACCCTTTGTGAAAATAAGACCAACATTTCCCTAAAAAAGTATTAAGTAACAAATAGCTTCAGTTTTAAGCTCCAAAAGATTTGAAAACTTTCTAATATAATGGTGAACTGAGTTTTTATGATGTTCAGGTTTACTAGGAAGTTGAAGAAAGAAAAAACACAAGGTACATAACTGCGCTGAATAATATTTTAATAAAAAACAACAAACAACAGAATTTGAATAAAAACAAAGAAAATAACCTTTTAACACAGCAAGGAAAATAAAGTACACAAGAATTTCAAATGTGAATGGAACACATATCAATGCAAGGATAAATATTGACACAGATAATGTGCACTGTGGGCCAAGCACCATCTTCATCAAAATCAACGACCACCCAACAAAATACATTTACAAAGAGATTCAGTCACATGCAAACTAATACAAACAGCTTTGTTGTCTTTCTATAAAGAAAATTTTAAGGTCATGTCGAATCATGTGGGCAAAATCCAATGCTGGGTTATCTCCATGTTTGTATTTCATTGCTTACAAATTGAATATAATGAGCAGAAACAAGTATTGCACGATACATTTGTGATCATAGTTTTAAAACTAGTCCTGTCTGATTCGGAATCAGCCTGGTTGACCGAGCCGTACCCCCTGCCCAGACCGACTAGGTAAATTATCCAGTTAGACAGTGATCCGCTACCAAACCAACCGAGTTGGTCACCGATTTGGCCGGTTTGGTAATGGATCAGCCAGACCAAGGGAAACCGATTTAAACTGGTCAGTCTCTAAGGCGGGAAAAAAGGCAGGATGGGTGGACTTGAAATCAATTTTTTTTGTTTAAACTATTTCCTAGCTCCTCTACCCTTCTCCCGCGCCTATAAAGGTGACCCAACCCCCTCATATTTCCTCACAAGGAGCTAGGAAACAGTTCAAACAAACAAAAAAATTGATTTCAAGTCTGCCCAGCCTGCCTTTTTTCCCGCCACCAAGACCGGCCAGTGTAAATCAGGCTCGGTCGGTCTGGCCAATCCATTACCGAACCAACCGAGTTGGTCATCGATTCGGCTGGTTCAGTAATGGATCAGCCAGATCGACCGAGCCTGATTTAAACTGGTCAGTCTCGGCGGCGGGGAAAAAGGCAGGCTGGGCGGACTTGAAATCAGATTTTTTTTGTTTAAACTATTTTCTAGCTCCTCTACCCTTCTCCCACGCCTATAAAGTTGACCCAACCCCCTAATATTTCCTCACAACTATCTCATTGCATTTATGTGAACATTTGTGAGGAGTTTGTGAGCAATTGGAGTTGGTTTTTGGAGCAGCATTGGGTTATGTGTTTTTGTTCTGATCTCTATATATTACATGTATTGGACAATGCACTCAGTGTCATTTTGATATGATAGATATATTCATGAGCATGCTTTGATCAAGTGTTGTCTTCTCTCTATTATTCTAATGCTTTGAGTTTGGAAACATGAGTGAAAATCTTTAAAAATATGATTTTTCATCAAAATTAAATATTTAATGTACTTTTTACAAAGACTGAGTCATTGGAATCAACTAGTCTGAGTCGGAGTTGACCCTCAGCCGGTACTGAGTTCAACTCTGAGTTTTTAAACTATGTTTGTGATACATTCTTAACTTCATGTGGTTAGCAAACCCATCAACGGTTTGTAGTTGCAATTTGCAAATTGTTAAAAAATTAACAGTATTGCTCATAAGTGAGAATTTAAGTCATAGTTCCAAATTTAGTTATGTAGTATCATCACAACTTTAGTTTAAATAAAATCCATTTCTTCATCTAGATTTTGTGTGCTCTAAGTCTCCGTCCACTTTAAAAGTGAACAATTTAGCCAATTCTTTTAAAACTAAACTCAAAAGATCCCTATAATGTTTGCAAACCTAACATTCTAACAGTATTTACATTTATATATTACGTTAGCTGACCCCAAATTGGATTCTATTTAAATTATATTCAATATCAAAGTAACTACAACCTCATCGAGAGAACCAGATAGAGGAAGGCTTAAGCATGGAGGGTTACGGTTTTTGTGGTGGTCAGAGATTAACCGCTTGCAGCAAAGTTTAGAAGGCTGCTAGTGGTATTTCTGAGTCAACGAGATCTGGTGAGTTCAGATTCTGAACAGTGGATGTTCCCTTGGGGCTCGGAAAGCTGAGCTGGCAGGGGTATTGTTTCATGCAGCAATGGAACTCGTGGCTTATGAATCGGAAAGTCTTGTAGGTAGCTCAATTTCCATTTCTCTGGCAATGTTTAGGGTTTCTGGTGCAGAGAAAGCAACGAGTCATGGGCCAGTTGGAATTCTCACCTCTAGGTGGGAAGTCTTGACAATCTTGGGGTCGGCTACATGTTGTCAACTACTTGGTGGAAGTAGTTGTCGACTACTTGGTGGAAGCAATTGTGAACTCTAGCGGGAAGTCGGTGACACAAGGCGCATACAGTAATTGTTTTCTCTCCCCTTGCAACTATTCCAAGTAGTCTACTACATGTCAATCCCACAGAGCCAAGGGGTAGGGTTCAGTGTAGAGAGGGAATGCTTGGGTCTCTTAGTTGAGATTCTGAGGGTATTGAGCTCTTTCAACAGTCCAAAGGAACAGGTATGGCTGACATTCTTGGTCCAAGAACACAAATGGGGGTTTCAGGCAAAAAGGATTGGTTTCTAGCTTGAAAGCAGGTTCTTCAAGCAGTTGGTTCCAGCCTAAAGTTGAAGTCACTCCCACTGGTAAACAATTTTCTTCATTTCCTGATCTTCTAGTGACATCGGTTGAAGTTGGTGGGAGGTAGATATTCCCAAGGGCTCTAGCCAAGGCAGAGGCGTCGAAGGCATAATATAATAAGCGAAAAGAATTTCAAAGGAACCTATAGGAGAGGTGGTTTTGGGGCAAAGCAAGAAACAAAAACCCACAAAGAAAAATTGGATGTTGAAGTGTGAGAGGGGGTCGATTCAATACAACCTTTCTGTTGGGGAGGACGTGGAGATGGCTCATGCTTTTGAACTAGCTGAAAAAACTTTGGTTGGGAGGGCAAGAAAGAGACTCTTCAATGTGGAAACCCCGGAAAAATGGAAGAGTGAAAATTTCAATAGTATGGTTTCGACACCCCCAGAAATTCAACTTGTTGCGAAAGGGTGGTTTCAACTTTCAATTTTCAACTACTCTTTCATTCTAAAGGGGATGCGGAGTTAGTAATAAAAGAGGTATGGTTTATTGATTCCACCCGAGTTGCCTTTAAATTCTAGAAACCTTTATTCGTTGTTGCAGGGAAAGAATGGATGTGATGCCCATATGGGTTCACATTCCTAGGCTTCCTATGCACATGTCGAATCCGCTAAGCTTCATGAATATTGGGAATAACCTAGGGAAATACTTGGAAGCAACTACTCTTTTAAGGAAAACAAGGACTAGGGATGTGATGCCCATATGGGTTCACATTCCTAGGCTTCCTATGCACATGTCAAATCCGCTAAGCTTCATGAATATTGGGAATACCCTAGGGAAATACTTGGAAGCAACTACTCTTTTAAGGAAAACAAGTACTAGTCGATGGCTAGAATCCAGGTTGGACTAGATTTGAGATCGAAACTATATCTAACCATGGACATCAAGAAGGAGAATGAATGGCTCTTGGACCTCAATTATGAAGGAATCACTTTCAGATGCAACAGATGTCACAAATACGAGCACCTTTTGGGCAATTGCACCATGTCTTTTAAAGCAAATCACTTCCAGCCCCAACCAAATATGAAACAGAGGAAGGTTGGGGGGGCCAGTGACTTTTGGTCTAAGTACACAATTAGAGGGAAGGGTTATTGAGGAGCCAAAGGTGATGCCTGTAGGGATACAATCTGATTTGGTGTCTAATAGGTCAGGAAGGGGGTCTAGAGCATAGAGGGTTGTGGCGGTAGGAGAATCTGGAACAGGAGATTTGGACACTGGAAGGAAGGAGGTCGGTGAAAAGGATGTGCAAGGGGGCTTAGCGGCTGGAGAGGTGGTGGTCTTGACATTTGAGGTCCCGGAACTGGAGCAGTTGAAATTTTTGTTTACATACGAATGCAATTACAGTTTTTTCCTTGGGACAGAAACAAAACAAAACAAAAAGGCAAAACAAAACAAAACTACAACCTCATCTACACTTGATTGATGTCATATTACAACCCTAAACTGAAATCAGAACTATATATTTTCACCTGACAGTAGCTCAGAATCTAATTATCTAGAGATGTTTCAAATATAGCCTGCAACAACTCTCCTACTGATGGCACAGGTACAAAGCGCATTAGGTTCATATCATGCAATTGAACAATTCAGCAAAATATTTGCGTGGTGAGAATTAAAATTACAGTTTTTCTTGGGATAGATAGACCAAAAAAAACCTACAACCTCATCTACACCCGATTGATGTCATATTACAACCCTAAAATGAACTCAGAACTATAGATTTTCACCTTCAGTAGCTCAGAATCTAATTATCTAGAGACGTTTCAAATATAGTCTGCAAAAACTCTCCTACTGATGGCACAGGTACAAAACGCATTAGGTTCATATCATGCAATTGAACAATTCACCGAAATATTTACGTGGTGCGCATCATTTTACTACAAGTATTCCCAATTCAACCACTGAAGACCATTAAAATATTTACAGACCCACGGACACATGCTTTAGTCCTGAGAGGTATTATTTACATGAGCTTAAAGTTAGGCAATAACTTACCTGAGATAGGAGGTAAAAGGTACTTACCTTCACTGTGCTTTCTCACTCATTGAGGCAAAATATACATGCCTTTGTTATGCCGAGGTGAGGTCATGAAAAGTCAAAAGCAAGCTCTCCTCGAGGATTGAGGAATCTAACCATGTTCCTCTTCTATTGGAGCTTGATTTAGCTTACAATGAAAGAAAATGTATAACATATCTGTCTCTCACAACGCAATTGCGGTAGTGCAAGATATCCACTATAGACACAAATCAAATGCACATGATGTTGGATACCCAATCCTCTCTTGGTGGAATATTGATAGATTAGCACTTTAAAACTTGACCCGAAGCCTATTAAGCACAATATATTAAAAAAAAGTACATTTCAAAGCCCTAAAAAGTAAGCTGGAACAGAACACAACGCACAAGATCAAACTACTGAAACCAAACATATCAGAGAAACCGAGGCGAAGAAGACTAACTTAATCCAAGAGAAAAACCAATACATTCTGAGTCCGAATAAACCTAAAATTGATCACAAAACCTGCCACAGTACTTGTTGTTTAAAAGATGTAACCTAAATGTATATATTTTCCTATCCAATAAAGTATACCCTAACACAATGTAATAGCAAATCCTAAAACTTAGGGAATTTCAAAACTGTACCCTTAAAACCCTGTATAATTAAAAACCATGTGATAAAAGTCTAGACAACTAAACACCTTAAAGACAAAGGCACTGAATAAACAAATAAAACTTACCACCAGCAAAGGAATCAGGTTCTGGTAGGCGGTGTTCCCCGACTTCTCTGCATAGAGACGAATGGATCTCTTCATCATGGTATTTTTCCCCATAAGAACGACCGAATCGGGCCTCAACCCGGCACGAATGCCCTGCAACTGCTTGGATCCCACATTGTCTGCAACGCAGACCAGCACCTGTGAGTATTGCTCCAGCAAATCACATATTTTCTTGTCGTAGACGACCTTCTTCTCGGCCTTGGTTCCCTTGAACCCCATTTTCGTGCCGCGCGGAATGCTCTCGCAGGCTGCAAAAACCTAAACAGCTACTGGGAAATAAGACGAATTAGAATATGGTTTTGATAGAGGAGGAAAGTAAGGGTTTTGGCTCGGGTTAGGGTTTCGGGGGTTGAATTTGCCTTTCTATGCTTTCGTTCATGCTTTCTCTTTGATCAATAAGAAAATGAAATTATGGGTATCGAATGATAAATGACATGTTGAGCTTCTTCAAAGGTGGAAGAAGAAATTATGTGTATTCTCGCATGAAAGTTGACTTGCCTCCAATTACACAGGAGTATTAAGTGTTATTGGGGTGGTTTAATTGGTAATGGCTATAGAAATGAAATCTCCAAACTTGAAGTTTTTGGTTCAAATTTTGTGTTATTTCTCTATGGGGTGAGAAATTAGACATGATGAAGATGTAGTCCTACCAAGCTTACAAGAAAAATTGGGAAGAGTTGTTTAATCAAATGTGTGTTTTTAACTAGGAAGAGTGAAGTTGTCTTTGGTTCTAAAAGGTTCATGGCCTAGGTGATAGCCTATGGGCTATTCCAAGGTCTTATTCAAGTTCTTTCACTCAATTGCAAGAAATTTATTGTTTTGGTGAACTCTCTTATGTTATCTCAACACTTCATTGTTGGTTTTTTTTTTTTTCTCCAAATGATTTAAGATTGAGCTCTTTGCTTAAACAAATCAAAACCTCTCTTTAGAAATGGGATAGTGTTTAAGTTCACCGTGTCCTTCGCATAAATGACTCAATAGCAAATCTAGAAGCTAACATTTGAATAAAGGAATCCTAAAAGTTAATGAAGGGGTATCTTATTTTCCTATTACAAAATCGTATGGCAGATGTCACTCACTCTTCATGCTTATGGACGCATGGAGGAGTTGTATGTTGGGTCACTAGTATGGCACAAACTTATGAAGGTGCCATTGGAGGGGATTGTGCATCAACTATTTTTTGGTCACTTAGAAGCCTTCATATGTAATTTGGGGATATGGAAGTGAAGTTTGGGATTTTTTTATTACATTTTGGAAATTGTACTCATATAAATATTATAGGATTATAGACTATAGTGGAGGGGTCCTTTTTGTCTTATAGATGGGCCTCAGAGCAGTAATGGAGTATATAAGGCTTGACATCCTATCTCATGTATTTTGATGTATAGTTGCATCTCTAAATGCATATTTTGTAATTTAAAATATTCTCCATTATGGTTTAAAATGTGTGTGTTTTCAACTATTAAGGTAATATATTAAAATAGATGGTAAAGGTAAGTTTATAAGTGTGAGGAATATTAAAAAATCAAACAAAAAATAATGGCTAAGTAGATATATTTATTAGTTATTAAAAAAAAAAAATCAATAGCACGAGTACTGAGAAGAGTTCAGTCAAAGGATCTTAGTTCGAGTGGTTTGGTGAATAATTCGCTTCCCTAACTACATGGGTTCAAGTCTTTGGAGATGTGTTGTAACTGCCTCGTTTATGGCATTTATGAAATAGTTGTATCAAGTGTAATAATGGCAGTTGATCTTTCTAAGTTACCAATTCTCATATGAAATAGTTGTATCTAGTATAATAGTGGCAGTTAATCTTTTGAATTTATCAATTCTCCATAAATTCTCTTTTCGGTTTAAAAATTAATAAATTAAATAAAAGAAGAAGAGTCCAAAAAAAATAAGAAATATAAATTATGTTGATGTAGAAACTATGTCTGCAGTAGCTAGTATATTATCTCAGTCCTCTTGGAATGTGGTAAAATCATGGTACCCTTCACTTTGTTATCTCACTCCTAAGCCAACATGATGGTGGGAACCTACAAAGCATTGAGAGTGATGATAATGGATCTAGGGTTTAAAGGAGTTAGTATGTGGCTTCCTATATATGTTGCAAGACAACCCCTAAAAAAGGATCCAATAACTTATGCGAATTCATCATATTCATCTTGACATTTTGTCTTTGGACAATAATTTGCAAGTGAAGTTTCATACAAATTAGAGATCCATAATACCAAGGAAAAGATTAATTAACCTACGTATTCTTAAACATCATTTCATCCCTTTGTTCCCATATAAAAATTGTGACTTCTATTTTAACAAGTCGCCATGGTGTATTGAACTCAATGACAAATGAATATTATTCCTTAAAAGGGTGCCTCTTTGTGAAATAACAACGAGGGAAATTGACTATAGAGTTTAGATACCCAATCTCAACTTGTTTCATTTGATCAATTAGACTAAACACAATTGATTTGGCAATGACCAAATTAGGGAATTTTTTTACAATGTTGACTCTATAATGTCAAAATCACAAAGTCTTCTTAATGAACCAACAAATGCTTATAGAGTGTATATTAATGTGTTAATGTGAATTGTTCTAGATTAATAGAAACACAATAATAACGTAGAGACAATTTTACAATTAGAAATATTCCTTGTGGGAAATAAATACTCCAAAACATATTAATATCAATCCCGTTACAAAAGAGTTAATTTTTACAATGGTGACAAAACTAAATGTGTTTATTGCTTAAATGAACTATAATTGAATTATCTTGTTCATGGAAATAACATTTATTGTGGAAAGAAATTCACTCATGAGAGATGTCATTACGCCATACCAGTATTGTCAGCGACTTAAAATTGTATGAACCCTTATGGGCCCATGAAACCAACCTAACCCCTTATAGGAATCCCATTCCTCCTTCAACCATGAAACCTAAAAAATCTAGTTATGGACAATTCAACCACTTGTAACTGTCACTAGATAGTTGTTGAATTACATGGTGCAGTGGACATCAATGGGATCTTGATCAGTATTGACCAACATTCTATTGTTGAATTAGCATGCATGCATCAAGATGACTGAGATCAACATGCATGTTCATTGACATGCCTTTAGTTGATGCTCCACAACAAGATCTCGAGTAAAATGTCCTTGGCCTCTAAAAGAGAGATTCTACATTGATTTTGAAATATTTCTCAAAACAATTCATGACCACCACTTTGGAGCCAAAAAACCAATTTCCAAGCGATCGACTTGCATATTTATATGAAAAGACTCATCTAATAGTATAATAAGACAAAAAATGCTCATGAAAAAGCCATGTGAATCTCTCATCCATTACATCTCAGGCAAATTGGGCGTTGTCATTATAGGTGACTTGGATTGTACAAGGGATGAAATAAAAGGCAAGAAATGAAATGGAACACATACAGAGAGAATAGTAATATAGTGAAAACCCAACATCTTTTGATAAAAAAAATTAATAGAATATTATAGAACATACACCAGGTAGAATGGTGGTAATTATCTATGAAGGGAGGGAGATAACGACTACATGCATTTGCAAAAAGTTGTTACAAGGGGTCGAAAGGATGGCCTTTCAACATAAACAAAGAACCCTAAAGGTCTATTGACGGGGGAGAATTGCACCACCAATAGTAAGGGGATCTCCCCAATATAAAGTCCCAACTAGACCTTACACCATTTCGGATAGGAGTCCCATCCAGTATGTGGGCCTGATTGCCACCATGTTTGTTCAAGAATTGGTTTTGGATGGAGTGAGCAAGAGAAAGGAAAAATGGATCAAACTTCTAATAGAATGCAAGTTATACTAGCTTTATGAAATACTTTAAGCAATTGGACATGAATCTTAATGAAAGATTATTAGCAAACTTAAATTAAGATACATTGATGAAGAAGGATATTCATTATCAATTGTAAATTAGTTCACAATCAACAACACTCATGAAAGTATAAATCAAGAAACAATCTAAAATAAGATGTGAATCTCCAATTAATGAAGTAGTTCATTAACTTTCAACACATTAATACCAATCACATTCCATTAAAGCGCCACAAGAATAGTATTACGATGTTTGATAACACGTGAATGAAATGCTTTTCGTGGCCCAAGAGAGCTTCTCAATATTAAGTTGAAATATTCAATGCACCACTACAAAAAAACATCCATGAAATCCATTAGTGGAAGTAATGAATAGTCACTTGATCTTAGAAAGGAATGTACAAGCTTTCTTTTTCCAAGGTGTCTAAACGCGTAAAAAACTAAAATTCCTTTCTAACTAGCCATGAGGGTATATTTATACAAAGTGGTGTGACTCTTCACCTCCCATGACCTTTCAACTTCCCTCATGACTTTTCATTTTCCACATGGCTTTTCATTTTTCTTCTACATTCTAATTTATATTTAACTTTTAAATTTAAATTTTTATTTACATATTACATGAAAATCAAAGTTAATAAAAATAACTCCCTTCATGGCACTAATATTATAATGGCCAAGTGTGAGGCTTCAACTTGCACCTATTAAGTTAGGTGAGTGTGTCGTGCTTTGTAATTTGTTGCAATGGACCTGACTTTGTTGGATAGTAGTCTTTTGAATCAAATTTCACCTTCAATAGCACCAGGTATCATTGTTCTCATATTTGTTTGTACTTGGTTGAAAAGCACAATAAGCATTGTATGTAGCTTTGCAGGTTCCACCACATATTCAACAATGGCCTCTTTCGTAGGTTTCGTGTTTTCTAATAAGTGGGCTTGATTGTGGGAAAAACTCCACAGTTAAGCGCGCTTGAGCCAGAGGAGTTCTGGGATGGGTGACCTCCTGGGAAGTCCTGGTTACCGGGTGCAAGCCCCGGAAGTGATGATTGATGCTATGTGATTCGTTCTCCACATTTCACTAGTTTCAATCCCACTTCTTCACCCCTGTGAGCATCACCCGATGCAATGAGTGCTAAGTGAACTATTCAAAAATCATGAGAAATTAGTCAGTTACGACTACCTCTCATGGAAATGGTCATACGTTTGAATGACTTACTTAACGCAGTTGAATCCCAAAAATGATATCTAAAACAACATACCTTTTTGCATCTATCATCTCTTGAATCAAATTTCACCTTCAATAGCACCAAGTATCATTGTTCTCATATTTGTTTGTACTTGGTTGAAAAGCACAGTGAGCATTGTATTTAGCTTCGGAGGTTCCACCACATATTCAACAATGGCCTCTTTCGTAGGTTTTGTGTTTTCTTGCCATATTTCTTGCTATGGTATTACTATTCGTCATGCTCTGATGGAATCTATCTTGTGAGACTTGGTAAGGGCTTCCAATGCGTTTTGAAGTTGTCGATATCTCTTCCCAAATTCTCTTGGGATTACACAGGCATCATAATTCCTTCTTTGTCTCATTCCTTTCCCATTATGTCCTTTATGGGTAAGTCAGCTAGTGCATCAAGATATTTTGTGCACCATTCATACATGAGGTCTACCGCAATCGAGGCTTCTTTTAACAATGCACCTTTTCCCTTGAGCTCATTTTGGATAGCCATTAATGAGGAAGATGTTTTTTGAAGAACAATCATCTTTGTATATAGCCATTTCATGGCATTTTCCAACATTCTTATCTCTTCTAATACAACTGCCTGCAAATCCTCCTCGTGAGAACTTGAGGTTAGCAAAACTTAGAATTTTGTGTGAAGCCTTCCATTCTCTTGTTTTGCATTGGCTAGATCATTTTCCAGTTTCTTCACCCTCTTCACCAGACGTTCAAAATTCTTCTTTGTTGTGGTGGAGAATGCAAATCCTATGAGTTTATCTTTATATGATCATTTGTAATATCCAATATGATATCTCTTTTAGTAGTTACAGAGATTGATGTAGTTGGTTCTCAGGCGAGGTATCTTCGTCTTTCCAAAACAACCTTTTGTAAGCTATGGTAGAATTCGAAACTTGAAAGGTCTAGCACTCGATCTTCCTGTTCAGCTGAGATACCCATCTCTCTGAGCGGTAGATGTCCTCTGGTGAGTGGGGCAAGAGGTACAATATCCATGAGTGGTAATATGGCTTCAACTTCTTTTTAAGCTTGCTCCTTTTGTCTTAGTTCTTCCTGCATTTTCGTGTCCACCCTCTCTATTGCAAGTATTTCCTCTACAATAGATGTGGATAGGTTGCACGTGTGGAGCAAAGTTCCACCTCCATCCTAAAGCCTCAAATTGACATCTCGCGCATATGGCATCCAGTAGATATAATGCCATGTAAAATCGAGGTTATCGTCCCTCTTGTGGCTTCTAGGCTCATTTTACACTTGTTGTGATGGAGGCTATTGGAATTTCTACCCAATTGAGAATACTCCCATCTTGAGTACAAGTGTACATCATCGGTACCCAATTATCTTCAAAGAATTGTACATCTTGTCTGCCATGTAATCTGCAACATATTGTTGCTAGCATCTGATATGTTGTTTGGTCAATTTAGAGTGTCCTAAATTGCTATATTAATTGTCAATCTGGGAGTCATAAACTGCTGAAGTGAGGTGCATTATATATGCAAGATAACTGATTTCTTACTTTTTGTCGTTTTTGATTTTTGGTTTGTTTCTGGGTTTATCTTTTGTTGATTCCCTAATGTGAGATGGCAATTCTAAAAGTCAAGTATGGATATAAGTGTTCAAGGCAATGGTGACCTTTAAAATGATTTCCAAACTTCAAAATTTAAAAAAAAAAAGGTTTTCAAACTTACAATGGTGAAATCAATTCCTAAGAGAAAATAAAAATGTACCAGTATTCTAATTAAACCAAACAGTGAGCTAGTGACTATGAAACCCAGTATCCTTGCTGCTGTATAAAAAGAAACTAAACTCAAAGAAATTCAAAAACTGCAAGCAAAGTAAACTAAATCATATTACATCAACTCATATTCTGACCCCTCACCATTAGACTCGCTCTGGCTTTAGGAGGTAATCCTAAACAAATTGAGCAATCTGATATTTAATTTGCATAAAATGAAACTAATATCAAACTACACATTCATACTTCAATCCCTCAGCATTTGACTCGCTCTGGCTTTAGGAGGTAACTGAAAATGACATGAGCAATTAAATAACTAACTTGCAGAAAAATAAACTAATATCAAACTACGCATTCATACTTCAATCCCTCACCATTTTACTCGCTCTAGCTTTAGGAGGTAACTGAAAATGACATGAGCAATTCAATAACTAACTTGCAGAAAAAATAAACTAATATCAAACTACGCATTCATACTTCAATCCCTCACCATTTGACTCACTATGGCTTTAGGAGGTAACTGAAAATGACATGAGCAATTCAATAACTAACTTGCAGAAAAATAAACTAATATCAAACTACGCATTCATACTTCAATCCCTCACCATTTGACTCGCTCTGGGTTTAGGAGGTAACTGAAAATGACATGAGTAATCTAACATCTATCTTACAGAAAAGTAAATGAACAAAACTGAAAGAAATAAATAGTGTTGGAATTAGAACTAAGAAAATAAATCAGCAGAAGGACAAGATAATTTCATGTCATTAGTCATTATAAAGCTATGTGCAAATGCCCGAGCTGCCTATTAGAACCTGAAACAAAGACACTGATCAGTTAACAACATTAGAAAGCATAAAACTATGGACAGCAATCGACATGAATACCATAAGCAGTGCAATTTATACAAGTAAACAATTATGGCATTAGGAACGTAAAGAAATAAAGCATGAAACTATACAGTAGTTAACAAAACCTTGGTGTGTACAGGGGCCCTCTGCACAACCTTGGCCAATCAGCAATCAACCACGAATTGAGCTTATAAACAGTGTCTTCTCATGTATTAAAATGCAGTCATAACATAAGGATAAAGTCACGGCACAGTGGGCTCGTAAACAGTCAAAATTACATTCAAAAAGCTAGCTAATATGTGTATGAGAACGCTTTATTTATAACAGAGGATGACACAACTACTTTCCTAAAATCTACGCTAATAAAAAGACACGTGAATAACCACGTCCATAAATCTAGCATTATGGTAGTCGTGGAGATTAAATCCAAGGAGGGTGGCTATTAGATTCGGTTCATGGAGCAGTCCACAAGTGTTAACACATCTCCTGAGATTTAGGAATGGCCACGCAAGTCTTCATGTGGTGAAAAACAGAGTTTTGCCACCGTAAAACTCTTAGGTTGACCACCGCTTGACTATCTTTGACCAGGGCCTTCTGTGAGGGATTCGGTTGAACCAATAGGACACGGTCCATGTCCACATCATTTGCAACTTGCCCATGTGGCCGGATTCGCCTGTAGACACTTGTAACATAGACTTCAACAAAAAGGTTGCGGAAAGTTGAGCTGGCTGCGGAAAGTGACAAGATTCCGCAGCTAAATGAGCAAAAATCTAGATCAAACAACAGTCACAAGACATAGTTAGGAAACCATTTTATATGCTCTTTTTAAACTAATATGCAATGATTTGACAACTTAGGAGGTCCAGGTAAATGGAAAAAGGCTAAAAAGGTGTATAGGGAAGATGCAAGTTTGGGACTCAACATACCCCCACTGTAAAGGTGTTGCATGTTCTCATGCAACCAAAATTTTGATCATCCCCCCTTTAGTCCATGTGTTCTGAAGCTTCTGCCAGTACATCCAATCCTCTTCTCTTCTTCCTTGGTGCTACTACCATCCTGGGCTTCCTTATCAAACATCTGAATTTGAGATTGATTAATTCCCTACTCAACTTCCTGCACTTTTTCTTTAATTTCTTGTTCTTTTTCTGCCACAGTCCTAGATGTAACATAGTGTTATCATGAATGATTTTGTCCACTTTGCTTTGCTCCTTTAATGCTTCATTTTCTTGTTTAATGTGCCTATTTAAAACCTCCAATTCAAACACTTCTTGTTTCAATGATTGGACTTGTGCTTCTTGTGCTATGTGAGGCAGAGTGGATGATGTGCTTGGGCCTGCAGCTGTCTTCTCTAAGGATTTTAGATAATCATACACCTCCTACTGATTTGGATCTATTTCTAGTGTTTTCCTTGGGCTGACCTCAAAGTCTTGTTGAGGAGGAGGGCTGATTTCTAACTCTGGTCGAGAAGGACTTATATCAACATCTGGAGGACTGGTTTCAATGTTTGGCTGAGGACGAGGTGGGCTATTGCCAGCTGGAGGTTTCTCGGGTGTTTCCCCACCCAAGTCAATGAAGTGGGGTCCTTTTACTTGTGTTTTCTTCCACTTTCCTCTAAGCCTGCTGCTTCTTCTTAAATACTGTGGGCTAGTACTCTCTTCTTCCATACTTTGTTTTCCTTTTTCTTTCTTCTTGGTTGTAGCAGCTTGTTTTCGGAGATGCACTAGTCTCTCAGACAACACTTGATAGTCTTCCTCTACAGATGGTTCTGGTGATTGGTAGACATCCTCTATGCTTCTTTTTCCTTTCAATTTTCTTTGTTTTCTATCCTTAGTTCTTTCCTCCTTCTCTTTTTGACCAACTTCTTTAGTTTTGCTAATAGGAGAGTCTTGAATTATTGCACTTTTCTCTTTTCTCCTACTCCTTGGTGTTTTTGGTGTACTGCTTTCAGGTGCCTCAGATGGCTCTTGAAAGTAGTTTCTTACTAAAAACCGTTCCCAGGTATCTTTGTTTTTCTTCAATTGGTCTTCAATTAGAATCCTCACAAGCCCATGATGATATAAATGAGGTTCTATGTCTTCTATGTTCTTTTGGACTGTTGTGCACATCTTTTTCAAGCTCAGCAATAAGAAGTAGGGCAGATTAAGGGTTTGGTTCTCTAAGAAGTTCATCAATAACCGAGTATGATACATGTACATTGCTCCAAAACGGCCTTCACAAGTAATGAACTTTTGAATGATTAACAGTAAGCTGGCCCACTCTTCTTTTAATGCATGAACAGGAATTCCTTTTGTGAATACAGTTACGTCCATACCTGGGTTACGTAATATGACTCTCCATGCCTGCTCGTCCAAACTTTTGTTTTTAAACCAGCGTTCACCTTCCTGGGGCAGGTCTGTAGCAGCTGCTATGGATGCTTCGGTGACTGTGAACTTAAGGTCTCCAATTTCCACCACCTGGCCGTTGAAAGACCTTGCAAAAGCTTTTGTTATCTCCTTATTGTGGCCCTTAAATTTTTGAATGAAACGTAGCCATTTTGCCTTCTTCAGCAAGTCTTTTACTTGAGGGTATCCTTCTAAGAACTTGGGCCCTTCCGGTTCTGCCCTTAATAACCGACCCATCCTTCCTTCTATTTGAAATTCGACTGCGTGTGAGGGGTTTAACAGAGGTAAGATGGCTAGGTTACGAGGTTTATGGAGAAAAAAAACAGTGGCTGAAAATGGAAGCTGGAGAACAGGTAATGGGAGTGTTCAGGGACTGTAAGCGGAAACAGAGGATAGGCAGCCGAGGTGAGTTCACGAAATGGAGTGGAGGCGTATGTGAATGAGGTGGTAATGTAGTCGTGGCTTCAATAAAATGGCAGGGGAGTGAAGTGAACCCGGAATTTTTAAACTGAACGGCTGCGTAGGAGATGTTAACATGTTTAAGAAATGGCTGCCGAAATTATGCGGTGGAGAGGAGTTGTAATTAAATAGGTCACATCTCATGATTACAAGTGGGGTGTGAAAGTGCAATCAAATACGAGTTAAACCCAAGAATTAATCATGAGACTGTTTAGGGAATAAATGCATGGTTCATGGAGGAATGTCGTGAAATGGTAATGGAGCTATCGTGGTAATCATTGCATATAGTGGAGCTTTAAGCTTTAATAACTATGCAAAATTGTGCCTTTGATTGCTATTTGAAAGCAATTTTTACCCATACCTTGGAATCTTTGCCATTTGTTGTCCATTAGGCCTTAATCAATTGCTCCTTATTGATGCCTTTAGATGCTCCATGTCTTCATAATATATGCTCAGTCATACCTGCATTTTCATGATTATTGAACTAACATCTTGACTGTTAATTTGAAAAACAGAGTGGTGGCTGCGGAAACTGCTTCTGGCTGGGGAAACTGATTCCAGCTGCGGACACTGACACAACAACCACTTGGCTGAATGAAGATAGTTAGATAATAACTAACTGAATGGAAATGGTCATGAAAGAGACTTTTATTGATGAAATGGAATGAAATGGATGAAATGGAGTGGAGTGGAATGAAAATGAAATGGAGTGGAATGAAAATGAAGTGAAGTGAAAATGGGAAAGAAAGAGAGATTTTTTTTGGAAAATATAGGGTGTCAGGTGTTCCTGATTTTCACTCTATATTTTCTGTATAAGACTGCCAATCAGTGATTGGTTTTCAGGCTTATACAATTTTTAATTTTTAATTTTATTTTTTTAACAGAAAGGAACAAAGGCTAGGGTGGTGAAGAAGAAGGATTTTTCTTCACCGGCCTTATTGCAGAATTCTCTTGAAACATTTTGACAAATTCCTCTTTTGAGAGTGGCTTATGATAAATCTTTAATCGGTGGCCATTCACAATAAGAGGAGTTTGAAATTTATCAATGGTCTTGATTTTTACCGCTCCATTGCTAAAGACTTTGTCAATCTCATATGGCCCAAGCCAATGGGTCTGAAATTTACCTTTGAAGTCTTTAAACTTGGAATCAAATAGTAATGTCCAATCTCCCTCTTGAAACTTTTTCTCTTTGATGTATATGTCATGCCACTTAGCTCTTTGATGTTGAACTAGTTCAATTCTTAGGATTGCTTCTTGTCTGATCTCATCTAGCTCATTCAACTGCTCCATTCTGTGCTTTTGGGCTTTTGATAGATCCATCCCCAACTGAACTGCCATCTTAAAAGTTTTGACTTGAAATTCAATGGGGAGCAGGACTTCTTTCCCATAAACAAGTTCATAGGGAGAATGTCATGTTGTATTCCTCCATGTAGTTATGTAGGCCCATAAGGCTTCAGGAAGCCTTTATGCCCAATCTCTTTTGTGTAGATGAACAGTTTTGGTGATGATGATTTCAATAACTTTGTTTGTAGACTCCACTTGGCCATTTTCTTGCGACTAGTAATGAGTAGATTTTATGTGCTTGATTTTGTATTCTTCCATCAGCTTCTCCATCATGTTGGATGTAAATTGACTTCCCTGATCTGTCACAATTTCCCTCGGGACACCAAAGCGAGTAAAAATATCCTCATAAAGAAAACGAACAACTGAATTTTTAGTAGCAGAAAGTAATGCTTTGGCTTCTTGATCCAGGTGGATGTTGGTGGCCACCCACCTATCCCATTTGGACCCCCACAATTGTCTCTTTCGGTCTTTTCAGTTTCCTAAATTGCAGCACAATTTACTATTTTTAGCAGTTTTTCGGGTCCTGAACTTCCGGAGTCGTTTTGAGGCCCTAAACGATGTTTTTTTGGGAATCTGAGGCAACATGGGTCCACAAACCCATGTTGCCTCCCAAAGTGGTAGTACTCGGATAGATCTTTCTAACGAGCTATCGTACGCGTCAAACGGAGATCGTATGCCAAAGTTACGACCCCGGGAAATTGATGTACCAATTTACCCAAACGGGGCCCACAATTTGGCGTTTCATCTTCTAGGGTTAGGTTTTGGGATGTGAAGGGTTTTCCATTGTTTCTCAACAATAAATAGGCCTTCGAGCCTCATTGTAACACAGTTCAGAACATTTCAGAGGCATGTAGCCGCTACATCTCTTCTCAGAGATAAGCTACCATCGCCCTAGCTGGTTTATTTCCATTTCTGTTTGTAAGCATATCTCAGTATTTTACATTAATGAAATGAAGTATTATTTCCGCTGCATCTTTGTGTTTATGGTTATCTCTGTATTTTATTGCGTTCCTGTTTAAGTCCGGATCAGTGGTATCAGAGCGGTCTGCTTTTTCTCTGTTTTTCTTTGCATGTCCCCAACGAGGTCGAGATATAAGGAGTTAGGGCTTGAACTGGTCGAACCTTTGCAAGACCAGCCTCGCAAATCCCGACGGCCTCCCATGGCAGATGAGAAGAAAGACGAGGGGGCAGGAGATCCTATAAAAATCTTGCTCGAAGAAGCGCTCGAGCGGCAAAGGAACGCGATGATGGATAGCTTTGCGCAGATCCTTCAGCAGCTACCTAGAGGCGACGCATCGACTTCCAACAGCGACTCTGGAAACACCACACCGTTTAAGGTACAAGTTAATTTTGAAATCCCCATTTTCGAGGGTCAAATAGACGTAGATGTCGTAGATAAATGGTTAAATCTGCTAGATGGGTATTTTTCTATTCATGAATTTTCAAGTAAGGAAAAGATTGTTTTCGTTCTTCTCAAAGCAGCCCCCCACGTCAAGGACTGGTGGGAAACCTACTGCGAGCAGAAGGATGAAAGTACAGGCTCACTATTTTCAGCCGCACCCACTTGGAATGACTTCCGGGATGCCATCAAGGAGCAGTACTACCCTTTCGGAAGCTATGAGGACAAATACATCAAATGGACCACACTGCGGCAAGGACGAGACCAAGATGTGCCGGAGTTCACAAACATTTTTCATACCCTTCGCACACAATTGGGTATCAAAGATTTTGAGCTGCATCTGGTTCTCAAATACCGCGGCTGCCTACACAAATACATCCAGGAAGAGATGGGGTTCTTGAACATCTCCTCACTCGACACAGCATATCGATACACTGTCAAAATCGAACAAAAGTTCAAACAGAAGAAGCGAGACTTTGGATCTGCAAATCCGAAGCCCAAAGGACAAAGCCAAGGCGAGGTGACCCAAGACAACTCGTCGAAGCCACAAGAAAAGAACAATACCACGAAGTCGAAGAAGGACACAGAAAAGTGGTGTGAGTTCCACAAGAGTCCCAGTCATAACACAAGTGAGTGTCGGACCAAGCAGTCGTTGGTGGCCGAGTTGAAGGCTTCCGAATCAGATGCATGTTCCGACCCTGAGCTAGAACCCGACAAGGGGAATGGCAAAGGGAAGCAGATCATTGATGCGGATCCCAGCGCCACTGTTGCCACCGCCAAGATCCAGAAAGATGAGCCCGAAAATCCAGAGGAAGGGGAGCGTCTCTTCCACTCACAGATGTGGGTGAAGGGTTCGCCGCTACAATTCATTGTCGACAGCGGCAGCCAAAAGAACCTCGTTTCAGCAGAGGTCGTGAAGTGTTTGGGCCTACCGACTACACCGCACCCGCAGCTGTACAGTATCGGGTGGCTTCACGAAGGACGAGATCTGAAAGTTCGCCAGCAGTGCCGCCTTCCCTACAGCATCAAACCCTTCACAGACGAGGTATTGTGTGATGTTACACCTCTGGATGTTTGTGATGTATTATTAGGCCAGCCATACTTGTGGAGGCGACATGCTGTGTATGAGTCAAGGCCTCGCGCTGTCATTATTTCTTTGAATAATTCATTATACAGGATACCGGAGGTGGCCCCACCTATTGTCGCATCTTTGATCACTACCAAGAAAGACAACAAGCTCATATCACAGACTAGGAAATTCATCTGTCTGGTTCACTCCCAAAGTAAGGGGAAGATCGTTGCTACATCCATGACCCCTGCAAAGGGTTCCTCCACGCAGCAGCAGCAACAAAAGGATACGGTCATGACAAAACACAGGAACAACTTCTCCTCGCCCACAGGGGTACCACACAAGTTTCAGGTGGGCAACAAAGTCTGGTTGCATCGACAGAAAGAACGCCTTACCAGAACCCATCAGAAGCTCAGACCACTCCGACATGGTCCTTACAGCAGTACCAAGGCTATGGGGAACAATGCTTTGGAGCACGTCATTCCTCCATTCCTTCGCCTGCACCAAATGTTCAATGTGGACCATCGTCGACCATGCTTCCCACCATTACTGGACACATCAGAGATTACAGGACAAGTTCAGCAGATGGAGGAACTCAACGCAATGGGGACCATTGCTTCCTAAGGGGGGAGGAATGATCCAGGTGGATGTTGGTGGCCACCCACCTATCCCATTTGGACCCCCACAATTGTCTCTTTCAGTCTTTTCAGTTTCCTAAATTGCAGCACAATTTACTATTTTTAGCAGTTTTTTGGGTCCTGAACTTCCGGAGCCATTTTGAGGCCCTGAACGACATTTTTTGGGAATCTGGGGCAACATGGGTCCATGGACCCATGGACCCATGTTGCCTCCCAAAGTGGTAGTACTCGGATAGATCTTTCTAACGAGCTATCGTACGCGTCAAACGAAGATCGTATGCCAAAGTTACGACCCTGGGAAATTGATGTACCAATTTACCCAAACAGGGCCCACAATTTGGCGTTTCATCTTCTAGGGTTAGGTTTTGGGATGTGAAGGGTTTTCCATTGTTTCTCAACAATAAATAGGCCTTCGAGCCTCATTGTAACACAATTCAGAACAGTTCAGAGGCATGTAGCCGCTACATCTCTTCTCAGAGATAAGCTACCATCGCCCTAGCTGGTTTCTTTCCATTTCTGTTTGTAAGCATATCTCAGTATTTTACATAATGAAATGAAGTATTATTTCTACTGCATCTTTGTGTTTATGGCTATCTCTGTATTTTATTGTGTTCCTGTTTAAGTCTGGATCACTTCTACCCATTTAGTGACATAATCAGTACATACCAATATATACTTCTTTTGTTTAGATGGTGGATTAATGGGTCCAATGAAATCTAAAGCCCATTTTTCAAAGGGTTCGATGAGTACCTGTGGTTGTAATGGCATTTCATTTGAAAGAGTCGGTTTCCCTACTCTTTGGCAGTTGTCACACCTTTTGACATATTCTTTTGTATCTTTGAAGAGGGAAGGCCAATGATATCCTAAAGAAATGATTGTATAGGCCGTCCTTTTGTCAGCAAAGTGTCCACTGCATGGTTCATCATGACATGCTTTGAGGATGTCAGGCATTTCATCTTCCTAACACATCTTCTTATCACACAATCTGGCCCTGTTTTAAACAATTCGTTAGAAATCCATGAATATTTTGAACTCTCCTGAATAATTCTTCTTCTTTCACTAGGAAATAAATGTGGAGGTAGTTTCCATGTAACCAAATAGTTAGCAATATCTGCATACCAAGGAGTCTTAGTAGTTACTAAAAATAGATATTCATTTGGAAACTTATCCTCTACAAGAGAATCTTCTTTAGTATTTTGGATCCTAGACAAGAAATCAGCTACTGTATTTTGTTTCCCTGGTCTATCCAACATAGTAATATTGAATTCTTGTAAAAGTAAGAGCCATCTTGTAACTCTGCCATTAGTAACAGGTTTCTTCATTAGATATCTAATTGCAGAATGATCAGTATGGACAAAAGTTTCATAGCCTGTTATATAATGTCTAAACTTATTGATTGCATGAACAACAACTAAGAACTCTTTTTCAGTCACGGTATAGTTCAACTCAGTGGGAGTCAAATTTTTACTGGTATAGTAGATGGCATAAGGAACTAAATCCTTTTGACCCAACATAGCTCCTAGAGCTGTATCTGAAGCACCTGTAGAAATGTGGAAAGGAAGTTTCCAATTTGGCCCTCTCAAGATGGGTGCTTCAGATATTCTTGTTTTCAAAGTTTCAAATGCTGATTGACAATCAGGATCCCAATTGAATTCACAGTCTTTTGTAAGCAATTTGAAGAGTGGAGATGCTATTTTGGTGAAGTTTTCTATAAATCTTCTATAATACCCAGTAAATCCCAGAAAACTTCTAACATCTTTTTGACAATTTGGAATAGGCAACTTGGAGATGACTTCAACTTTTGATCTATCAACTTTAATCCCATCCCCTGAAATGTGATGTCCCAAAACAATACCTTCAGTAAACATCATAAAGCATTTTTCATGACTCAATGAAAGGTTTGTTTCTTTACATCTTATAAGGACTTTTTCCAAATTCTCTAATGCCTCTTCAAATGAATTACCATAAACTGTAAAACCATCCATATAGACCTCTACACAATCATGGATTAGATCAGAAAAGATTCCTAGTACTGCCATTTGAAATGTTGCGGGTGCATTACATAATCTAAAATGAAGCACTCGGTAAGCAAAAGTTCCCCATGGACAGGTAAATGTGGTCTTATCTTGATCTTCAGGTGCTACCTGAATTTGATTATAGCCACTAAAACCATCCAAAAATGAAAAGTACTTTTCCCTGCTAGAGTATCTAATACCTGATCGATAAAGGGCAAAGAAAAGTGATCCTTCAAAGTTTCTTTATTCAATTCCCTATAATCAATGAAGACTCTCCATTTACCATTCTTTTTAGGTACTATAACCAAAGGAGAAACCCATCGGCTATATGAAATTGGATAAATGAAGTTTACATTGAGTAGTTTTTGGAGCTCTTCTTTCACTATCTCCCTAAGGTTTGGATTCATCCTTCTTTGAGGTTGTCTGATTGGTCTACTGTTTTCCTCGATGTAGATGTGATGAATGCAAGTCTTAGGGTCAATACCTTTCATATCGGTATACTCCCATGCAAATGCAGTAGAATGTTTTTGCAAGATTTTGGTTAGCTCTCCCTGTTGTGATTTTTCCAAGTTTTTGTTGATATTCAATGTTTTACCTGGAAAAATCTCAATGGCAGAACTACCAAACTCTTCCATAGAGTAAATATATTTGTCTCGATGATAGATACTCAATGTCAGAATCTAACTGAAATTATGTGTGGTCATATTCTGAAGATGTTTCAAAATTTTATAATGTGTTCAGAATTTGACTATCTTCACTGATTTCAGAAATGGTAAAGACAGGTTGTATAGTGTCCTCATCATCGACCCATTCATTATCTCCTACTTCCGTAATTGCTTTTGCTGGAGGATACAAATTGAATTTCTTTGTCGAATTACCATCGGAAATATACATATCCCCAGATCTACAACTGATGAAAGCATCAGTTGTGGCTAGCCAAGGTCTTCCTAAGATGAGTGGGTGTCCTCCTAAATTACTCATGGGAGTTAAAATCATGAAATCTACTGGATATTCCCAATAATCTAAGGAGACCGAAATGTCTTCTAATACACCATGTGGTTTGATAATTGATCAATCTGCAAGTTGTAGTAAAGTAGGTGTAAAAAGAAGATTAGGAAGTTTTAGCTGTTCCATAGTCTGTCTACTCATAATGTTGATAGCAACCCCTAAATCAATCAAAGTATTTGGAATTCCTACCCCATTGATATGTGTTTTGACAATTGGACTACCAGGATCTACATACTTCTGCATGGTAATTTTTCCCATCATGATATATGCAATTTTTCCTACCAAGGTGGATTCTTCTTGTATCTCTTGGTTTCCTTCCTGGTCTTTTGAGACTCAACTCCTTTATTGTTTTTTCTAGAATAGGAATCTCTCTAATGGCTTGTAGCAAGGGAATCTTGATACAGACATTCTTTAATTCATCTAGAAAATCATAGTCAGGCAACAAGATTTGTTTTTCCACTCCTTTGTCGATTTGTAATCTTTCAGGAAAAGGAGGTGTGGATGAAGATGCAGGTTTCTCAACTATAGGAGTTGTGGGGGTTGACTCTTTTTCTTTTTCTTTTTGAGTGCTTGGGTTTTGAAGAGATGCTTCAGAACCTTTATTGGCTTCAAGAGAATCTTCCTCGTAAATGCTTTGCTTTTGAGCATCTATAGAAGGCTTTTCTAAAACTCTACCAGATCTGAGTTGTACATCATTGAGAGGAACAATCATATAGGTAGGAAATTGTTGTCCTTCTACCATGTAAGCATTTTGAGGATTTTTATTATTGGGATTTGGCAATGGTTGGGAAGGTAGTTGATTTGTCTTTTGTTGGAATGGAAGCAAGAGTTGGGAATTTGGATTTTGTTGAGAAGGTTGTTGTTGTTGTGGAAATGGCAATGAAAGTTGTGGATTTTTATTTGGAAGTTGTGGAGCTTGTTGATTTTGAAAAGATGGAGGATATTGATAAAATTGAGCAAATCTCCCATAAGGATTTTACATACCTTGTACCCATGATTGAAATGGATTTTGAGGTTGGCACCAAGGTTGTTGCCAAAGATTCCAATTTGGTGGGGGTTGAAAGTTCGTGGGGTTGTTAAACCCTTGATTTTGTTGCCCCTACCAAGGTCTCCTTGAAACAAAGCAGAGAGACTCAATTGAAATTGGGTCTTCTTGAAAGACAGCTTTGAGCCCAGGAATGAAGGACAATCCTTAGTCTCATGGCTTTCTGAACAAATCATACATGTTTCTACAACTTTTGCATCCAAGGGGCATTCCCTTAAAGCATGTTTCTTCCTACATTTTGGACAAAAGATGGCTAAAGCTTCAGCTTCTGCTTTCTACTTGTTTTGTATCTTAAGGGTGTCTAGTTGCTCACTAAGGCTCCCTAAAATATCAGTTTTGAACTCATCAAGCATGTTTCCAATCTCAGCCCTACTTACTGATCCAGTTGCATATTGTTTTCTCTAATGAGAGAAGGATCTCTATGCCCTTTTCCAGTTTTAGATTTTCCCCTTGAGAGATGGACACATAGCTCTGCTATATCATGAAGTGGAAGTTGAGATATATCTCCTTTTCCCATCATGTTCAAAATATCTATCCATTAATCTCTAATGGCTTTCAATAAAAAGGCTTTCAAGGTTTCCTCATCTAGGTTATTCATTTTTTCTCTTTTCAGGTTGTATTGAAATCTTTCAAGTAAATCCTCCAAGTTTTCATCTTCTTTTTGCACCGTTTTGAATACCTCATCCTTATGATTGGTGGGCATACAATAGTCCAGGTATCTATCCAAAAATGTTTGTTTCATATCACTCCAAGTCCTAATAGATTGAGTGACTAATCCCATGAACCATTTTAGAGCAGCTCCCTTCAATGTTGAAGGAAACAATTTGAGTTTTTGAGAGTCTTCCATATAATCATACGTTCAACACACGACTTCAAACTCAATAGAAATGTTTCAGGATCCTCACTTCACAACCCATAAAAGTTTGGGAGGACAGATGGTGAGATGTTCTTCATTGTTGTACGAGATTCCTCATCAACTATAGGAAATCCAAATGAGTTATCTCCATCCCTATTTCCCCCGTTGTTACCTCTACCTCCTCCATTGTTTCCTCCTCCTCTACCTCTACCTCTACCTCCTCCAAATCCGTTTACTACTTCCTCTGTCATGATAGTTTCCTCAGAGATTTCAGAGTCCTCTGGTTCTTCTACTAATGGCGAACGAGAAGGAATTTCTCCCTCTTCTTCTTCAGGTGATTCTACTTCCTCGATTACAATTTTTTTTCCTGTAGAAGTAAAGAAAGGGTCTTTTCCTAACTCAGATTCGGTGGATAGTGTGGGAGAGTCTCCTAATTCAGCTGATGCCCCTTGAATTCCAGGAATCCTAAGGCTAGGAGTGTGAGTTGGAGATAATGGAGGTGTATCTTGTCTATACCTTAAAGTAGATGGAGTTCTAAAAATCGAACTCTTGGCCCTAGCTATAAACCTTCCCCTAGAATCTCTTGCTCTATGTATGTCATTTTGTTTTTCTTCAAGTCGGGCTAATAATTTTCTTTCTGATCTTCTAGATCACTGTAGGTGCAAGAAAATAGCATACTCAAGAAATTATTGAACCAATAATTTCCTTTTATGATCCTCCAGGTCACACTAGGTGCAAGAGGATAGCATACTTTGAGAAGTTATCAATTTTTACCTTCCTTGAATTTTTCTTGTTTTTTTTTTAGAAATTGGCTACCTAGTTTCACTTCCCCGGCAACGGCGCCAAAATGTTTGGTCAATTTAGAGTGTCCTAAATTGCTATATTAATTGTCAATCCGGGAGTCGTAAACTGCTAAAGTGAGGTGCAATATATATGCAAGATAACCGATTTCTTACTTTTTGTCATTTTTTATTTTTGGTTTGTTTCTGGGTTTATCTTTTGTTGATTCCCTAATGTGAGATGGCAATTATAAAAGTCAAGTATGGATATAAGTGTTCAAGGCAATGGTGACATTTAAAATGATTTCCAAACTTCAAAATTTTCAAAAAAAAGGTTTTAAAACTTACAATGGTGAAATCAATTCCTAAGAGAAAATAAAAATGTACCAAAATTCTAATTAAACCAAACAGTGAGCTAGTGACTATGAAACCCAGTATCCTTGCTGCTGTATAAAAAGAAACTGAACTCAAAGAAATTCTAAAGCTGCAATCAAAGTAAACTAAATCATATTACATCAACTCATATTCTGACCCTTCACCATTCGACTCACTATGGCTTTAGGAGGTAATCATAAAAAAATTGAGCAATCCGATATCTAGTTTGCATAAAATGAAACTAATATCAAACTACACATTCATACTTCAATCCCTCACCATTTGACTCTCTTTGGCTTTAGGAGGTAACTGAAAATGACATGAGCAATTCAATAACTAACTTGCAGAAAAATAAACTAATATCAAACTACGCATTCATACTTCAATCCCTCACCATTCGACTCGCTCTGGCTTTAGGAGGTAACTGAAAATGACATGAGCAATTCAATAACTAACTTGCAGAAAAATAAACTAATATCAAACTATGCATTCATACTTCAATCCCTCACCATTTGAATAGCTCTGGCTTTAGGAGGTAACTGAAAATGACATGAGTAATCTAATATCTATCTTACAGAAAAGTAAATGAACAAAACTGAAAGAAATAAACAATGCTGGAATTAGAACTAAGAAAATAAATCAGTAGAAGGACAAGTTAATTTCATGTCATTAGTCATTATAAAGCTATGTGCAAATGCCCGAGCTGCCTATTAGAACCTGAAACAAAGGCACTGATCAGTTAAAAGCATTAGAAAGCATAAAACTATGGACAGCAATCGACATGAATACCATAAGCAGTGCAATATATACAAGTAAACAATTATGGCATCAGGAATGTAAAGAAATAAAGCATGAAACTATACAATAGTTAACAAAACCTTGGTGTGTATAGGGGCCCTCTGCACAACCTCGGCCAATCAGCAATCAACCACGAATTGAGCTTATAAACAGTGTCTTCTCATGTATTAAAATGCAGTCATAACATAAGGATAAAGGCACGGCACAGTGGGCTCGTAAACATTCAAAAAGCTAGCTAATATGCATATGAGAACGCTTTATTTATAACAGAGGATGGCACAACTGCTTTCCTAAAATCTGCACTGATAAAAAGACACATGAATAACCATGTCCAGAAATCTAGCATTATGGTAGCTGTGGAGATTAAATCCAAGGAGGGTGGCTATTAGATTCGGTTCATGGAGCAGTCCACAAGTGTTAGCACGTCTCCTGAGATTTAGGAACGGCCACGCAAGTCTTCACGTGGTGAAAAACAGAGTTCTGCCACCATAAAACTCTTAGGTTGACCATCGCTTAACTATCTTTGACCACGGCCTTCTGTGAGGGATTCGGCTGAACCAATAGGACACGGTCCATGTCCACATCATTTGCAACTTGCCCATGTGGCCGAATTCGCCTGTAGACACCTGTAACATAGACTTCAACAAAAAGGCTGCGGAAAGTTGAGCTGGCTGCAGAAAGTGACAAGATTCCGCAGTTGAATGAGCAAAAATCTAGATCAAACAACAGTCACAAGACATAGTTAGGAAACCATTTTATATGCTCTTTTTAAACTAATATGCAATGATTTGACAGCTTAGGAGGTCCAGGTAAATGGAAAAAGGCTAAAAAGGTGTATAGGGAAGATGCAAGTTTGGGACTCAACATATGCCTTTCTTAGTAATTTGGTCTTGTAGATACCATCGAATCAATGTCAGAACTTACTAGGTTCTTGCCACTAAGTCTTAAGGATAAGGCTAGCTTGCCAAAGGAAAATCACAATAACACTTACTTGTTAGGCCCATTTGATAGCTTGGCAACATATAATACTCAACAATGTGGGGATATATGTATGTTGCAATATCTAAACCATGGCAATCTTGAATACTCATATCATCTGTATCCATGCACTTGATTGTCCATTCAATAGTTTCGGCACATGGTGGAAAGGTAAGGTGTGTTACTACTTTATGGAACCAAGAGTTTTTGACATTATGGTACACTTCATTATCCTATCCATCTTCAGGCACCTCCTTTCAAGCAAATGGTTGATAGATATCGGACCAAGTCATTGGTATCATTTTGTCTACGAAGAAATCTATGTCTGCATAGATCGAAACTAAGTCTATATCACTTTCAATTGCCCCTCCTTCACTGCATTCTACAATCTCCTTGCCTGGTCTTTCCTTTGTGGGCAGAGCGATATCTCTCGATAATGAGGAGATGTTGAGGCACTCCAAGTATATGGTACCTGACATTTGAAAGATATTCATTACGACAATATGTTTGAGGAAAACCAATAAATAATTGCAGTGGGCAAGGAAAGGTCAGTTATAGCGTAGTGGCACAAGCTATAAGGACAAGCTACACCGAGGAGGGGATGATCTATGGTGCAAGGGAAGGTTGCAAATTGAAGGTGGTAGGTACGCTAGAGGGTAGTGTAATACAACGACGTTATAAGAGGTCATAATATAGTGCAACAACATGTTATTGGTCACGATACAGTGAATGTGCCATTGCATAAGGTCGAGTGATTTCGTTGTGCTAAAACAATTAAGTATGTGTGTGCCATTTGCATAGAAAGTAGGGCTATGGTGCGTCATAGTGCAAAGAGAAAGATAATGACAACGAGAAAACTTGCAATAGAAATTCATCTAAGGGCGTCGTTGCACAGAGAAAGAAAATTAATATGTTAGAGAATATTGTGTCATTATGCAAAGAATAGAGGGAAATATATGTGCCATAACTTAATAATAATGAGAATCGTAGTGCATATATACAAGCATTCCTATGCTATGGCAAGGCTAGGAAAGTTGGTGAGGTAAGGAAATGGTTAAGTATGGAAGCAAAATGTGAAGAGAGAGAGTAAAGGTTAAAAGAGGGGAATAGAAGGGCACAATTTACAGAAACTTAAAATATGTAAAGGAGCAAAGGGTAGGTGGAAGGTCAAGGGTCAAAATATGAAAAGGTGCGCAGGAGACGAAGCACCAAAAGACATAAACTAACATTTGCACCAAAATGTGCAAAGAGAACGTCGATAATGTTTTAGGGTTTTTTGACCTTTTGAATATATATACAATAACATTTGAAATAGAGGTAAAAGGGTATGAGGGCCCCAACAATGAAAATTATAGTGCTTCGAGTAGAACGACACGTGGGTCCAAAAACAAAACCATTAATGGTTTGAGAGACCTTTCTAATGGACACTTTTACACCGATATTTTCCAAAATTAATCAGAGAAACCAAACATTACCTCAAATTTGCATGATAACGGTCAGTTGATCTCCATTTCGCTGACATTACAAAACCTAGTGGCCAAAAATAATTTTAATCTCAAAGGAGTGACAAAATGTTTTATGCTTTACCCATCATGTGATGGAACAAACAAACAACTACATTGATGTTTATTAGGAAAATCAGAAAAAGGGCGCTTTTAGGACTTCCGATAACAAATTAGAGTCATAACTAGTGAGATATATCTAAGTCATTATTAGTGATATATATCTCTTGTAGGGTACAAAGAGGAGAGACATATTCATAGTTTTTTGGAAATGCTAGAAGGAAGATAACATGCAACTGCATTAGTCAATGTCCAACCACTAATCAAAGTGTCAAAAAATTTATCATTTGCTGACACTTTTTAAAATTAATTGAAGCATACAAAACCCTCTAGTGACATAAGCTGCACATATAATATCCTAAGGTCAGTTTGTGATATCATATAAGCTACTCACAGATAGTTAAAAAGGGGAACAATGAACGCCATTAAACTTCAAGTCATCAAAATACAATTGGATGCAGTTACAGTTTTCTGAAAACAAGCAATTGATTTGTGAAATAAATATTAACTTTCAATGTGATTTTGTAAATTTTCAAGCATCACAAAGAGAATTATGAACTCTCTTGCTTGATGGAAAATAAACTTTGCAAATGTCCTCAAAGTTAAATCTACTGCATTAACCAAGAAACTTGTATCTCACAGCCAACTTTAATGCATCATAGAGCTTCATTCTTTCTTCATGTGGTTAGAGTTACATCTATCACATTGTGGTAACCCATGTTCTTCCAATTTGGATTAAGCTTTGGAGTGGCCATTCCATCCTCATTTAAGGTAAACTACTACAGAAATCAATTTCATAACTTTCATAAGGCTTTTTGTTTAAAATGTTAGAATACAGATCAAAATGTAATGTCTCCTATTTTTTTTCTACTTGGGTATTTAAATATATTGGTCATATAGTGATGACTCTTGGAAACAAGGTTATGGCTTGATAGCTAACACCAATGCTCTCCAGATAATTAACATTGTTAGTGCTCTTCCACATGTCATATGATGTTAAGATATTAGGCAATTCACCATGATTTAAGCTTTTGGAAAGAGTAGGCTAGAAAGCCAAAGAAATCAACCTTTTTCCATTATGCAAGTTTAGTAAAACCCATCTAGAGTCACACAAATCAGCAGGATCTACTTAACTCACAAAAAGAAAGATGTAAATTATAATTTACACAAACAAGCAAAACTCAATTCAAACAAACAAATAAAAAAGAAACTCAAGGCCTTCCATATCAATGCTTGAGCTCTTAGGCCAGCTAGTACAATTTCATTTGAACATAAGTTATCAGGAGACCTCTCTCCTATTGATAATGGAGTAATAACTACATATGGATTTTCCATACAAACATCAGAAAACATTATTAAGTCTAAATCAAAATTGTAGGCCTTGATCACAAACCAAAAGTCAACTCATTATAAAACCCTCAACAAAGATGCATCAAACTGACATTTAACATACACCAACCAAACTAACATTTAAGATGCACCAAACTTGCATTCAAAAAGGAATCACAAAGACAAACACAAGCAAAGGAACCCACAAAGCACATATGCTCTTTAAGTGATGCCAAAGTGCCAGAGGATGCTTTCACATCACGTTGAGAACTTGCACTCCCAAACCCTATTTTGTATTAACAAAAATTTTGCATGTAAATACTTCATAAGCCATTCACCTCTCATAGTTTCTGTCGATGTGGAAATATTTTCTCTTGTGTCTTTTGTTGAAGTATGCTTTAACATATTTATCAATGTTATGTTGTTAAAATTGGCAACTAGGGCCAAACTCCATGTGGGTCATCTTATTCATGGCTTTCTATTAGATTCCTCTTGTCGAGAGGTGTAGGATTGATATAAAGATCATCCGATTCCGATAAGTATTTTGGAGATATGAATTTATTTTGATTATAGAATAATTAACAAGCCTACCAACAACTCGTGTAGGCTCAAAAGCCCAACAGTCACATCTATTCAATTATCATCAGATGTGTATAAATACATGAGGACTTTTCCTCATTTGGACTCACTCAACTCATCACATCTCTCTCTCTCTCTCCAGTGCAGTAAAGAGGCTCTTCTCTCCTACGTAGAAAGAGACTCTTCTCTCACACATGTGGAAGAAAGGTGCAGAAATTGAAGCTACAACTACAGATCCAAAGTTTGACCAGAGTTGACCATTAGACTCCCTCCTCTGAACTGCACTGTAGGTGTATCTAGATCTCCTCTGAAGGCCGCATTTTTTGGTGAAGGAATGAAGTTGATCCGAAGGTCGGTTTGTAAGATATTGATGCCCTAGTTTTGATGTTGATGTTGCTGATCTAGTTAATTTGACAGATATTGACTAATGCCGTCGATGCCGCTGATCTAGGTGATTTGACAGATATTGACTGATGCCATTGATGTTGTTGATGTCGCTGATCTAGGTGATCTGACATATATTCACTGATGTCGTTGATGCCACTAATCTAGGTAATCTGAAAGATATTAACTGATGCCGTTGATCTAGGTGATCTGAAATATATTGACTGATGTCATTGATGCCGCTGATATAGGTGATCTGACAGATATTGGCTGATGCTGTTGATCTAGGTGATCTGACAGATATTGACTGATGCCACTAATGCCGCTGATCTAGGGTTTGATGTTGCTGATATAAATCAGATTTTTGTACTATTCTCTCTGCTGAATTATTGAAGATAAAAGAAGATTTGATCAAAGGGTTTCCCCATATTGGGGGTTGTCCCTGGCTAGTTTCCACATCGTGTGTCTCTTGTCTTGGCTTGTTTTATGTCAATCGTTTAATGTTCTATCTGCACTTACTTACTGTATAGGTGATTGCTAATATGTGGATAAGAATAATAAAAAGAAGTAAACTACTCTAAGCATAGAACATACCATAAATTAACATGGTATTAGAGCTAAGGTGAAGACAAAGCCTGAGCAAGAGCAAGAGCAATCACCAGAGAGAACATTGGCATGGCTATCCTAAAAGAACTATGGGGTCCTCAACACTCTTCCCTGCTGAAGACAAGCTCTGTGAGAAAGCTGACTATCACAGATGGAAGATGTCTATCGATCTAACCTTAGAAGATCAAGGAGTGTTGGAGCATGTGAGAGGCATATTGTTGAGCCTCCATCAAATGCACCTACCGCTGCTAGGAACAAATGGAAAACCAGTAAAGTCAAAACAAAGAAGATCATCTGGGACTCTATCGACAAGCGCTTGGTGGCCTATGTTTATGAGCTAAACACCTCCAAGGAAATCTATGATAGACTAGTAAGTTTATTTAAATTTAAAGATGCCTTTACTCTTGGGTTTCAAGTTGATTCATTATATCAGGTCGGTGGAAGTCCGCTAGGTGTCATGTCTTGTGACACATCTCTTCAGTCTGAACTTAGGCATCGGAGGTTTTCCCACCTTCATTATAAAGCTCTACTCGATGTAAGACAAATGGTGACAGGGATGCCCGAATTCCGAGTAGAGAAAGAAGGTGTATGTTCGGGATGTGCCGAAGGAAAGCTCAAAGAGGACCATTCTCCTCAAGCCAAAGCAAGACCTCCGATATATTATAGTTGGTTCACTCATACATATCTGGTATGATGCCTGTGAACTCCTTGGGAGGATATTTATATAACCTTACTTTTACAGATGACTATTCTCGAAAGACTTGGATATACTTCTTGAAGAAGAAGGATGAAGTGTTCTCTTGGTTCCGACACTTCAAAGCCTTGATTGAGAATCAAACCGAAAAGAAGATCAAGATCTTAAGGACTGATAATGGGACTAAATATGAAACTAACGAGTTTCATGACTTTTGTAAAGAGGCAGGCATTAAGAGGGAGACTACTACATCATATAATCCTGAATAGAATGGTGTGGCAGAAAGGAAGAACCATATGATTGTGGAAGCTATCCGTGTCGTGCTCATGATCAAATACTTCTGAAGTTTCTATGGGTCGAAGCTGTAAACACCGCTGTATATGTACAAAACCGATGCCCTCATCAAGCATTGGGTTCCAAGACTCCTGAAGAAATGTTCATCGGTAAGAAACCGAATGTATCTCATTTTAGAATTTTTGGAAGCCCTGTATATTTTCATGTGCCGAAAGAGAAAAGAAATAAATTAGGTGCATCTGGAAAGAAAGGAATCTTCGTGGGCTATGGAGAAAATACTAAGGGCTATAAAATCTATGTTGCCAGTCAAAGGGAAGTCGTGATTAATCGTGATGTCACCTTTGACAAAGATATGGCCCTCAGCAAGGTGGACAATCTTCTGACTTTGAGGAACTCTCAAGAAGCCGACACCAAGGAACCGAAAGAGAAGGATGATGAAATAATTCCTGATGTGGAAGAACCCATGGATCCTATTGATCCACCTGAGCCCTCCTCTTCCAGGAAGAGGCCCTCTTGGCTTAGGGGGGCTACTCGATGATGCTGAAGGACACATTGTACCCTGAGGAACCTTCCGTGAAAGTAAGAAACCCAACAGATATCAAGGTTACCTGACCATCATGAGCACGATCATACAAAATGAGCCTTCATCATTCTTAGATGTTGTCAAACATCAAGTATGGAAGGATGCTATGACCAAAGAATATGAGTTTATTATGAAGAATGATGTCTGGGAAGTAGTTCCCAAACCCCAGGACAAGACAGTTGTCACTTCTAAATGGCTTTACAAGATAAAGCATGCAACAGATGGAAGTATGGAAAAATATAAGGCTCGTTTTGTTGCTCGTGGCTTCTCCCATAAGGAAGGTATAGACTATGATGATATATTTGCACCTGTTGCCAGACATACCACCATCCACTCGATCATAGCCCTTGCGGCTTCACAAGGATGGAACCTACACTAGATGGATATCAAGACAACGTTCTTGCATGGTTCGATCAAAGAAGAGGTCTACGTGGAGCAGCCCGAAGGATTTGAGATTCATGATCGAAAATCTCATGTATGCAGGTTGAAGAAGGCTCTCAATGTGCTAAAGCAAGCACCCCGAGCATAGCATGAGAGGATCGATAGCTACTTGATGGAGCTGGGATTCACTGGGAGTGAAGCCGATTCTAACCTTTCCTCTAAGGTTGAAGATGACAAACCTCTCATACTGATGCTGCATGATGACCTCTTTCTAACAAGTGCAGACCCTCTCATTCACAAATGTAAGAGGGAGTTGGATTTTGAATTTGAAATGAAGGACCTAGGACATATCCACTATTTCCTAGGACTTGAAGTCTAACAGAAGCCAAGGGAAATTTTCCTATCTCAAGGAAAGTATGTGGTGAATATATTGGAAAGATTCGGTATGGTGGACTGCAAGCCTGTGACTACCTCGAGGATCTTAACTTTCAAAAGTTATATGGTAGTGATGTCGGACCAAATTTGAGAAATGCCTTTGATTTTCATAAACTCATTCGCATTGATGTTCTTGGTGAACCTCTGTCCTAACATAAGTTTTGCAGTGAGCATGGTGAGCTCATATTTGGTTGAGCCTCACTGGATTGATGCCAAGAATCTTCTGAGATGTCTTCGGGGCACAATCTCTAATGGATTGAGATACACTGCCGAAAATATGAAACTGCATGATTATTTAAATGTTGAGTGAGCAGGCAGTGTGGAGAGCACTTCTCAGTGTTGGTTCTCTTTGGAATCTACCTCGATATCTTGGATGAGTAGGAAGCAGAAGTTGGTGGCTTTGAGCACCGCCAAGGCAGAATACATTGCTGCTAGCATGACCTACTGTGAGGTAGTTTGGTTACAAAAGCTCTTCAGTGGGTTGTTTGTACACATGATGAATACCATTATGATTCTCTGTGACAACCAGAGGTGGGACTCGATTATAGAGGAATCCCATATTTGATGATTTCTCCAGCAGATAAACATCAGATGCTGCCTTATCTAGGATGTGCTAAGTTGATGAGCAAGGAACCTCCATCGCATTGAGACTGATGTACAGGTCGTTGACATTTTGACAAAGCCCCGAGGAAAGATCAAATCTGTGATTTTCCTGAACGACTTGGAGTCGTCGAGAGACCCTTGTAAAAGGGTCCTGCATGTTGCATACATTGAGCTCTGGGAGCTCTGGGGGCTTGCGGTTCTTACTGGAGCAACATACAACCACAGGGTGACTCACCCTCCCCTAGTGGTGCACACTGGGACAAGATGATTCGCTCTCTTGTGAGACAGGATGATTCGCTCTCTTGTGGACAATATGATTTGCTCTCTTGTGTAGCAGGATGATCAGTTCTCCTGTGAGGTCTGGAAGATGTGTTCTCCATGACAAAATGTAGTAGGATGATTAATTCTCCTGAGAGGTCTGGATGATGTGTTCTCCATGACAATTGTAGCAGGATGATTAGTTCTCCTGTGAGGACAGGATTGATTAAGTTCTCCTGTCGAGGCATCCTACCCATGCATTCAGGGACTCATGGGAAGTACCTCTCATCTGATCAATGAGCAGGGAAATGAAGTTAGGGACCATAGTAGTACCGATGGATGCATCGTTGTATCTACCATACTCCCTACGCTAGGATGACCTTCATTGATCTAGGAACAATGATACTAGTCTAGGACCAGTGGTAGGAGTGGTACCTACTATGACGTTGACTTCGGGTTGGTTGAGACTGGTCTAGGACCAGCGGTACGCACTCTGAGACTGACTTTGAGCCAGTGGAGGATGATACTGGTCTGGGACCAGTGGTAAGAGTTGTACCCACTATGACGTTGACTTTGGGTTGGTTGAGACTGGTCTGGGACCAGTGGTACATACTCTGAGACTGACTTTGGGTCAGTATGATACATCCTCGATCATTTCTTCTTCTTCATAATTCGAACAAAAGCATAGCAGAACAGAACAATACAGGGCAGAGCAGAACAATATAGATCAGTACAGGGCAGAACAAGATAGAGTAGAACAGGCATAATAGAGCAGAGCAGGGCAAGGGTCAAGCTGTAAATGGCAGTGCATTTGATGGATGAATAGTAGCGACTGACAAACAGATTGCATATGGAGTTCTCCCTAGTTGAGAGGGAGTGTTAAAATTGGAAACTAGGGCCAAAATCTATCTGGGTCATCTTATTCATGGCTGATAATATTTTTATTAGATTCCTCTTGTCGAGAGGTGTAGGATTGATCTAAATATCATCCGATTCCGATAAGTATTTATGGAGATATGAATTTATTTTTATTATGGAATAATTAACAAGCCTACCAACAACTCATGTAGGTTCAGAAGCCCAACAGTCACATCTATTCAATTATCATCAGATTTGTATAAATACAGGAGGAATTTTCCTCATTTGGACTCACTCAACTCATCACATCTCTCTCTCTCTTTGGAGCAGTAAAGAGGCTCTTTTCTCTTGCGCAAAAAGAGACTCTTCTCTCACACGTGCAGAAGGAAGGTGCAAAACTTGAAGCTGCAACTGCAGATCCAAATTTTGACCAACGTTGACCATCAGACTCCCTCCTCTGAACTGCACTATAGGTGTATCTGGATCTCCTCTAAAGGCCACATTTTTTGGTGAAGGAATCAAGCCGATCCGACGGTCGGTTTGCAAGATATTGACTACCCTAGTTTTGACGCTGATGCCGTTGATCTAGGTAATCTGATAGATATTGGTTGATGCTACTGATGTCGTTGATCTCGGTGATCTAATAGATATTGATTGATGCCACTGATGCCACTGATCTAACAGATATTGACTGATGTCATTGATGCCACTAATGCCGCTGATCTAGGTAATCTGACAGATATTGATAGATGCCACTGATCTAGGTGATCTGACAGATATTGACTGATGCCACTGATCTAGGTGATTAGATAGATATTGAATGATGCCGCTGATCTAGGTGATCTGACAGATATTGACTGATGCCGCTAATCTAGGTGATCTGACAGATATTGACTTATGTCGCTGATGTCGTTGATCTAGGGTTTGTTGTTGCTGATATAAATCAGATTTTTGTATTATTTTTCTCTGTTGAATTATTGAAGATAAAAGAAGATTTGATCAAATGGTTTCCCCATATTGGGGTTTGTCCCTAGCTAACCGCCACATCTTGTGTCTCTTGTCTTGGCTGGTTTTCTGTCGATCGTTTAATGTTCTATCTGCACTTTACTTACTGTACAGGTCATTGCTAATTTGTGGATAATAATAATAAAAAGAAGCAAACTGCTCTAAGCATAGAACATACCATAAATTAACATATGTCGACCTTCAGTACACCACACCTATGTAGTTCCCTTGATTTGCAAACAAAGCTTTGAAACAATTATGTAGAATAAGTAGCAATTTTTCAGACTATCTCAAGGCTATACAATACCTTTCTGTAGTAATGAATTTCAGGGTTTGCATAATCATCCCTGACAAGAAAAACATTTTTTCCTAGATGCAACCCAAAAAAGTTCTTACACAGATTTAAAATGAATTCTCCATTTCCTGCTATAAATCAACATCATCAGAGTTTTCCTCAATTTAACATAAGATGTAAGCATTGTTGTGAAAGGTTTTCCAACTATTATATACTTTTGTAATGCAATTCTTTATCCAATGAGGATGCAATCAACACCATTGTTATTTCATTCATTTAAATGATGCCCCAACAAGCCTGGAATTTCGATACAAGATAAACAATATGTATTCCCAAAGTATCTTTTACTATATATGTTATACCTTTTAATGGGAGCCCTTATTTGAAAGTATGTCAATCTTGCACATTTACAATGATCACCTCTTCATTCTCTTTCCTTCACACTGAATATTGATGAATTTAGATTTTGCAGAACAATTTACAAATATAATTTTTTCCTTGTCAAGATGTCACATCTAGAAAATAATGCTTCCATGATGTCTTCCAATAAATGTAGGAGTACGATCACTATAATTGCTTTCAATGGATATTGCTATGGGGTATATGCTTATTCAAAGCCAATTTGAGATGGTCCATTATGCATCCAATTGTTTCAATGACTAGGGAGCTATCACAAACTGAAGAAGTCATTTCCTTCTCACCACTTTGAAAAGAGAGAGTGCACAGATATAATGTCAAGAGGCTTAGTATGAAGAAGGGATTTACTCTAAGATATACTGTGCACACAAGATGCCACTTTTCTTTCTTAAAAAATGGCAACATTAACACCTTTGATGTGCATTATCATATGGTAGGTTGCAACATATTTACAAAGCCTCTTGGTAAAGGTTGAGATAAATTTAACCATCTTTTCCCTGTGCTGGAACTTGAATTGTAATGTCACTGGAATCAAATATATATATTGCCATGCAACAACTACTAGAGTTGAAAACCTGAATTTAAGAGATGCCAAAGAAAGAGTTGATCATCAATCCAATGCTCGTCTATCATCTTCAATTTTAATTATTTAAATTCATGATGGATATAATTTCTAAACTTATTGCTAGTTTCAACAAACCAAGCATAATGAATGGTTCGATCTGCTACCCTTATTTATGATACAAAAAAAATAGTAAAAAGTGCTTTCCAAACAAACAACAACATTTTCTTCTTATGTGTGATTTCATTTTAGAAAGGTATTTTATAACAAAATCCTCATTAGTAATACAGTGGAATTCTTTCAGAACTGGCTATTGCCTGTTCAACCAAAGTTTACAAACCCTGCAAACAGGGAGTGGACCATGATGTGATCTACTAAAAATACATTTAATCTAGTATACATGCAGGGGATTTTTCTTATCTACATGAGCTAGATGATTAGAATTGCTCTAGAACCCTTATGTCAAGGATCCCCTTTGACAACATAAAGTCCCATATTTTTTTAAGACTTTCATCTCAAATACTAATTTGCATGCCAAAGATTACTCTCATAGTGTGTACAAATTTACCTCTCAAGGAAAATGGAGTTGCCTATGAATGTACATATAAAGTGGAAAAAATTGTGCCAAATAACACAAGTATGAAAGTCAGAGCCTTTACTAAAGCTTTTGGAGGCCCTTTATTTTACTATTATACAATTTCTCTAGCTCCTCACTACCTCCAAACTATTATAGTTCCTGTGAAACTGAAATTAATAAACTACCAAGATATCTTCACCTAAGATCATGCATGAACAACTCCAAACATATATGAAATACAATCTTATAAACAATTATAAGGGAAGAAGCAAACTCACTTTTGGTCCAAGGAAAACACCATGTGGCACACCATTAAACTTGTCTACGTGATGAAGTTGCAATGACATTTAAACAAATTTGTATGAAATTCATTAGTTACTGAAAATAAATCTATGTGGAAGTCACATATAGATGAAGCCATCTATACAACTATGATAAGGAATCTAGGAAGAAACTTTATGTGCAATTGCTACCTTAAGAAGATATCGAACATAAACAATATGCCCAACAGGAAAGCAATGACGAATAAGACCATCATGGTCAATCATATATGCCATCCCAAAAACGGTGATACCAAGCCCGTGAGAAATTTTTCAAAATGCATGGTAGGTTGATAATAGAGTGATTAACATAGTATTGTGCATGTGAAAAATCATCCCTGACAAGAAAAACATTTTTTCCTAGATGCAGCCCAACAAAGTTCTTACACAGATTTAAAATGAATTCTCTATTTCCTACTATACATCAACATCATCAAAGTTTTTCCTCAATTTAACATAAGATGTAAGAATTTTTGTGAAAGTTTTTCCAACTATTATATACTTTTGTAATGCAATTTTGTATCCAGTGAGGATGCAATCAACACCATTGTTATTTCATTTATTTAAATGATGCACCAGCAAGCCTGGAAGTTCAGTACAACATAAATAATTTGTATTCCCAAAGTATCTTTTACTATATATGTTATACCTTATGATGGGAGCCACTATTTGAAAGTATGCCAATCTTGCACATTTACAATGACTTTATCTTCATTCTCTTTCCTTCACACTGAATATTGATGAATTTAGATTTTGCAGAACAATTCACAGATTTTTTTTTCCTTGTCAAGATGTCACATCCAGAGAACAATGCTTCTATGATGTCTTCTAATAGTTGTATGGGTACAATGACTGCAATTGCTTTCAATTACAATGAACAAATACAAAGATATTTTTGTTTTTTCTTGCTTTAAAATTGTTCCTTCCTTCCTTGCTAGGGTTTCTCTTCTATTTGCAATGGTATAGACCTTCCTTCTATGTTTTTTCACATTCCCTTTCTTTACTTGTGATTTTAGATCAAACCTCTTGAACTTAACCCTTATTACAACTGCAATAACCCTAGCAAATACTTACACGTGTGAGAGAGATGGATGCCAGCTTCAAATTTTGTCTCCTTGTTTCCTCTATAGTTTGTTCCTTTTCTTTGCTATCTTAGTTCATATTGAACTTGCTTGAGTTCACACCATAATAGGTCAAAGATGTTGCTTATATATAGTCGTCAAGGGTGGTTTAATCCCTTGTTTGAGGTTGACTTGATAGAAGATGAGGTCGACTTGTTGGAGGAGGCTCCAATTGCAATTTTGACACAAAAATAAATTTCTTCTTTGATACAAAGAGCCCAAGAAGGGTCTAATACAAGAGGACGAGGACAATGACTCATGACACAACCCTAAATGCACACAATGGGTGCTTAGACCTATAAACATAATATTTTGAGCATGAAACCCATTATTATAAAAATAATTCTTCTTTGATATTATTATAATAATTTTCTTTTCTTCTTTTTACAAATACGTAAGACTAAGTTAGACAACAATTATGAAGATCGATACTAGTTACATTTTTAACAAAGACCTATAATAGAAGCAAAAGAGAGGGGTTGATGGAACATAACCATTTAGAAAAATTCAATGTGGTTTTCATTGCCATTTATTGTTCCAACACCAATGTTCACTAGGGCCATAGTTCTGGCAAGGGCATTGGTTTAAATGAAAATGCCAGTAATGGAGCTAGTGTTGCATTAGACATTGATGCATACTATGGAACTAGCGTTGAGTTCACTAGACACAACGGTTGTAGTTATAGTGTTGGCGACACATCTGGATTCTAGTGGATATGATATTGCCTCTGGCATCAGAAGACAACTTGTGGAGAAGCATGGTTGAGAATCATTCCCATGGTGAATGTTGTTATTTTTCTCGTTAAATGGATCTTGGTTATTGACAGTTGTGTTGAGTTTCTCACATGAATGTCATATCTAAGATGGACAAGAGTGTGGCCGAATACACAATCAAGTGACAAAATTCATGATTGTCATGTAGAAATCATCATGGATTAGCTAAAAATGGAGATGTCGGGGACAACTTGTGGCAGTAGTTCTTGACAAGTACAACAATAACAATACCACAGACGTCGCATCAAACAAGTATTCCAATTTTCTTGTGTTGTGTTTCTAAGCTTCGACTATGTGTCTTAACCTCGACTGAGAATCAACCAAAGCCATAGGTTGTTAGTACTCGGCCACAGCTTCGGGGTAGCTTGTAAGCACATGTCAAGATGCCACACACGTGGTTTGAACTCGTGACATCAGTTTGGCCAAAGCTGGACAATCTAGTAAAAACTATGCAGCTTTACCAAACTCTAAAATGTGAAGTATAACAAACTTTCTCGACATTTACTCACCATTTCAGGTGCCTCTTGCAAGAAATTTCAGTCTCGTTTGTACTCTACTATGGAATTCATGAAAATATAAGTTGAAATTCCTTTAATACATCAAATTTTGAAATTCCTTCGACCTGTTAAATTCACAAATTTTAAGTTCGTTGAATCTGAATTTCAAGCTGACTCAACTCCTCTAATTGCATTGGATTCAATAAACCATTAGAACTTGTGTTGGTTAATAACTTAAGTTAGCCTGTGATAGAATGACCAGTCATGCAACACCACATGGAATCCCATTCAGAAATAAAATTTTAGAGGATACTAAGTTTAAAATTTTATAAACCATTTCCATTTCAAACTTTCTTGCATGAACTTGTTTTCCATTAAATCTCAAGCCATCCATATTGTTAGAACTTGAAATTTCACCTCAGGCTGAGAAAGGTAAACCTCAAGGCAACATCAAACCATTTAGCCTCGTAGCTAGCCCTACGGGGCAGGAGAAGGCTCTCTCCGGTCTATCTCGGTAAAATCTTCAATAGATGAGATGACCAATAAGGTAACACTGATATTAGGCTAGTAAACTGATCAAAAGGGTTGATTTGGGGTTTTTTGGGTTTTTGGTGGCAAATTGAGGGGATGGAAATTTTGGGTGCGGGGATTGGACACAGTTTCTGCAGGGGGTTCTTTGGGGCGAGGTAGGAGACAGTATTGATGCCTTTGATTGAGGTGTATGGTCAGGAATGAAAGGCGAGGAGCTAAAGAGAGCAAACAATAACTTTGAATTCTCTTTAGACATTAGAAAACATTGAAATTAAACAAACTTAAAAGCAGAGCATGGCAGGCATGAATTCTTACTTTAACACTTCATTTGTTTAATGTGCAGAAGTAAAAGAAAGGAAATGAGTCACATAACAATCTTAAAAGTACATTGAGAAACACACCATCAACACATGAGTCCACAAGAATCCCAAAGAGGACTGCAAAACCCTGGTCTTCCTTAGCCAAAAATTGCAGAGATACAGTGAATAATACAATGATAACTTCTCCCTCAAGAGTCCAACCTTCCAACCTCTAAAAATGACTAAGAAAATACATAATATAGGCAAGCTAACACCTTTCCTTGCCTCTAGGGGTCGAGCTCGTCCTTCTAGGAGCTGTTTCAACCAATTCTAAACTGAGCACTAAAATCTAGGCAGTGAAAACAACTTGCCTCTATAAACTAGGAAACCAATTCATTCATTTAATTTTCACCTATTTCATGAATGAATCTTCTAGAAGTGTTACATAAGAGTAAAATTGTCTAAAAAGTACAATAATTACATCAAAGAGGATCATAATTCACCCCAAAAAGTCAAACTGGGTCAAACTGCGTTTTTCTGAGCTGTACAGTGCATTTTGGAAAAATCTGCCTGACGGGTCGCGCGCCTTTGGAGCCACTTTTGGGGCACTTGCAGGTGGCCAAATTGAGCAAGAGTAAGCTTTTTGGAAGGGTCTGTGAGTCTACTTTCCAACCCAACTGGAATTTTTGAATTTGGAGTTCATTTGCCTTGTCAAAAATCAAATCTCCCAAGACTGCTTTCTGCAGTTCAAAAAAGTGGCAGAAAGTCATTTTTTGCTAGTTTTTTTACTTTCTGGAGGCCCAAAACTTCACCAAATCTCAAGTCCATCCATGAGCATGTGTAACTTTGCATGAAAAATCTAGAAATGCTGAGTTTTTGTCAAATGGAGTTGCCATGATGAAGGGTCGCGCGGGGGGTGAGACCCGTTTATGGGAAAAACCTGCAAATTGCACAAAAAATTCACAAATGACAAAATTTTCTCCAAATTTCTTGAAATTTGGGCTGGGAGTCCCCAATAAAGTACCATACTCATTCAAAGAGGCTTTGGCCAAAATTTGGAGTGGATTAGGCCTTTTCCGTCGTTTTAGTGCCTTGGCCAACCTCCTTGGATCCGGCGATTGTAATTTTGACATTTCTCTAAAACCATGACACCTGTGCAAAAAGTGAAGGAGGTTTTTCTTCTTTGGCATGTTATGGACAAAAACCTCTCTCAATTTTCCAAAATTCATCTTTTATTGCTCTGGAACATCATTTGAGTGCGACTTGTCCCGATGTGTGAAACAAGGAATTTTGTCGAAATGGAGCGAAATGAAGGGGATAGGGGCTTCTAAATTCTTGGGGAAATTTTTGGGAGTGGGGAGGGATGTTAGGAAGCAGGGGAAAGTGGAATCTTAGAGATTGAGTGAGGGGAAGGGGTCCAAAAGGGCAAAACACAGGCCCAACCTAGAAAATTGCCAGGTTGTAGCTAGAAACTAGGGTTTGTGCAAAAATGAGGAATTTGGGGGATCTCAGTGATGGGAAGCATTTGGTAAGGTACTTTAAGGATAGGGGAAGGTGTATGAACATCAGGATATGAGTTTTTCCGATGATTTGGCCGCCCAAGAGAAATTGCCTTCAAAACCCTAGGAGAGGGAAATGACCTTACCTAGGCGCAACTGAAGCATGAATAAGCTGTAGAATGACCCTATGGAACTTGACATGATGATGAAAACCCTCTGAATGATGATAGACTCAGCTAAATGGTGACATGAATTGGCATTTTGACAACTTTTAGCCCAAAAGCACAATGGTGACTTTTACTTGCAAATGAAGACCTTTAAAATTACAATCATGATCTTCTTGAACTGTAGCAAGCAATAATTTTTCATGACGGAGGGCCTACCTTGCAAAATTTGACAATTTGTGGTTCCTTGGTGAATTTTCAGGCGGTTTTACAAAGAGAGCGTTGACGGGTCGCGCGCCTCACCCAACGGGTCGCGTGCCTCTGACGGTCGCGCCCGTTATAATTTTGCACTGGCGGAGGGTGCCTGACGGGTCGCGCGCCTCTGACGGGTCGTGCGCCTGGTCTGACGGGTTGCGCGCCTGTCAAGCTCACAAATTTCACTCAAACTGTCTTGCAATCAGTTGCTCTATCACTTGGATGCATAATGAGGCTTGATAGAGGGAGATTAGGGCTTTTGTAGCCTTGTTTGAAGTAATTTCATGTCACAACCCACATGGTTTCCTTTTATCCTGAAATTGGTTGATTTGATGCTTTTCTTTGATAATTTTTGCAGGGACAACATCTGAGGGATCTTGGCAAGGGAGCCAGGGTTACATGCTGTCTCTAGAAGTTTTTTGAAATTTCATCACTTTTTACAAAAATTTAAAAAAAATGACCTTGGCTTTAAAAACAGAGTTTTTAAATCCAAGGTGAACATTAACTGTACAAGATTGAAATTTGCGAAGAAACATCTTTAAAATCATCCCTCTGGCTTGCTGGGCACTTATTGACCTTCAGAGACATGACCTTGTAAACCATCTTGACCAAAACCCTAGACCTAGGAATTTGACCTCAAGCAAAGACAAGACAAGCTTGAAAGTGACTAAGGACTGAAATAACTTGATTCAGCTGCCAAGAGGGGGACAAAGACACCAGCTCCTCCATCAGGGTTATGGCATGCCTAATGGGATGCAAAAATTGACACTGATGAGACACCTACTTATGCAAATGCAAAGAGCTTTGATCGATGATGGAGGGCTACAAG